>CAIGQQ010034599.1:1320629-1383719 GCA_903798035.1 Danio albolineatus | reverse complement strand
TTGAAAAGGTACTGCCCCAGTGACAGCTCCTGTACCTTTATTTCTGAACGCAGATGATAACAACATCTAAACATCTAATCTAAATACTTAGAACTAATATAAAGCTTAAATTTACATTATACGTGATAATCGTAAAACCACGATTATTCTTCTGACTATAATCGTACAACCAAAATCTGTAATTGTTGCATCCTTAATTTTTATGCAGTTTAAAACATATGAATGTGTTCGAATGAAGAAGAAGCCTACTTAAACAATGCACTGCTTTTGTTTAAAAAAAGCCACATTGTAAAATGCACTGATATTATATAGTTTCAAAATACAACATATTAACATTTTAATGTAGAAAAAGCCAACGTGGGTGTCTTAAGCAGTTGTGTCCTCACTCACATTGCAAGTCATACCGCTCCAGCCCTTCGTTTGGGATGCTTTTCATGAACTGGCCCCCATGACAAACTAATTGAATAGCCCTGCCTTAGACTTTGTGCAACCCTCAACTAGAGGTTTTATTACCAGCTAGTGAAACCATAGCACATATACACATATCCTACTTAGCAGGGTCTCATTGGGACTGCTTTATGGACTCAGTCTGTCCTGATTGCCTGAGATTCATGTTTTACAATACCTGGAGCTGCAGCAGTGTAGAGTCTGCTTTTGACTTCAGCAGTGGCTGGATGTCCTGCAGTTGTGTTCTTATGCTCCCGCCGATGGTACAGGAACTGTGTGGTGCTCATAAACTCCGCTCCACAGTCTCCACAGGTGTGCAGCGCCGCCTCCAGGCCGTGCTCAGCTTTGCGGTGCTTGGCCAGCTCCTGATCATTGTTAAAAACAGATCCACACTGATGGCAGAGGAAAGCAGTGGACAGCTCCTCTGAGGCGTTACTCTCCACCGCTTCCTGGATCTCCTCATCTGCACCACTCTTCTCCATCTGCACATTTCCTTCAACCTTCGCAATGACCAGATCCATTTTTTCCTCCTGGTTTGGTGCTTCATGCTCCTCCAGCATCTCTACAGTCTTCTCCACAAATATCTCTCCTCCTTCAACCACGGGTTCCTGTTCGGCTCCTTGCATCTCATTGCCTTCCAGCTCAACTTCCACTTGTGCCACGGGGGTCTCGGTGATGGTTTGCTCCAGAGTGGTCACCTCCATCAGGCTCTGGCCTTCTCCAGCTGTTGCCAAAAGCAGGAGACCCTCTCCTGGGGCCTCCAGCATGGCTGTGGAGATCTGAGGGATGCCAGATGAAGCCTGCTTGGGTTCCTCCTCCACCTCTGAACGGTGCTGCCTGCGGTGGTAGAGGAAAAGCGTGGTGTTGAGAAAGCCCTCTCCACAGACAGCACAGCGGTGTATGGCGTCTTTCAAGCCGTGTTGAGTCCTGCGGTGAGTCACGAGCTCTGGAACCAGACTGAAGCTTTGACCACACTCCACACAGAGCAGGCTGGACGGGGGTTTGGCCTTCTTCTGCCCCCTGCGCCTAGTGGCGGGACTGCTTGCTTCAGCTGAGGTCTCCACAGATGGAGCCTCTTGGGTGGCCGAGGTCTCTTTCGGGACACTGTTGCTCGATTCTTCCTCCTCAGAGGTCACAGGTGCTGCTACTTTTCCAGCAACTTCCACCGAGCCCTGACTAGTACTCTCGATCCTAATTTCCACCACTTCTTTGACCTGGGTTTGTCCAGCCGTATTCTGTTCCAGCTCGGCATTCTCATTTTCTGTTTGGCTAGGCTGCGGTTGGGCTACAGCTTCATACGTTTCTCCAGTCTGCTCTCCTGCAGGTCCTGTCTCGAGGAAACAGCCCATTTTACGGTGCTGCTGCCACAGTGACAGAGCATCGAAGAGGACCTCGCAGTCAGCGCACTGGTACAGAACACGCGGAGCATCTGCCTGGATGGTTTTCTTCTGCTGAAGCAGAGAAGACAGATCAACAGCTGTCTGAGTTTGAATTTGGGGAACCGTCACAGCCTGCATCGCCACCTAGTGAGAGGAGAGAGAACAGATACATCAGCTAATCTGATCTGAATAATATTGAAAGTTACAGAGAAAATAATAAAATTAGGATATATGACAGAGATTGGGGCGCCACGGTGGCGTAGTGAGTAGCACGTTCGCCTCACAGCAAGAAGGTCGCTGGTTCGAGCCTCAGCTGGGTCAGTTGGCATTTCTGTGTGGAGTTTGCATGTTCTCCCCGTGGTTGCGTGGGTTTTCTCCGGGTGCTCCGGTTTCCCCCACAAGTCCAAAGATATGCGGTACAGGTGAATTGGGTAAGCTAAATTGTCCGTAGTGCATGTGTGTGAATGAGAATGTATGGATGTTTCCCAGAGATGGGTTGTGGCTGGAAGGGCATCCGCTGCGTAAAACAAATGCTGGATAAGTTGGCAGATCATTCCGCTGTGGCGACCCCAGATTAATAACGGGACTAAGCCAAAAAGAAAATGAATGAATGAATGGATGAATATATAACTGTCCTGTATATATGTATAATATATAATTGTCCTGTATAGAGAATTACGCAGCGACCACCTCCATCAAATTTTGTACCTGCCTGACAAAAATCAAGCACGCAATCATGGCTACCGACAGACCCTAAGTAATGCTCAAGCACTCGTCATGTAATTAATTACATTTAGTGTTTAAATAATAGCATGTTTTACTTGATAATATTACAAGAATAATAATAAATGTGTTTGTTTCAAGTAGCAAAAATGTCATGATCGGGATACCACCTCAGCCTCATTTTGAGCCAGGAAAAACCCTGAATATAGGTATTATAAACATTTGTAAATGCAATTTTGGTTACCATTATGGTAATAGTTTTGTGTTAAAATGTTAAATTTGTTTGTTTAAATGCTTCTGACCGACAGCAAACAAAGCTCTTCATAAATTTGCATGTTTTGCATTTTAAAATATCATTAACTTTGATATTTTTTGGAGTGTAGTCAACAATATCACGCAGATGGAACTGTTCTGCTATTCAAAAATAAATAAATAAAATGCAATAAAACATTTGACTGTCTGATGAAGAGCCGGAGGCTCGAAACATTACACGCTCTGTGTCACCCTTTTTAATTTAATAAATTCTGTATTTTAGAGCTTTGGTGTTGCCGCCTTTTTGGATACAATAAAACATTTGGTAACACTTTAGTTTAGGTGCCAATTCTCATCATTAACTAGTGTCTAACCTGCCTATTATTAAGATGTTGGTTGTGCTTATAAAGTACATATTCATTTGAATTTTTAAAGTACATATTCTGCATGATCTTTTTCTTAATCCCTACATCAGCAAATAAAAAATTTGTTGTGCCAAAAGTCTTAGTTAATGGTTTATTAATAGCGAGAATTGTACCTTAAAATAAAGTCTTAATATTACCCAAGTAATTTAGCAATAACTCATGATATCTGTACCAACTTTTATGTTTTTTGTCCTAAATTACAGTTTTTAAAGTCGTTTGATTTAAATCTCTTTCAATAAACACTTTTATGAATAACATACATTTAAAAAAGGATCCATAGTAGATTTCTCCTAGTCTTTGCAAATCATTGACAATCTTATTTATCAATAATATTAAATATTACTGTCATCTTAACTAAATGATGAAATCAAAAGAATAAATTACAGAATATCTCAATATGTTTTCTTCTCATGCTTTAAAGACTTAGTTCACCCTTTAGTCATTCCAAACCCCTGAGACCTTCATTTATATTCAGAAGGCAAATTAATATATTTTAGATGATATCCAGAAGCTCTTTAAAGCTCCATAGACAGCAAGAGTCCCGAGAAGGGCTGCACGATATTGGAAAAATATAACATTGCAATATTTATTTATATAAATATTGTGATATGAACAATTTCACTTAGATGAGTTGAATAACTATTTGAAAAGAATTGATCATTTTAGATTGATCGGGGTGATTCTGTAGGAGAGTGCAAAAAAATATATAATAAACAAACTACAAGCATAAATAAACTCAATAAATTCAACATTTTAAAAATTATTTATTTATTTAATAAAGCATTTTATTGTTTTTCAAGGAGTGAAACTGTATTTAGGTATACAGTAATTGAATAATTAAGATGTAAAATAATACTGCATAGTCTTTTTTTTATAAAGAATTCAATAAAATTAATCGTTGTTAATTTGTCAATGTGTAAATTGTACAAGTTCTTCTGCCTGAAAGCTTTTAAAACCCTCACACAGTCACAGGCCTCAAAAACAATAATAATTATTAATATTAATAAAAAAAATTATTATTAATAAAAATTATTATTATAATCCAGACTCAACATTGCATATACTCGTGATGTGACTTTTGGGAATGATCACATTGTGACGATATAGATGATGAAACAATATAGGAATAATAAACATTGTCAAAACAGTCCATGTGACTTAAGTGGTTCAACTGTAATCATGTGAAGCTCCAAAAACTGTACTTTGTTTACCTATGTGTTCTCTTCTGCGTCAGGTCAGGGTGTTTACTACACTCTGTTGGGATCATTGCTGTATATAGCTCTCAAACTTCATCTAAAACATCTTAATTTGTGTTCTGAAGATGAGCGAAAGTCTCATGGCCCGTTTCCACTGAGTGGTACAGTACGGTACGGTACAGGTCAGTACAGGTCACGTTTATCAGGCTTGCGTTTCCATTGCTAAAGGGTACTCTTTTGGTGGGCGTGGTGTACGACAGAAAGTTTCAGTCAACGTCATTCTCGCTCGCGGTAAATGTGTACAGTAAAGCTGTACGGGTCGTTCACAAATCATATGAGAAGCACTTCTCACAAAACAGAGGCTTTGATATACACATAAATACTGCTGTATAAATGTTCATTACTAACATTTTTATGACCATGATCTGATTATAACTAGATCAATGATGCGCAATAGCCTACTGTCCGTGATTATATAAAATGAATAATTAAATGCAGCATAAATGAACACATACAGCCCCTTACAGTCTGTGATTTGTTACCAATTACACAAAAACTACACACAGCAGACATTTATGCCTTGTTTAGGTTGAAAAACAACACAGTCAGTGTTGAGTTCAAAATAGTCCCGAAGGTGATGATGATAATGGTTAAACGTAGCAGTTTCATGTTTGCTGGAGAAAAAAAAATGCTCCTTTTTCCGGCTTCTCCTTTGTGTTTGCACGCATCACTCTCGCGTTTGTCTATTTCTGAACGGATCGGGTTATAAAAAGCACGTCAGTAAGTAAGCGCATGTTATTATCATCAGCTCAAGAAGTTTGTTATTTCAAATAATGACGTGCACGTGAGAAAGCGAAACCACTCGCGCTTTAGACGGGCTCGTAAAACACTACGGGGCACAGCGGAGGTTATAAGGATTTGGGTGTGTTGTCTCTCGGCTGTGTATTAAACATGGCGGGTACTTTGTTTTCATTATGGCTTGTTGCGTGAGCAAATGACGTATCTCTGTAAACCAATACAACAAATTCAGCTGCGCGTCTAGCTCCGCCTTTTGGTCGTTCTTGGTACCCTTGGTACCCTTTGCAAAGGATGACCAAAAAGTGGTACAGTACGGTTCAGTACGCTTTTAGACAGTGGAAACGGCCTTAAAAGCGTACCGAACCGTACCGTGCCGTACCGTACCACTCAGTGGAAACAGGCCATCAGTGGATTAATGAAATGAGGGATAGTCATTAATAGAATTACCTTTTTTGGGTGAACTAACCCTTTCATGACAGCAGTGTTTTAGTTCCATGAACTCCAATTAGTAAATCCTGAATTCTAAATGCTATTGTAGCATTTCACTATTTGTCATTCCCTTTAAATATTTATATTAAAAAAATGTGTTTAGATCTAGGTTTGAATATAAAAATATACAATGTTTCAGTGTATTTTCTCGTATATCAACGCACTCCATATAAAGGCCTTTAATATTTTATACTCCCTAAAAAGAACAAACAAGTTTCAGCTTCCTCGAGAGGAATCACCCCGATGCCGATAGCTCTGACACAGTGTAAAAACCCACTGAAGGAGTTAGTTCATGTCACAGTCAATTCAAAATAACATTCACAGTTACCAAGGGCACGACGCGGGGGTCCGTGTTACAGTCATCTGACGCAACCGACTGCGACGGCTGAACTAACACGACACAAACCTGTATGCGTTTGCCATGCAATCCTTTTTAAAAATGTAAGGACTCACTTAAGCCATCTAGATGACGGGTATTAAGAGTAAGAGAAGATGACTCAGAGAGACAGGGAGGTTTGGCTGCAGACGTCAATAAACTGGACGGACAGATCGACTTATGTTTCATCTATTTTCGGTGTGGATGGTTCAAATGAGCTAAGAGCAGATGGAGATCAGAAAACAAAGTCAAAGAGATGAAGACACTGCAAACGGGGACAACAGGTTGCAGCCTCATTTCATCCACCAGCTGATACGGTGTCATTATCACATACTGAAAAATGAGATCAAAACCATTGATATAAAGCAGTGAATTAATTAATACAAAAACAGATTAGCTTTTAAAAAGCAATCAAAACGACTGTCTGAGTCACTGGTGTGCCTTTTGGTAAAGGGATAGTTCACTCAAAAAACAACAACAACAACAAAAAAAAGTTTACTCACTTTCTACTCTCCCTCAAGTGGATTTACAAACCTTTATGAGTTTTTTTTTCTTTTCCTTAACACAAAAGAAGATGATTTAAAGAATGCGGAAACCAGTAACCATTGGCATGCATAATAGAAAAATAAATACAGTGGAAGTCAATGGTTACAGCTATCCTCAAAGCTGTAAAAAGATCAAACATATGAAAGGAGAGTAAACGATGACAGACTTTTCCTTTTAGGGTGAACTATCCATTAAAATAAATCAATAAAATAATTGTCTGTGATTGTAATTCAATCGAATGTCTATTGTAATATTAGAAGTACAGTACATAAAAAAATAACCAAATAAGGTTTTTGTGATAAAATAAAGGTAAGACACTTCAGGGGCCTGTTTCAGAAAGGAGGTTATGTGAAACTCTGAATACGTTAATACTAAAATGAAGAAATGACTAGGTTTTCTGTTTTAGAATGGAAGATATGTCAAACCTGAGAAAGCAGGCTGTCAAGCCCATTTCTAAAACAGAGCCAACCTAAACTACTGTGGTAACTTATTCCCTACCTGGTGAGGAGCAGTTTTTCCTCAGTAAACCCAGAGTTTCTTTCACTCTCCTCTCCCTTTTAAACAGCAAGTGGTGTTTACATAATACATTCATTCACACACGTATGATGCAAAAGTGCATTTCTTACCAAGTATTTTCTCGTATTTCAAGGACAAATAATAAAAATGTTAAAAAGCCAAAACCAACTTAAACCAAGATGAAATTTCTTTATCAGAAGATGATATTAGATTTTTTTCCTTAATTATTTCCTAACTGCATGCATTTTACTTAAAAAAAAAAAAAGATAGTTTTTAATTTTGATTGAACTATGTCATCATTTATTCACCCTCCACTTGTTTCTATTTTTATCTATTTTATTTCTTCTGTTGAACACAAAAGAATTTTTTTTGGAAAAATAATGGTTGCTGGGACCCATTAGCTATGTTTCCATACAAAAATGCGAATTAACTTTATGCGCAAAACTGGATTATCGCATAAAAGATGTGCAAATAAAGCAGCGTTTCCATCCAACGAGTCAAAGCAGACAAAAATCGCCACTTCCTTATTAACTGGCGACAAATGTCAACAGTAAAAATGTAATTGGCTGCAGTAGGAGAAGCTGTGTCAATCTTTTCTTCATTTAATAAATGACTTGTGCCTCAAAAAGGCAATAATGACACGCAAGTAAACGCGCGGTGGTGTTTGAAGGTGTCAGACGCGTAGACGCTCTTGATTCTGGAGGTCATTAATAATACAAGAACACAACTACTGAAATGGTAAGACCTTTTAGAATGACCAAAACAACATTTCAGATGTTTTACAGTGTGCTCAGCCTGCTGGTTTATTGTTTACTGACATTTTTATCATCACATGATCTCTTATAACAAAATCACATGACCTTTATTTAATGCACATACTGGAATTTATGTGGTAAAAGTGTTTCCATTGCAGTTTATGCGCATCTTTTCTTATCGAATAAAAAGTTTATCCTCCTCAGGTTCTGTGCATAGATTTTTTTATGCGCATTTTCAAAATCTATGCACATTATGGTGTTTCCATCGACCATTTTTTAATGCTCATATCCAAAATGCGAATAAAGATAGCTGGATGGGAACGTACCTAATGTGTTCCATAGTCATTTTTTCCACTACTACGGACATCGATGGGTCCCATGCAAACAGCATTCTTCAAAATATCTTGTTTTTTGTGTTCAACGGAAACTCATAAAGGCATAAAACCACATTTCAATTTCGGGTAAACTATCCCTAAGTAAAAATATCTACTGCTTTGGTAACAAAAATATTATTAACGCAAATTAAGACAAGAGTGCTTGAAATTTGTCAATTACAATTTTTTTTTTAAAGTACAAACTGCTTTTTCATATCACATTACAGTTTTTTTTTTCTTTCAATTAAAAGGATGCAGATGTTTACACTGCTATTATTCCACCCTGTTAATGTATAATGATACGCAAATAGTATGTATCTGCTAGTCTAAAGTCTAATAATTATTTACACTTATTGCAAAGATCTGCTACTTTTACACTGCGTAGAATGTATATTGAGCTAGATCTACAGCATCTAGAGCTATTGAACTTTCTGTAAATAGGATCTATCAGTAGGAAAGTATTCTAATTGCACTTTGTATAAATAGCCACCACTGACATGTTTTTCTAACCCTGGTGGCAAATCATTTGCAAACTAAGAAAAGAAAAAAAAATTGTTTTGCTTAAGGGATACCAGACATCAATTTGTTGGGTGCTGTTGCCATGGTGAATCCTAATATTGGAGCACAATTGATCATAGCTTTTCATAGTTAGTGTATGACTTTCATATTTGGCCTACTCAGAGTTTACTGAACGAACTATACTCAGCTGATGTAAAACCAAAAACTCTGAGTAACCCAATGCAGAGTTCAAGTTTAAACTCAGAGTTGGTTGACCCTCCTTCCTGAAACAGACTCTCAGTGAAGTTCACAGAGTAAAGGAAAAACTATTTCTCACCATACCTCCCAAGTTGACTGAATGCACTAAGAATGGCAAACACATTTGCATTACAAGATTTCTAGAATCAGTATTTATTTAAAAATATAATATATACAGCACATTTATTAAATATGTAGCAACATAAACATCCACTTCAAATATCCTATCATTTTATGAGATCAGCTTCAAAATTCTTGATTCATTTTTTTTTTTACATATTGGGGATTTTTATTACTCCATAAATAAATAAAATAATAACAACAACAACAACAACAACAACAACAACAATGCTGTTGTTGTTGTTGTTTTTTCTGTGATCACAGATTTGTGTAGGGTATTATGTTGTATATACAATCAGGCATATTATGTATGTAAATAACCCATATTTTTTTGTGGTCACAGTATTATTATTTATCTTATTTCATTTTTGTAGGGTATAATGTTGTATATACAATCAGGCAAATTATGTATCCCTCAGTAAAAAATCTTTGGAAAGTAGATCAGATAAAACTGTTTACAAAGGGATAGTTCCCCCAAAATAAAAATATCATCAACCTTTGAGGAGTTTTTTTTTTTATCATAGAAGATATTTTGTAAATGTTGGATACTGGTAGCCATTAATGTCCATGGCAGGAAATTTTATTCATTAGAAGAAAGAAGATCAAATATGTTTAAAATAAGTGGAGGGGAAGTATAAGTGATGAGAGAATTTTCTTTGTTGGGTAAACTACTGCTTTAAAAGAAAGTTTGGCTTTCCCTTTGTCTCAGACCATCAAGAGCAGACATGAGTGAAAACTGAAGTGTAATTCTAATTAAGAGTGACACTAGCACTGTTTTTTTAAATATTCATGTTTAATGCTGTAAGGCTGCTAGCTTTTTTGTTCATCTAGAGATCGCTCTCTAATCAGAGTGAACAGCATGCTGCTGAATTAACTTAAGAGCTTAAAAATTTTAAAGAGTCTTAAGATTTCAGCGTTTCTTATTAGATATTGGATTGGACCATATTATAAAGTCCCTTAAGATTTTCATCCATAATTTATTACATTTAAAATAATTATATTATATTATGTTATGTTATGTTATGTTATGTTATGTTATGTTATGTTAAGTAGTGCTGAACAAAAAATAATCTGGATTTATCGCACCCAAAAGAAGTTTGTTTTGACAATTTAAGTGTGTGTTGTGTACAATTTATTATGTGTGTGTGTGTGTGTGTATATATATATATATTTATATATATATATATATATATATTGGGGCTGTCAAAATTAGTGCGTTAACGCACGCCGATTAATTTGAAATATTTAAACCGTTAAAAAAATTACCTTATTTACCTTATTTAATTATCCTTGCTTGAGAAATACAGCCATACTTTAAGAACCGTAGTCGTGCGAAGGGATGATGATTTGAATGATTTGAAAGGAGTGTGCTGTACTGCGCGCTCTCTCTCTGTCTGTGTGTGTGTGTGTGTGTGTGTCTGCGTGCATGTGTGTTGTCACCCGATAAGGTCAACAGACTGGACTGGCTAAATGCTAAGGAGGACTAAGCAAAATTGTTTCTACTTTATAATTGATGTTCTCAACTCGCAAAACAACTTTACAATGAATACAATTGTTTGTATTCATTACTTTATTTATTTTTTCTTCCAATTTCCATATTTGCAATGCCTGTATTTTGGATTTTTTTGTAGTTCACTTAGAATCCAACATGGAAATAATTTTTGTTTGTTATTGGCATTGAATGTTTTAAAATTCAAATGGCACTTACATACCTGTGTTTTTATTTCTGTAATAAATACGGCTTTTCGTGATTAATCACAGACAAAAGTGTGATTAATTAGTTAATTTTTTTAATCAATTGACAGCCCTAATATATATATATATATATATATATATATATATATATATATACTCTATTTATATAGAAATTAAAAAATCTATATAACAAAATGCATAAATAATAATGTATACTTTTGTTTTCATGTATGTGTATCACATACACAGTAAATAAAGATAATACACAGAAATACTGTAAAACAAAAAAAATTCATTTTGTATGTGATGAATCTTTGGCCAACACAAATTAGAAGTCAATAATTAAATCACAATGGTATAAGATAGTAATTAATGATATCATGTGAGAGGCCTCGTCTATGACAATAGAAAACTAAAAAGGTCACAATTTCTTACCTGATTTCAAAAAAAAAAAAAGAAAAAAAGAATCAAAGCGACAGAAACCATTTTCTTTTTAGCTGTGACTAATAAACAGGTTGAAGAGAGTGATTAATTGAAACTGCACTGTTATTATAACAACTAGAACAAAAGAAAAAAAGAGCAAAAAAACTGAATCTTGAGTGCCTAATTTCTGCCCCCCGTAGTGAAGAGGCAAACTAGGAGTTGTGCAAAAAAATAAAATAAATACATCTGCTTACAAATTATCCTTTTACATTTGAGTTCGGTATTCAGGATTACTGCAAGCTGCTCTTCAAAATTCTAGTCTGTTTTGGATAATTATAGTTATGAGTTCAAGGGGTATTAGAGGAATAAAACAGATTACATTTTTCACAGGCTTTCAGGAGGCACATGTTAATGCACGCCATATTCAGATAACGCAGAGTAACACAGAGAGGAAAGATTGTTAGAATGAAAAGGAATTTGACAAATCTAGCACATGAAGAGAGAAAGAGAGAGAGAGAGAGAGAGAGAGAGAGAGAGAGAGGGGGAGAGAGAGGGAGAGAGAGAGAAAGGGGCCATTGAGTTTATCACAAATATTACATTTTTGGATGAGCTCAGGGTAAATGTGGCTGTGTATGTGTGTAAATGTGTATGTGTATTGATGTGTGCATGAATGTGTATGTGTGTGGTGTGTACATGCATGTGTATGTGTAAAAATGAGTAAGTGTGTAAAAGTGTGTGTGTGTGTGTGTGTGTGTGTGTGTGTGTGTGTGTGTGTGCGTGCGTGTGTGTGTGTGTGTGTGTGTGTGTGTGTGTGTGTGTGTGTGTGTGTGTGCGCGTGTATGTGCATGTGTGTGTAAATGCGTATGTGCACACATGTATGCGTGTGTGTTCCTTTTTAATCATTATTTGATGATATTTTTGTATCCAAAAGTGAACAAATCCTGACAAATTTGGGCACTTTGGGCACTTCCTCAAATGTAAAGGTTGTGTAAAATAAAGTTTAAGTTTTTTGTGACGGTTGAGGATTGGTGCATGTCTGAAAATGTATAACTATCAGTATATAAAAACAACAGAAGTCTATGCAATGCCCCCTTAGACTCAAGTAAATGTGTGTGTGCTTCAGTGTTGGGTAAGTTACTTTCATTTGTAATCTATTACTTTTTTACTAACTACTACTAGAAAACTGTAATTTGGTTACATTACTAATTAGATCATGTAAAATTAAATCAGATTACTATTTACTTTATTTGAAGTTACTTTTAAAACATAAAATTCATACAACAGCTCTGTCAGTAATTTAATATTCACCCAAAACGTTAGAATGGTTGATCACAGCAGCTTGATTGCAATTACATTGACTGCAAACAAATTACACAATTATGCAATTAATTACATTAATGTGTTCCCAAAAATGTAATTACAATACAGTAACACCTTACTGTGGAACGCCTTACACTCGACTCTGGTGTGTATGCATGTTTTGTGCTATATCAGGACACAAATGTGAATAATGACATGGTTATTACACAGGTATTATAAGGAGGTGGTTAATTATGAGAACATTTTTGACGTCACCATTTCTCAAAAAAGCTTATATGCCATGGGGGGGGGGTACAGTTTGTACAATATAAAAACAATAGAAACCTATGGCATGTCCCCAGAATTCACAAATAACAAGCCTTTGTGTGTGTCTGTTTATTTACCTGTGGCAGGCCGGCGGCAGCTGCTGCGGCTTCAACTGGCGTCTCATTGGGCAGGAGTTGTGGGTTCTCTGCAGTGCAGGTCATCTGATGTGCAAGCACTTCCTCCAGCGTAGGAAACTCCCGATAACAGGGAAAACACATATACACCGAAGAGGACTCCATGGCTGCTTCACATACACACACAGACAAACACAAAAACATGTTTGAGTAAATGTGTTAAAATACAGTTACAAGAGACACAAGCATTAACAGCTTCCACTTCTATAGCAGCGCCCTCTACTGTCCATACAGCATTATTTTATTGTAAATCGGGATTAAAATCATTTAGATGGCATACACCCCCAAATATGAGCATCTTTGTCTGAGGGACCCTTATTCAAAAAAGGCATTTAAATAATACTGTAAAATAAATTAAAATAATTGTGAAAATCCCTGTTCTAACTATTTCTGGTTATAAAAGTATTATTATTTATAACAATCTTTAATTATTTTAAAGGAATAAGGATAATTTCTTTTTGGTGTTGGAAATATAAGAACCCAGACCAGGAGACTCATTACAAGCAGAATTCTTTTTTTGAGACGTGTTGATTGTTCTGCAGTCAAACAGCATCTTCAAGAAGTCTGCAAGTCAAAAATGAGTTTCGAGTCTGGCACAAGTCTAAACTGGACAGAGTTGTTCTGTCTATTATACTGTATGTTTAGGAGAGGACAGTGACTAAAGGTAGAGACATAAAAAACGGCCAAGACAAGTTTAGTTGAAAATCTTGCTTCAGGGTCTTGAGCAGATCCTGAGGTCTCATCTGCCCTGGCCGGCTTGAAAGCATCAGCCAACGACAAAGGCACAGTCGTTGAGACCCTGCCCAAGGCATTTGCATCACATTGGGACAGCCAGTGCTCATGAAGCAAAAGGTTTAATGTCTCTCACACCCTGGCTACTAGAGGTTTGAAGGGAATGCTAGAATTAAAAACCAAAGAATATAACTTTTCGGATGGATGGATGGAAGGATGGATGGATTTATTCATACAACAGTTCTTGAATCTGATTAGCTGATAGCTATGCGATATTCCCATAATAATAGCACTTGTACAGATATTCGAGTAAATAGAGTGGCAGCAGATTAATTACCTTGTTAGTTTGACAAATATTACAGCTTTTGGACAGGCTTTTTAATCGAGAATGTAGTTGTTTAGATTGCAACTATGCAGTTTATTTATAAGGATAGTGCCTATTTTTAATATTTGCCATTTCAGAGAGAGAGCTCATTGGCATCCATCAGCCTGTCATAGTGAACAGAGCAAAGATGGTTGACATTGTCCATCCAAAAGATGGAGACAGAGAGCACATAAGCCATTGGAAGAGAAAAACTCTTCTAAATTTCTAACTACAGCTGATCAAATGATTATTAAACTGGCAGGTGACATGTTAAGTCGATCTCTCTCTTTTGTATGTTTTAGTGCTGTATTTTTACCATAGTAATTGTAGTGTATTGAGTATGAGATGGGAATTGCATATCAGGGATGTATGCATTTTGTGTTTGCCACTCTTTATGTAACTTTTTGGTTGGCCATCTGTTTGTTTCTAATGAGTCTCCTGTTTCCATTACTAGTTCAGTAAAAAAAAGAACGAAAAACGCTTCATATAGGTTTAGCGTTTTTCCTTATCACAAACAAAGCAGTAATCTGGTGTGTTTGCATTGTTTTGACTTTTTCGTGATTAATTATAGTGATATTATGAGTGCAACAGAGAAATACTGAGAAATGTCTCTAGACTGATGGCATTTCATGCCGTTCAGCCTTATGATCTTAAAATGTGAGCAATATCACCTGTTTTGTCACCACTTTAGAGATTATGCTAAAGAATCATTCAAACACTAACTCTAAAGTGACGTTTGTGAGGTAGCAACAGTTTCTGCTATTATGACGTCAGCCGCAGATGTGAATGAACGGCGGAAGAAAGTAGTTCCTCATTCAAAAGGATTTTGAGACTCTCCGTGTTTTTTTTATATACACCATTATGCTGTTGTATGTATATATGAAAAGTTATATTACTATTCAAAATCTGGTAATTTGTCACTGTAAAACTGGATTACATAAATGTATCTTTCAAGATTGGCATCGGGGGCGCCACGGTGGCCTAGTGGTTAGCACGTTCGCCTCACAGCAAGAAGGTCGCTGGTTCGATCCCCGGCTGGGCCAGTTGGCATTTCTGTGTGGAGTTTGCATGTTCTCCCCGTGGTTGCGTGGGTTTCCTCCGTGTGCTCCGGTTTCCCCCACAGTCCAAAGACATGCGGTACAGGTGAATTGGGTAAGCTAAATTGTCCGTAGTGTATGTGTGTGAATGACAATGTATGGATGTGTTTCCCAGAAATGGGTTGTGGCTGGAAGGGCATCCGCTGCGTAAAACAAATGCTGGATAAGTTGGCGGTTCATTCCGCTGTGGCGACCCCGGATTAATAAAGGGACTAAGCCGAAAAGAAAATGAATGAATGAAGATTGGCATCATTCAAATCTGTTGGTATTTAAATAATTTAAGCTATTTTTTTTTTTTTTCCAAAATACATTAAGCTGCCAATTTGATTTAATTCAGTTTTCCTTTATATATTACACTGATTTCAGAAGGATCATCTGACACTAAAGACTAGATTAATGATTCTGAAAATCAGCTTTGCCATCACAGGAAGAAGTTGTATTATAAAGTATAATAAAACAGAAAAGTTTTGTTAAAATGTGCCTTGAAACGAGCACAACTGTTTAGAACATAATGTCTAATGAAAGTTCAAATGTAAGAAGAAAAAGGATGAAAGCACAGCGGTGTTGAGAAATGTTTTTTGGGGCTGATTTGGTCTGCATGAGGCGACAGACAAGAAGAGCATGAACTGGAATGATTTAAAGAAGAGACCAGGATGAGTGTGAAATAACAGATATTCATGGCAGATGGCAAGTGAAATGTCCTTACAGCGTGTTAGCAGTGTTAACGTGAGGGGGCTGAGCACGACATGACGTGCAAACTGTGGCAAAACAAAGCCACACTCATTAGTTTCACTCTGCATAATCGATCAAGACAGCATTAAAGACTGTAAATTACAGCACAAATGTGAATATGAGCTTAAAGACCCACAAGAAAATCACAACTAAATTAGAATTTAAATCTATTTTTCTGTAGAAGGAAACAGTTTTTATTAGCCCTCCTGTGAAATGTTTATTCTTTGTCAATTACTTCCCAAGTGATGTTTTCCTACATCACCACAGTGTTTCCTATTATATTTTTCTTTTGGAGAATTTCTTATACTGTAGCTTTGCTGGAATAAAAAAAAATTAAGGTCAATATTATTAGCCTCCTTATGTTTTTTTTCCCCGATAGGCTGCAGTAGTGTTCACATTTTTTAACTCTCTGGTGCTGCTTGTGTGGTGGTCAGAATTTTCTTCGGCGCATTTCTGTGTGAAGTTTCCCTCACAAGTCCAAAGACATGTGGTATAAGTGAATTGGGTAGGCTAAATTGTCTGTAGTGTATGAGTGTGTATGGATGTTTCCCAGAGATGGGTTGCAGCTGGAAGGGTATCTGCTGCATAAAACATCTGCTGGATAAGTTTCTGGTTCATTCCGCTGTGGCGACCCCATATTAATAAAGGGACTAAGCCGAAAAGAAAAATATTCACAGTTCCTATTGCTTCTACATTGTTATAAAAAAAGTGATAATAGCTTTAATTCAAACTGCCTTAGCATAGTTATATATTTGAGAAATAATTAAAGTGTATTTTTATATATTTATTACTTTATAGAACAGTTGATACATATATTATGTTGTTAAAAAAACAACAACAAAACTTTCGTATAATAAACACATAAAAGAAGTCATAATCCTTGACATTAAAGTCAAAAGGGCAGGAACACAGCAAACAAATGTTTTAAGCTATTTGTCACTTTTCATTATTGAATGCATTGCTAATCACAAGGAGTTTCGTTATTTTGTTTTCTTATTCAAGTCATCGATGCTTTGACAATCATTGTCAAAAAAAAAGGTAAATAACGGTTTCAATTCCGGTCATAATACACTGTAATAAACCACTGACAGATGTCTTTATCATGTCAAGAACTAGACACAATAACAGTACATTACTAGTACAACTAGGCCTGTAGCACATTAATAAATAAATAAATAAATCTATATGGCTTGATAAACTGTATGTGTTCTTCTCTTCCAGCAAATCTGCGTTGAGTTGGAGGATCTGGAGAACAGAATGATCACAGCGCCACTCAGTCGCTGCACAGACACGCTAACAAGCTAACACCGGTTAGCCAACAACCTCAACGAGCGGCCTCAGCTGGCCTGCTGTGCTAGCTGTTATGAAACACAACCGCCTCTCACTGAACAACAAAAATATGCTATAAATATATTCACTACATTACAGCCTAAGGTATAGTGTCAGTAATGTTTTCAAAGTGCCGCCGCTGTGGGTGCTCGGTCGCGCTAAAACGTTGAACACAGAGCGCGAGTGAACGAGAAGCGCCGAAGAAGGACAGCACGCGCTTCTTCGGTGGTAGTTCGGCGGAATCCGCCCTTTAGCAAACGGCGAATGTCTCCCCCAGTCGAGTCTCCGAGACGCCGAGTACGACTAAATTACAGAAACCGTACGTAAACTCGGATTAGTCGCAAAAAAACATAGCTTCAGATGATATAAAAGAAACATCTCACCCGATTACGGCCTTCTCCTTTCGTATCTGTCACAAATGTTTTTTTGGAACGTCTCAACAAAACGCGCCGTGATTGGTCCAATGCATTTTTCAAGTGGACCAATAGAATTCCCCTAAAGTCAAGCGTACTTGCAGAAATGCGTCACGCGCTTCTTCTTCTTTTTTATTAGCGTTCGGTAAAGAATACAGGTGTGAAGAACAGCTGTGATGAACAGAGAGCCAGGAGATGGGAATAATGCCAAACACAGTAGTGAGTACAACCAAAAGAGGGGAAAAGAAATGAATAAATACATGAATTAATAACTAATACATAAATTGTAAAGTATACTAAACCAAGTTTGAGAAAATAAAGATAAAAAAGCTGATGTGCTTCTTTAATAAAACGTCTAAAAAAACCTGTTGTTTTTTATACAAGCAGTTGTTGATTTTATACAAAAAAATGGTGTGATAATTATATTATTATTATTCTCTTATATTTAATTAATTATTTAATTCAATATAACATTCTCTTATATTTAATTCATTTATTCATTTTCTTTTCGGCTTAGTCCTTTTATTAATCCGGGGTTGCCACAGCGGAATGACCCAACAACTTATCCAGCATTTGTTTTACGCAGCGGATGCCCTTCCAGCTGCAACCCCTCTCTGGGAAACATCCATACACTGCCATTTACTCTCATACAGACAATTTTAGGTTACCCAATTCACCTATACCACATGTCTTTGGACTTGTGGGGGAAACAGGAGCAAATTATTCATAAAATGACTTTGCCTTCCCATTAATAATTATTTTCACAGATAATGTAATAAAGAAGGAGTTACAAGTTATGTACCTTTTATGGTACAATTGAAATGAAGGTACACAATTGTTCTCATAAAAAGGTACAGAACAGTATCATGAGAGGTCTTTCCTGTATAAGGTACAGTTTTTACACCTTTTTTTCTGAGAGTGTACATATGCCATATTAAAACATTTTACAGCCTTTCAATACTGATTCATAAGAGTTTGCCATTTTATACTATATTTACATACCATATATTTCACATAAATTGTCCAACTGAAACAAAGAATTATTTAAAGCGATAGCTCACCCAAAAAATTAAAATGGTCTCTCTATTTACTCACACTCAACTTGTTCGACTTTCTTTATTCTGTTGAACTCAAAAGATGTTTTGAAGAAAGCTGAAACCCTGTGACCATTGACTTCCATCATAGGGAAAGCAAATATCATGGAAGTCAAATGTTACGCATTTCCAGCTTTCTTCAAAACATCTTCTTTATAGTTCAACAGAAGAAAGAAATGAAGGTTTGAAACGAATAAAGAGTACGTAAATGATAACAGAATTTGTATTTTTTGGGTGAGCTATCTCTTTAACTGGTGTCCGCAGAACTGCATAGTTTTAGCCCTGTTGCTATTTTCTTAAATGAACAATTTCCTAATAAATCAAATCAGAAAACTGATAAGCTAACAATTTCATTTACCCATAAAAGTACATAGAAAAACTGCTCACTTATACTGTTTAAAATGTTTGAGTAATTTGAAGCTGTGTCCATGCGTTGTGTATTTAATTTTTAAAAATATATTTCAGATTTATTTTTACATAAATGAGAAAACAAAAAAATCAAAGAAGCAGGCCTAAATATTAGATGCCCTTCAACAACTAGAAATGCATCTGTGGTTATTCTGGTGAATCTAACTTAGTAATACAAATATATTGTACTGCATTACATATTAGAGACAGTAATTATAGCTAATTACATTCAAATGACAGTAACTATATAATATATCATGTATTACACTATAAAAGTATCTTGCCCAACTCTGATTGTGAAGTACTGGAATTTCTGATCTGGACGAGTCCCTTTTTAATAGACTTATAAACTGAGTGTTTCAGAGACAGTCTGTTTCAGCTAACGATCTAGAGGCAGCATCCAAATGGCAAGGAATCAAGTTCTGTTAGTTTTTCCCCTCAGTTGTTCTCAGGGGAAAGCATCCCAGACAGTGAAGACCTGGTTTGTGTTGCTCAGTGAAATGAAGTATATGCTTCATAAAACCTAATGCGGTCCAGTAGAGTCCAGTTTAGGTTGATGTTGGCACTGCTAGCATTTTACTTCTGTACACTACATGTTTGAAGTTGCTCTCTTGCATCCTTCATATTTTTAAAGAGTTCTGAGACTGCAGTGGAAGTCAGAGAGGTGACCGCAAATCTGCCTGTCTCTCAGATAAAACTAAACTCCATTTGTATGCAAGTGTAGGACGGTTCAGTGGCATATAATCAAACTTATGCCAAAAGACTTGAGCTGAGGTCTCCTTCTCCTCTATAATGAAAACAGAAAGGTCATAATACTTCCAGAGTGAGAAGAAATAGAGGGCGCAGATGGTTTGTTTGCTTATTGTTTGTCATAAATAATGACAGATGCACATCATATTGCTACACAACACTGAATTAATGGACAAATGTGAATGTATAAACAAAAGGCAGATTGGGCTTTATGAATAGTTATGGATTTGTGAAATCAACGCAGTCAGTAACTTAACTCTGAAAATTGTAAGGTCAAATCAAACCAACATTAACATTTGTTGTTTTTTTCATGGTTTAATCTCACGTCTCCACCCTGTAATCTGAAGTAATTTACAAACGTTAATACCTAATCAGAACAGAGGACAACAGAGACGCCCAAGACCCCCTGATTAGGTTTTGTTTTCAGGTTTTCGGTGCACTATTATCAGCCTAAAAACAAAGCTGAGCTTAATCAAACTGCTACTCAGAACTGAGCATCTGGTGGCATTATTCTCTGAATGCCAGGCAGTGCAAATGTGCAACAATTATACAAATGCAATAAGGCAAATCATAACTGCACTGAAGCAGATATATGAAAATAAATCAGTTGAATTTTGAAGGATTTTTTGTTTGTTTGTTTCTTACAGACCATTACACGTTTGGGTGTCTTAAACATAGTTATTTTCTCCCAGTTTAGTTTTTGTACCCCATTAAAAACACATAATAACAATGTTATTTTTATTAAATTCTACAAAGAACTATTTAAATGTTTTATTCAGAAATGTAAATGATCCATATGTTAAAACAAATACTGTAATTCAGACTTTCATGGCAATCAAGAATTTTCAGCAGATATTTTTTCAGTATTCAATGTCATATCCTTCAGAAATTCTTTTTTTATATGAAGAAGAATCATTATTATTATTATTATTATTATACCATTGAGATGCTTAATATTCAAGAAAACCAACTATATATAATATAGTAATTCATTAATTCAATAATTCATTCATTAATTTTCTTGTCGAGTTAGTCCCTTTATTATTCTGGGGTCGCCACAGCGGAATGAACCGACAACTTATCCAGCATGTGTTTTATGCAGCGGTTGCTCTTCCAGCTACAAGCCATCACTGGGAAACATCCATACACACACATAGGGCCAATTTAGCGTACCCAATTCACCTGTAGGGCATGTCTTTGGACTTGTGGGGGAAAACTGAAGCACGCGGAGGAAACCTATTCCAACACAGGGAGAACATACAAACTCCACAGAGAAATGCCCAACTGACCCAGCCAAGGCTCAAACCAGTGACCTTCTTGCTGTGAGGCGATTGTGCTACCCCCTCGCACCACCGTGAGGCCCGATAGTAAAATTATTTAAAATAAATATTAAAGATTTTGTGCTCAAATAACATTTCTTTTTATAAAGGCCGGTAGACTGGTACGCTAGACTGGTTCTAGCGTATCTGAAAGACATCACCGGACCTTTGTTGGACCCCCTACAGTTTGCCTATAGAGCAAACCGGTCTGTGGATGATGCAGTCAACATGGGACTGCATTATACCCTACAACACCTGGACAAACCAGGGAACTATGCAAGGATTCTGTTTGTGGACTTCAGTTCTGCCTTTAACACCATCGTCCCATCACTGCTCGAGCACAAACTGACCCAGCTCTCTGTTCCTAGCTCTGTCTGTCAGTGGATCACCAGCTTTCTGACAGATAGACAACAGCTAGTCAGAATGGGCAAAATCACGTCTGACAGCCGCACCATCAATTCTGGTGCCCCCCACTGCTCTTCTCTCCCCACTGCTCTTCTCCCTGTACACCAACGACTGCACCACAAAAGATCCCTCCGTCAAGCTCCTGAGGTTTGCGGACGACACTACTGTTTTCGGCCTCATCCGGAACGGTGACGAGTCTGCATACAGACAGGAGGTGGAGCGGCTAGCTTTATGGTGCAGTTACAACAATCTGGAGCTAAACACGCTCAAAACGGTGGAAATGATAGTGGACTTCAGGAGAAACCTCCCTGCACTCCCCCCGCTCACCATCATGAACAACACTGTGGCTGCAGTGGAGTCATTCAGGTTCCTGGGCACCACCATCTCTCAGGATCTGAAGTGGGACACTCACATAGACTCTATTGTGAAGAAAGCCCAGCAGAGACTGTACTTCCTCCGTCAGCTGAGGAAGTTCAACCTGCCACAGGAGCTGCTCGTGCAGTTCTACTCAGCTGTCATCCAGTCCATCCTCTGCACTTCAATCACTGTCTGGTTCGGCTCAGCAGCCAAATCTGACCTCCGTAGACTACAGCGAATAGTCCGGACTGCTGAACGAATAACTGGCACTTCTCTTCCTACACTTCAAGAACTGTACTCTTCCACAGTGAGTAAAAGGGCTCGCAAAATACCCCTGGACGCCTCGCACCCAGCACACTTCCTGTTTGAACTGTTACCGTCTGGCCGGCGCTACAGAGCACCGAGCACAAAAACTGCCAGACACAGGAAAAGTTTCTTTCCTCAGGCCATCTACCTCATGAACAGTTAATATTTCTCCTATTGTGCAATAAATGTGCAATACTTTCTCACACGCACTTGTACACAGCACCTTATAACAATATACAATGCAATACTTCTCCTTGCGCATTTGTACACAGCACCTTATAACAATATATAATGCAATACTTCTTACGCATCTGTACACAGCACCTTATAACAACGTACAATGCAATACTTACGCTTTTGCACACAGCACCTTATAACGTATATATTTTTAACAAATCTGTACATACATTTCAACATCCAGATCATTGGACTGACTGCATCTCTGTTTAATGTCTATCGACTTCTTTTATTATATTTATTCTGTGTTGTCACTTGTCACTTTATGTACACTGGAAGCTTCTGTAGCTAAAGCAAATTCTTTGTGTGTGTGAAGCACACTTGGCAATAAAACTGATTCTGATTCTGATTCTGATTGTATTTTAGTGGAAAAGAACATTCTTTTAAGGAGCCCTTTATCAAGTTTAAAAGAACAGCATTCATACGAAAGAAATATTTGCAGCACAGTCATCACTCACATTACAAACACTGCATTTTTAATCTATGTAAAGTATTTAAAGAGATCTGTATGGCATTTTAATGCATTAAAAAAAATCAATTAAAAGGTACAATATACAAGATTTGTTTATTGAAGATTATCCAATTGTTAACAAGAATTTTCAAATCCAGAGAAATAAGCAATTTTACCATGAAAGTACATTTGGAATATTTTAGCTCATCCATGAACGTCATTTTTGCTGTAGTCCCAGTGCTTAATTCGAGCTGGATCTTGCCAGATATTGTTCTGGAAAATGTCAACTATTCGTGTTTTCATTCATTCATTCATTTTCTTTTCGGCTTTATAAATCTGGACTTGCCACAGCGGAATGAACTGCCAACTTATCCTGCACGTTTTGCCGAGGCTCAAACCAGCGACTTTCTTGCTGTGAGGCGATTGTGCTACCCACTGTGGCACAGTGCTGCATTTTTCATGATTTCATTCATTTATTCATTTTCTTGTCGGCTTAGTCCCTTTATTAATCCGGGGTCGCCACAGCGGAATGATCCGCCAACTTATCCAGCATATTTAGCTTACCCAATTCACCTGTACCACATATCTTTGGACTTGTGGGGGAAACCGGAGCACCCAGAGGAAACCCACTCAACCACGGGGAGAACATGCAAACTCTACACAGAAATTCCAACTGACCCATCCGAGGCTCGAACCAGCGACCCTCTTGCTGTGAGGCGAACGTGCTACTCACTACACCACCGTGGCGCCCATTTTTCATGATTTGTGTATTTTAATTGATCCAGCATTAACTTGTATGTGGTGAATACCTGCATGTGTGTGTGTGCGCACTCACGATCCACACAGCCTTTGCTTGCACTCATTCACATTCTCTTTCACACACACACACATGATGGTAAACACCATCTGCAAGATAAAGTAAAAGTCATGTTTAACTACTGGCCCTCAACAATATTTTCAACCAATTATCTTTCCTACGTTCACAATCACTCTCATTGGTTGGTGATTTTCTTTAGCGTGCAGTGAGCAGCAGAAATAAATAATTGCATATGGTGGCCTGCCCACATTATATTTCTATTTTCAAAATAGCAAAAAGGCAGTCAAGCATATTTTCGTTTTTTAAACCACCATTAAATCTGATAGTGAGCCTGATCAAAACAGATCTTGAGGAGATGAAACTGCGTCCCTGGAAAACATGACGGAAGAGGTAACTGTGGGCTCATCTTGAAGATTAGACAGTGTCATTCATTTTTTTTTTCACCTGGAAGTAAACTGAATAGTGATGTTTCATAAGATCTGTTTGTAACTACATGTTTGTTTCTATCCATGATTGACCCATAACGTTGGCACAAAATAATTGAAGATTGTTCAGAAATGTGATGCTCTTTTTTTTTTTTTGCGCTATCACTGTTTATTTTTTTTAAATTTATTTATACTGGGACAATGTACAACATGACATGTTGTGCCAGAGTTAGCTATAAAGCTAATTTACATCTATAGTCCCTATGCAGGAAGTTGTAACAAGTTTAGTAAACATTTTTTAACAGTAAATTTAACAGTAAAAATACAACGTAGACTTATAGTACAATACATTCATTCATTCATTCATTCATTTTCTTGTCGGCTTAGTCCCTTTATTAGTACAATACATACAATACATTATTGTCAATAAAATAAAATCAAATCAGTGGTTGCATATTTGATTTTGTTTAAGCCAAATTTTTGTGATGTTGTTTGGTAAAACTGAAATTTTGTGGTGGATCACGACTTTTATTCCCTGGTTTTGTTCCAGAAATTATTAATTGACAAATTAAGCACTGGGTGTATTGAAGACGACAAATCCCATGATAACCAACCTTCTGTCTAGCTACAATCCAACCCGCTCTTTTAAGATCTTAAAACTCAGGGCTTCTGGTAGTACCCAGAATAGCAGAGTCTACAAAAGGAGGTCGAGCCTTCTCATTCATGGCTCTTAAACTCTGGAATAGCCTTCCTGACAGTGTCTGAGGCTCAGTTCAAAACTAGATTAAAGATCTAAATTTTTTAGTAAAGCATACACACTGCATAACAGCATGATGCATGAGTGTGCTCCATGCAGGTGAGCTTGACAACCACCAGTAGGACGCACTCCTCCTGCATGTACTAGACATTTTGTTAGAAATACTCATATGCTTTACATGTTTATTTCTATAACTACTATTTTCATTTATAGCACTTCATTTTTGCATTGATATTCAATATCTCTTGTGTAAATACACTATGAACAGCAGCTACGCTTATTTTCTCTGTTCTGTTTACACCTAGGGATACTCATCCCATGACCTTTAGAGATTGTGCAGCACCATTAATGTCATCCAAGACCTGTGAAGAGATAATGCCAAACACAGAGCAATTCTGAAGGTATCCATAATCCTGGACCAGGCCGTATCCTGAGCAGATGCTGTGGTGGTCATGGAGGAGCGGAGAGCATGAGACTGATTCCTGAAAGACCCCAGTGACAGACGAGTTTTTTATTTGTAGGGATGAAAATTATTATATGCATTTGTTTTTTATGGCAGAACATGTCTTTTTCACCAAAGAAGGCTCACACAAATTCCTGATGAGATCAGGGCCAGCTTTGTGGACTGTGGGGGTTTGATGATGTAGTCACATGTTGATTGGTCAGTTTGAATGTTTCAGTTTTTAGGCTTTGGTCACATGGTCAAGAAAGGTACAAAATATGTGGTAAACTTGGTTCTGCCCTTTTTCTTTTCCTGCTCTGGCTCTTCCTCCCCCCCTCTCTCTCTGGTAACTTTAATTTACATTTAAGCTGGGTACAATTATTATCATATGTTTATATCATTTCATGTTTTATTGTTTCATACAGTTATTTGTAACTAATTCAGTTGTAACCATAGAGAATTATTGTCATTAAATCATCTCATTTTCAAGTATTTGTCAATTACTTTTGATTTAACATCAACATTTAATGGCTCCATATGGCAATACAATATAATCACATAATAGCGACGCTCTCCCACATTTAAAGCTATTAATACTGCCCTTATTTCCGTTTTTGGTATGAGATTGCAGAAGGATGGTTTGACTAGAATGTACAGTTTTTTTACCATCATACTGATAACTTTTTAGTCATTCGGCAGAACTAAAGTTCGGAACAGCTGTAGTTAAAAGACCAGCCTTACACATTGATCCCATAGGCCAGCCTGAACACCCGCCGGGGACCTACTCACACCTACAGCTTCTCAGCGATGAATGTCGTGTTCTCCAGCCTCCGGCGCCTAGACTGCAGCGTCGCACAAGAAGTTTATCCAGAGGAGAAATTGTCATGCCCAACGGAGCCTGGTTTTTTCTTGAGGTTTTTTCCTTCACTTCATCAACTGGTAAAGTTTGTTCCTTGACACTGTTGCCTCTGGCTTGCTTTGCTTGATTGGTTTAGATTTGCTCTCGAGTGTTTAGACTTTCAGCAGTAAAATTTAAACCACACTCAACTGAACTTCAACTCTGAAAACTAGACTGAAGATTTCAATGTACCAAAACATCTATGTAAACGCACTGTAGAAATAAAGACATATTGAACTGATTCCACACGCAAGTTTCATCATCGTCAAAATATGCCCGTTTGTTCTGAATATGCACCCTCTAGTGGCGAAAATGACATACTGCATCTGTAATCCAACTGATATTAGACAAACACACAGAGACATTTTATAACTTTATTAATGAGTTTATTATTTATACCAACAAACAAAAACAGTTCATGTCTCCCTCTCTCTCCCGTGAACCGTTCATCTCTTGACCGATGGGCCGAGCAGCCTGTGTGTGGTATATATAGTGTGGACCTGCCCTTTCCAGAACATTCTATCGGAGTTTGAGATATGAATGTTACACCAAATGACATCACACACACAAAACCCCTCCCCCATCAGACTGTTAACAACAGAATCAGACAGCAATACAATAAATAAAAAGATCAGAATTAACACTGATGAGGAAGGGGAAGGACAGGCAGGTGGGCGAGCGAGCGAGGAGAGAGAGAGAGAGAGAGAGAGAGAAAGAGGAAGAGACTGAGAGATATCAGGTAAAAACAAAATTTTGTTCAGTTTCGTCTTCCTCCCCGGACACCGGGAGAGGCTGGATGAAATGTTATATACAGTCGTATGATGGAGGGAAAGGAGAGGAAGGAAGAAGAGAGCGAGAGAGACAAAGAGAGAGAGAGAGAGAGAGAGAGACCGAGAAAGGCTGGTTTCTGCTCACACCAGCACTGCTCCACTAGGAGGAAAATCTAATTACAACAACAGAATAACAATAACAAAAATAACAAAATAAAAGGTACATGGCATTTACATATTAGCAATGAGAGAGAGGAAGGATGGAAGAAGGGAAAGACTTACAGCTCCACGTCTCATTTGCTGTGTTCATGGTGTGTTTTTTTGTTTTTGTTTGAACGAGCATCCGCTAAATCCACATTTAATGGCCACACCAACGTATACAAACACTCATACACCGGTGTCGACTTCATAATGCACAACTGTAATCGAACAGACACGGCTATTAATGGGATTGACCTATGCGTTATAATGTGTGTGTATGTGCGCACGTTTCTACACCCATTCTACCTCAGCTTATCCAAACACCTAAATACTCTCCTTAAAAGACATTAAAACCCAAAAGAGTGTGCAATGATTACTTAAAACTTACATACACGCATATTAAGACACTCATTTTCATCTCTGCGAGAAGAGAAAACTGGAAACACACAAACACTGACATCTCACACTCGCGGCTTCATAAAACACATCACAGACCTTGCTTTTGTTTAAGAACGTGGCTAAAAGGTATCGTTTTTAAGAGCGAAATCTAATTTAAACGAGCTCGATAGCTTTAAAAATGGATGGCTGGCAGAGAGCAGTAACTGTGCGGTGCTCTTCCTGCCACTAGAGGGCATACGTGCCCAAAAACTTCCCCCTCCCGGGGTTAAAACCTTACCAGCTCATTCATACCGAATTTAAATCAACCCCCGGTGACAACTGACGTCGTTATTCTGGGCATCACACACACTTCTGCCATTATTGGAGAAAGTGAGTACACGCAACACGAGGTGACAAGTGTGTGTGTGAGAGAGAGAGAGACTTGTGCAAGAGAGACTGTTTGGAGCTGCTGTTGGGAAGGAGAGAGGAATGAGAAAGAGGGGATGGAGGAGAAAGGGGTGATAACATCGCAGTAATGCCAAGGGAACAATTAGGTGTTGTTGCTCAGGGGTCCCGGTGCGGAGCTTGACTGGGCTGGACCGTCTGAACCGCTGCCCTCTGTGAAGACACACATATATAAAGAGGTAAGTACACTGGATGTCTCAGCTTTTTAAAAAGTCAACCCCACAGCATTTCAAAGCACACTCCAATAGAACCAAATCACCAGAAACATTCCTCCTCGTCCAGTATCTAGCAATCAAATAAAACATGGCAAGACACTGCAGATAAAAGAAAAACACTAATAGTTAAATCCATCATACTCCCAAGTTGATTGATTTCATTAAGGCATCCATATACTTCACATGAAAATATTAGAATGAACTGAAATTAATGAAAAAGTCTGTCCGAAACAAAGTTTGTTTCGAATAAATCGTTTGAAACAGCTCAGCAAAAGTGAATTTTGGGCTCCTGAACACTTACAAGCTACCACTGGACAATGGCGATAATTCAATCGGAGGGTGTGCTCTGTAACTCTGCCCTTTTCAATGTGTAATTGAGTCGTATCTCTTATGCACGGAGGCCAGACAGGAAAACAACATCCAAGAGACCACCGATTTAGCAAAGTCAATACACTTTTTGTCCTAAAGCGAAGAGCAAACAAAGAACTTGGGCCTTAAAGCAACACTACGCAAGTTTCTCTTGCGGCTTAACCTTGTTGAAGAGCGCAAATCCCAGTTACCAGTGTCGTAAAACTGTTGCGTTTCCCTGCGTGCACTTGTTGATTAACCTGACAGAACAGGTATAAGCTGACACCTCGTTTGGAAACTATGCCGACCACGTAAAATAGACGACCAGGAAATGGTAAAATAGACACTACGCTATCCAAACTGTGCCTAGGCACGTTTCCCAGTTCGTTTGAGACATGCGAGTGCTCTGAATCAGGCCAGAATGTGGTTCACTTGTGCTTATGTAGTGTAGTGTGAGTGCAAAGCACACCTGAGCCAGAAACTAAAGACATGATGTCACTTTAAGGGACTTTCAAATGGATTTATTAATCATTCTTACTGTTCAATGAACGCAGACTGTCATAGTTTATAAAAGATGCAAACCCCTCACTGCACCTTCAGCTAACCTCCTAATACATGCAGCATGAGGACTTTATGATCACTTACGAGCGTCAAAAGTTTGATCTGTTCGGCGAATTATTTGACTGCATGTCACTGTGTATCAAACGACTAAAACAATATAACTAAAGAAATCTCCACTGTGCTGAGCGAGAGCGCCTCTCTTCTGTTAAACTGAACAACGCATCATCCATGACGCAAGAATGCTTTGGCTCGGATGCAATGTGAGTGCAGGCCATCGGGGGAGACAAGATGGGGGACAAGAGTGCTTCGGCACAGTTCAAGGCAACTGTACATACTGCGAGTACGCCCTAAAACATGACACCGTAATACAGTGACTGCAGCAATGAGCCATTCTCGACCCTCGCTCAAAGAAACCATGTCATACTTGTCGAAAGAGTTTAATCTTTGAGCAAGAACAAAATGAAAAATCGCAACTTTGCAATATGCCACGCCTACCAAAAGGGTACTGTTGGCTGTGGAAACACAAGCCTCGTCAAGGTGACTTGTATTTAACAGTACTGGTATGTACTTTACTACACCACTGTGGAACCGAGCCATTAGATCATTCAGTAACACAATTAGCTTTTTGCTAACTTCGCCTGAGCTAGTAAAACAACATGTAATGTGCCTTAAAGCAGATCGCACTGTTCCCCTCATACCGTGCGTTCACAAGAAGGCATTCGTTTTCAATGGGAGCTGGTGGCTAGCTCTGCTGAAAGTGGTATGATGCGTTTTGGACAGTGTGGGGTTGGAGGAGAGAAATTAGCTCAACTTTATCTTATGTTTAATGATCGATGGTGTGGCAACCTATCGTAAAGTACTAGTTGTGGACGTGGTGGGGTCGAGGAGAGTTGAAATTAGTTCAACTTTATGCTAATGAGGCACGACGCGGTTCACCAGCAACCTATCAGAATGTTCTAGCTGTGGACTGTGGGGTTGAGGAGAATTTAAATTAGTTCAGCTTTATGCTAATGAGGTATGACGCAGTTCACCAGCAACCTATCAGAATGTACTAGCTGTGGACTGTGGGGTTGAAGAGAATTTAAATTCAACTTTATGCTAATGAGGTATGACGCGGTTCACCAGCAACCTATCAGAATGTACTAGCTGTGGACTGTGGGGTTGAAGAGAATTTAAATTCAACTTTATGCTAATGAAGTATGACACGGTTCACCAGCAACCTATCAGAATGTTCTAGCTGTGGACAGTGTGGGGTCGAGGAGAATTGAAATTAGTTCAACTTTATGCTAATGAGGTATGACACGGTTTAGCAGCAACCTATCAGAATGTACTAGCTGTGGACAGTGTGGGGTCGAGGAGAATTAAAATTAGTTAAACTTTATGGTAATGAGATATGACCCAGTCCAGCGCCAACCAATCAGAATGTACTAGTCCACCACTCGTGAAGATCGCAAAGAATGAAATGCAATAAACTGTCTGCCCACATTAGTTCCCAAGCAAATCTAAGTGCAGAGGTTGATTTTGTCTAAGAGGCTTTTCCAGTTTGTCATGTAGGATGCGCACAAATGAACGCGAACAAGACGACCAAGGCTATTAAACGTCTTCTATAAAAAGCATGTCAGAAATAGAGCACTTAAACATGAACACAAAAGCTTCACTACAGAGACGGCGTCTAATTGGTTTATTATGTTAAAAAAACGTTTGATCATTGGTGGTGTTGTGAATAGGCTGTCTATATATGCCCATGGTTCCACTGGCAGGGATGGGCAGGGCTGTGTAGACAGAGTCACTCACCCAAAGCTGCAAGTGGGATTGCGGATGACAAGTGGCAGATCTGGTAGCCACAGTAGCAGAATTCTTCTAGTTAAGTTATTCTACCACTGGTATCAGTTCAGAGACTAAATTTTAAGGTCAAAGCCTTACACAGTGCTGTTTTTACAATAATGAACATTTACTTGTATAGCAAGCTTTCAAAAGTGTTGTGTTTAATTATGCAAATGAGCCAATTCTAACAAAATTATGAATACTGGAGGAAATCATGATCAAAATTCTTGTTCACATATCAGAGTCAGGCTTTCCCAAAGGGTGTTTTTTTGAATTTATCACTACATATTTCTGCGGGAAAAAAATTAATAAAAAAATCTTTTTAAGAATAAAGGTTTGTATATAATCAGGCATAATCTCTATGAACATATCTCTCTATAAAAAAAAACAAACAAAAAAAAAAACACAGATCTGAAAGAAACAAAGCAGCGGTGTCCAAACTCGATCCTGGAGGGCCGGTGTCCAGCATAGTTTAGCTATAACTTCCTTCAACACACCTGTCTGGAAGTTTCTAGTATACCTAGAAAGAGCTTGATTAGCTGGTTTCATGTGCGTTTAATTGGGGTTGAAACTAAAATATGCAGGACATCGGCCCTCTAGGACTGAGTTTGGACACCCCTGCTATAAAGTCTGCTAAAGCAAAATAGCAAAACTCAAACATGCATGCAAAAATGTTTTTGTCTGCAGTCTTTGTTAAACACTAAAAATATTGTATCTGTTGACCTGCATGCCAATCTGATCTGATATCAGTGAACCATGAATTAAAGTTTTGTTAAATTACAGAAATCTAAAGTTTCCGTATGGGGATTTCAGTGGAATATTTCATTGTCAGGGGTCTGGCAGAAAAAAACTGGGAATTCTTATATTACCTGAACAAACATTAATAGTAATAAAAAAGACGTGGATTTTTATGATACTCTAGATCTGCAAATATAGAAGAAAAAAAAAGAACTAATTTACAGAAGAAAAAAAATGAAATAGTCCTAGAACAATTCCTTTACTTAAATTAACATTATTTGGACAAAAAGAAAAGAAAAAGTCTATTTTTTTGTAATACACTTAAAGTTCAAACAGACCGAGACGACAAATCAATAATAAAACTTTGTATATAATCGGGCATTATCTGTACAAATATAAAGTTTGCTAAACCAAAATAGCAAAACTCAAAAGTGCATGAAAAAGTGTGTCAGGGGTCTGGCAGAAAAAAAATATCTGGCAATCCTTAGATTACCTGAACAAACATTAATAATAATAAAAAGACATGAATTTGTGTGACACTCCACATGTGCAAATAAAGGTGAAAAAAAAGAACTAATTTACAAGAAAAAAACAGAAATAGTCCTAGAACAATTCATTGACTTAAATTAACATTGTTTGGAAAAAATAAGTCAATTTTTCGTAATACACTCAAAGTGCAAACAAACCGAGATGAAAAATCAATAAAACTTTGTATATAATCAGGCATTATCTGTACGAATATAGTTTGCTAAAGCAAAATAGCAAAACTCAAGTGCATGAAAAAATGTGTCAGGGGTCTGGCAGAAAAAAAAAATCAGTGTAATCTTTATATTACCTGAACAAACATTAATAATAAAAAAAGACATGAATTTTTGTGACACTCCACATCTGTAAATAAAGAAGAAGAAAAAAAAACTAATTTACAGAAAACGAAATGAAACTTAAATTAACTTAATCTGAAAAAAAAGAAGAAAAAAAAAGAAAAAGTCTGTTTTTTGCAATACACTCAAAGTTCAAACAAACCGAGATGACAAATCAATATCCTGTATGCTTTCTTTATTTACAAATGCATGACGGGTTTATTGCAAGCACACAAATAAACGTAAACTCTTTACAGTTTCCATTGAAGTCTAATTCTAATCTGTTCCAGCAAAAATGGCAGTGTTTCTATTTGTTTTGTTAAAAAAACGTTGAAATCGTCAAAGAAATTAGCTACTGCCAATATCTCCGACCAACATTGACACACTATATCCCCGTCTATCTGCACCGCCGTACAGTATACTGTAGCATCAAAATAAAAACTGAAGTATACTTCAGGGCACGTACATTCACAAATCCACACAGACTGACAGGAAAGGTAAATCAAAGGCACTGTGTTTGTAAGTGTGATCAGTACCGTGCGAGGCAGGTGTCGTCTGCGAGCGAGCATGTGGAGGAATGAGAATGGAGTTCAACTGTGGTTGGATAGACAGCTCTGTAGGAAGAGAAAGACAGATTAGACATCTGTAGGCTGTATGCCAAAAACAAGATACCTTTATATTTGTGTCACAGGATTCCAAAGTCGCTGCTAGCAAAATGATGTTACCTTCCTAGATTCCTAAATTCGAGGTATGTGTTGTAATAAGTTCAATGAAAAATGTTTAAACTTTATGCCAAATGGCAGATATCTTAATGTCAATGGCATCTAATAGCCCGTTTCCACTGAGGGGTACGGTACGGTTCGGTACGGTACGCTTTTAAGGCCGTTTCCACTGTCTAAAAGCGTACCGAACTGAACCGTACCGTACCCCTTTTTGGTCACCCTTTCGAAAGGGTGCCGTAAGGCAGAGCTAGACGCGCAGCTGAACGCCATTGGTTTACAGAGATACGTCATTTGCTCACGCAACAAGCAGAATGAACAAGCAGAATGAAAACAAAGGACCCGCCATGTTTAATACACAGCCGAGAGACAATGCTTCGAAATAATATCAGCATATAATAACGAGCCATGGTCGACCTGAGCTCAAACAAACTTTGTCGTCGTCTTGAACAGCCACCATGCCGAGAGAAGAGCAGATCCTTATGGGTTACGAGCCCATAAGGGCGAGCGCGTGAGGTTTCGCTTCTCTCTTGTGCTCGTGTGCGCGTCAATGTTTGAAATAACAAAGTTCTTAACCTGGACTATCTCTCTAACGAGAGAATAATGACGGAGAGGCTGCATGTACTGGTGAAGATAAAAGACACAGATGAGAGGTTTGCACAGACGGGCTCTATTTCGTATTGTTTTTGAACCTAAATAAGGCACAATGTCTGCTGTGTGTAGTTTTTCTTTAATTTGGTAACATCGGAGACTGTGTGGGGCTGTGTGTTCATATATGCTGCATTTATTTATTTATTTGATATAATCGCGGACCGTAGGCTATTTCGCATCATTGATCTGCAGTTATAATCAGATCATGTTCAGTCAGTAATGACATTTTTACACCAATGTTTTTGTGTATAATAAAGCATCTGTTTTGTGAGAAGTGCTTCTCGTATGATTTTTGAACGACCCATAAAGCTTTACTGTAAACATTTCCTCGAGCGAAAATGACGTCGACAAACTTTCTGTCGTACACCACGCCCACCAAAAGAGTACCCTTTTGCAGTGGAAACGCAAGCCTGATGAAGGTGACCCGTACCGTACCGTACCGTATCCGTACCGTCAAAATCAATAATATAATATTCAAATAAAATATTCAAATCATAACGATACTAAAATGGTTTTAGCTTGAATATCATGTTGCTTGACTTTAACAGCCACTATGAGAACAACAAAGGTTAATTCTTGAAACAAATCTGAGGTGCTTACTGTTTGTGTGATCGCAAAGTGCTCCGTCTCCATTATTTGATGTTTATTTAAATGGCCAAAGCTTCAAAATATGTATTACTTCAACACGTAAGCCTTAGTTAACAGTAGTCTCGTGACTGCATTTGACTTAAATGTCAGTTCATGAGCGTGAAAGGAATAAAATGGAGTATTAGGGTGTTTTCACACCTAGACATTTGTTTCGGAACCTGTCTGGTTTGCCCAGTTATCGTGGTTCATTTGGCATATGTGAATTCAGCAATTGCTCTCAGATCTGCGCCAAATCAATCGGTCCGAGACCGCCTGATTGAGGTGGTCTAGGCTTGATTGAAACAAACTCTGGAGCGGATCGATTGTAGTAAGAAAGCAAAACGATCCACCGAACTAAAAAAACATTGATCTGCTTCATGGTCTGACTGCAGTCTCGGTTTATCTGTTATTTCTCTCTATAATTTCAGCCTATAATGCATAATTCCAGCCAATGTTTTTTTTTAATAGACTGACTGATTTTTACAAAACTTGACAACTGAGATGAGGTCATGTATGAGAAAGTCTGATCTTTCTGATTTATATTTAGTGACTATGTCTGTGGGTGTCAAAATAAAAGTGCACCGTTTCACTTATAATGTCTTATTGCTTATCATCATAAATTAAAACAACTACATATGACAGCTGAGCAGAATCCATAAACCAGGGGTCACCAAACTTGTCACTGGAGGGCCAGTGTCCTGCAGATTTGAGCTCTAATGCTAATCAAACACACCTGAACAAGCTAATCAAGGTCTTACTAGGTATACTTGAAACATTCAGTCAAGTGTGTTCAGGCAAAATGGAGCTAAACCCTGCAGGGACACCAACCCTCCAGGACCGTGATTGGTGACCCCTGCCGTAAACCCTGAAACTCTGACCAGCGTGAGGAGAGTTTACTCACATGTGAATTGTTTTAACTATTTTGATTTGATTAGAAACTTTGCTGTGTGAAAGCCAACCACACCAAGGAACAAAAACAAACATTGTAACAATTTTAATCACCGTTTCGGAACAAAACAATCAATGTTCAGTTGTGAAAGCACCAAAAGACTAAGGGTGCTTTCACACCTAGACTTTTGTTTCGGAACCGGTCTCGTTTCCCTAGTTAGCGCGGTTCGTTTGGTATATGTAAATCTAGCAATCGAGCTGATTGAGGTGGTCTCGGCTCGATTGAAACCAGCTCTGGAGCGGATCAATTGTAGTGAGAAAGCAAAACGATCCGAGCCCGGCTATATCCCAGTGTATTATGGATATGAAAAGAGAATTATGAGTAGGGCGGGATGTCACTCCTGCCAGTAAATGTGAAAGTGAACGCATGTTAACAGTTAACCGAACTGCAGTCTTGGTTTATCTGTTATTTCTCTCTATAATGTTAAGCCTATTATGCATAATTTTAGCCAAGGGCTATGTATGAGAAAGTCCTACCTCTGATTTATACTTGGTGACGATGTCTGTGGATGTCACCATTCAAAATTAAAGTGCAGCTTTCTGCTTATAATGTCATGCCATAAATTAAAATAAGGACGCATGACAGCAGAGCGGCACTCAGCAAAATAAACCATGAAACTCTGACCAATGTGAGAAGACTTTACTCACACTTGACTTGTTTTAGCGGTTTTGATCCATTTAGGGTGCTTTCACACTTGGTTCAATTGCCTGGACCGTACCCAAGTTCGATTGTCCCCCCTTGCCACCTGCTTGGTTGGTTTGTGTTCACACTGTCTTTTTTCTTTCTGAACCCCGGTACGCTTGCGTCATCAAGCCGATGTTTTGTGTACGTCTGTTGCCAGGCGACAGACACAAAAGCAAAGCGCCGGAATGGAGAGACGTCCGCACATCGCGGTTGTTTCGCTTTTACTGAACCTTTTGGTTTAGAACATACAGAAAACGGCTCGCGTCTATCTGCCGCAAACATATTACATACGTTCAGAACGTCACGTGATGTCCCAGCTGTTTTAGGAGGAGACAAGCATTATCTGAGCTCTGGCTCAGTCGCGCTTGTAAGCGCGTGATACTCAGACACACACACACACACACACACACATATGCACACGCGCATACACACACGAATGAACGTTATAAAAACTTTTGTTTGTTGTACTATTGACGGTTCACTTCCGGCTTTTGGTACGTTTGCATTCATACTACAAGTGAACCGTACCAGAGTTCACATGAACCGTACCCCAAGACCACCTCTTTCAGGCGGACTCGGGTACGGTTCACGGGTGCGCACCCGAGTTCAGAAGACGTGTTCACACTAGCTAAACGTACCGTACTATGACGTCAAACGAACCCGGGTGCGGACCAAAAGTGCTAGCGTGAAAGCACCCTTAGAAACTTTGCCATGTGAAAGCGAACCGCACCAAGTACAAAGTGCAACTTTCGAACAATTTGAATCCCTGTTTCGGAACAAAACAGATGTGAAAGCACCCCAACTATAAAAACAGATATGAAATGGCACAAGGTAACAAATATGATATTATTTAAGATCTGAAACATTACAATTGTTAAATGAAAACAAAAATCCCTAATATTGCATAACTTCTAGAAATTTAATGACCAGTGGGAACCCTGATATAATTATATTGAGGTCCCATAAATGAGTGAATTAATTGGAACACGTGTTGTCATTTTTGTGGGTCTCTTATCAAATCTCAATCTCAAGTTTAGTTTTTTTTATTAAACTACCTAGAATAATAATTTATAACATTTCTAGTATACTACTGGAATTCTGCTATGTGTGAACAGCACATTTTTTTTATTTACTGTTATATGACTTACAGTAATTTTACAGCAATTTACCTGTATTGCTGTTTGAAAGGGGGCTATTGTCTTATAGTTAGTCAATCTAAATTGCCAATTTGTTATTTAATGAAACTAACACTTTCAGGACTCAAAACCTCATAGATCAAGAAAGCTTTTTTTCAGCCTACAAGCAGTAAGCAATTAGGAAGTGAGGTAAAGCATGACAAAATAGCAGCACGTTAATACCAAGTGGAAACAGGGCATTAATAACATGGCTTAATAGCTTCGGCCCAACACAATTATTCACCAAACAGAGAACAACTGCTCAGCTGTGTTTACTTTTAGGTTCATTAGACTTGAATCCGTCTAATTAATACTGACTGGCTGTTTATTTGGCAACGTGCATTTAAGTTTAAGACACTTTCTTGACCAGAGAGAGCTTTCTTCTGAAGGTTGCTATTAAAAAATATTGTCATAGGTGGCAAAATAATCTCACTAGATTTATTCACCACCTCAGAGTATCAAAGCGCAGATGCGTATGAGATGCAAAGAGACAGACGAAGAAAGCGAGAGCGTGACTCTCCGATTACTCCGCTGAGGTGTATCTGCAATGAAAGTGGCAGTTCTTTCAGCTCCACTCACCCACAGGGCTGAAGTTGAAGAGCTGGGGAAGTTCTCGGCCATTAGGCAGACGGGCATTGGGCTGGCGCAGCTCATCAAAGAAGGCGTGTGCGCAGGCCTCCAGCGGAGAGAGCCGCGTCACCGGCGTGTACTCCAGCAGACGAGAACACAACGAGATGGCTTCTGGAGGAGTCCTCGGCTTAAACACCTGACACAAACACACACGGTCAAATCTGTCCTGTTTACACATTAAAGACCTTCAAACAGCATCAGGTATTGTTTAACCTACTGATGCATTTTGGCAACCAAAAGTAATTTTTTCAAATAGCTTTGGAAGGCTAAAATAGTTGACAGCAACAGCAAAATTTGTGTTTTGACTATGTCTTTTCTTTTTTGCACACAACATGAACAAAAGCTAAATATCAGCTGTGGGGACACTGGGACTGATTCCATGATTTAAAATCAATCTATTTAAACCAATCTCTAAATTACACCAATATCAACAGCAACACTTGCACACAACAGGCAGCTAATTCAGTCATTGCCTAGTAGGGCTGTGCAGTATGGACAAAATAATCATATTGCAATTTTTTGAACTAATATTGCGATTGCGATTTTACTTGCGATTTATGGCAACTGTTTTTGCTTTTTTTAAACGCGCTACATACACCCATTCTAAGTGCATAACAAAACATTTCACAATGAAATAACATAGTATTCAGTTTAATAAATAAAGCTGTAGTAAAACTGTCTTTAAAACAGACAACATAAAATAAATTAAGATGAACTAACCTCAACTCTAGTTAAAAACATACTATACACAGTAGTACTAACTGCTTGATAAACAAAACTGAAATAAATTGTCTTAAAAACAGACAACATGAAATAAAGAAGATGAACTAACCTCAATTCCAGTCAGAACAATAAAAATAACTAACGTGAATCAAAACCATCTATTCGTTTCTCCCGCTCAACTTCGTTGTGCGCGGAGTGAGCCCTGATTGGTTAACACCTTTCTTCCGCTCAGCCTAGCTGTAATTGCCCAGTGTGCTGCGTCAGCTCTGATTGGTTAACATATTAAAATCATACACACAAGAACGTGAACAAAAATCTAAACAAATTAATAGATAAAATTGCAGCCTTACGCAATTTAGAAATTGCATGTGCCTAAAATCGTGATTTTTTTTTTTGCGATTTCGATTAATTGCACAGCCCTACTGCCTAGCGACATAAAAAGTGCGACAAAGACATTGTGGTGCGCCTCGTGTTTTGGAAACATAAAACAGCTAGAACGCACATAAAAAATAAATAAATTAAAATAAATTTGAAAAAATTTAATTAAATCTGCATATGCATAAAAAACTACAACAATTACAACAACATTCAACATTAACTTCTTTGTTTATCTGTTTAACAAAAGCAGTCTTGTGTCACATGCTAAAATATGGAAAAAAAACGTTAAAAAAATCTAGCTTGTGACACGCGTTATTACTTAATATTTTATTTATAAGTATGAAAAACCTATAAATGGGATATATATTGCTTTCATAGCTTGAATTATATTACTTCATAACATGAACTTTTTTAAAAAAAAGATTTTGCTGTGAGTGACATTCTATAATTTTTAAAACAACAGCTGTAATTTTAGTAACAGACTATAAATATTGCAAAAATCTACGATCCAAAAATCTTAATGATTGTGCTTTGTTTCTAGTGATCTGAGATTAAACTTTAAAATGCCATCAACTTTATAAAGGAATTCATTCAATGCCATTTTGCTCCTCTTTCAAGGAGTGTGATTGATAGAAATGTCTTGGTTGAAATGGCAGTGCAAAGCAGAAATAAACCAATCAGCTCTTCTCCTTTACTAATTTTAAGCTTTAATTTGTCCAAGTGAAAACATCAATTTTCTTATATAGATAGATAGATATAGATAGATAGAGAGAGACACACACACCTAGATGATTATAATTGAATCATTGTAAATATACTGATTATTACCATTTTTATTTTTGTTATTACTGTTTTATGCTACAATGTTGATTGTTAAATGTACAGTGTTCTCTGATCTATTTTTATTTTATTGATATAAATGAATAATATGATATATATGAATGATATATTGAATAATTTGATAAATTGAATAATAATATGATATATTGAATAATAATATGATATATTGGATAATGATATATTATTTATATTTTTATCTAATTATATGCATTTATCTTTAAATCTTTTTTTACTACTACTATTTACTATGTTTTTTTTATTATTATATATGCATGTTCTTTATAAATGCTTTGGTAATACATTTGTCATGCCAATAAAGCAATTATTGGAGAGAGGAAAGAGAGGGAAATTTTAAAAAAATAAAATAATAATAATAATAATAATAATAATAATTCGCTAGTATCTTTCTGCAAAGGATTAAAATGTTTTATTTCAAGAGCTGGACAAAATGTCAGATACAGATGCTTTACCTTTGTCCAAGGGTGTGCTTTGATCTGTGGGAATTTAAACTCCGTGTAGTTGGGGTTCATCTCTCGGATCTGTTCTCTTGTGGGGGTCCCCAAAACCTGCAGAGAGTGGACAGAGATAGAATTACGGTGAGTGTTGTGCGCTTCTCAAAAACACAACACAGTAATGTAGTTCAGGCACTCACCTTGATGATCTCCACTAACTGGTCCACTCCACTGTCACCGGGGAATATGGGCTGTCCCAGAAGCAGCTCCGCTAATACACAGCCAGCTGACCAGATATCAATGTTGGATGTGTAATCCGTGGCTCCGAATATTAGCTCAGGAGCACGGTAATACCGGGAACAGATGTATGACACATTTGGCTCTCCACGAACTAACTGCTTTGCACTGTGGAAAACAAACAATTGGGGATTTTAAACCACTACAAAGACAAACACAAGTAAAAGTGATGAAGAGTTGCATTTGATAAATTTGCACCTCTAAAGCACTGCTGAATAACAGTTGTATTAAAAGGTGCTGTAGGAAAGGTTGACTCTTTTACACTGGGTTTACACCGAATGAGAAATGAAGTATATTCACAAGAAAATTGCATACAAGTCAATGCAAACACGAGAAGAGAGGCGGAATACTGTCCAGCGGGCAAACATTGTGCTTTACAAGATACATTTCCCACAAACACGGGGAAACTCGTGTCTCTGTTTTGTGTGAACCCAGCCATGTTGGCCAATCAGAAAGGAGAAAAAAAGTGCACACGCTGACGTCATAGGCAAAAACTCTGGTTGTAGTGTCCAAAAGGCCACGCTGTACCCAGAGTTTTGGAAAATCTTCAGCCTGGCCAGAGTTTTCAGAAAACTTCGGTTTCAGACACCCGATAGTCATGTTTTGCATGTCATGTTATCATATTGACAAACAGCAAAACTGTGCTTAAAAAAAAACATGGTTTTGAAAATACTCGCATTCATATAGACAGTGTCTTAGTCATTCGTTCCTGTTAAAAACTCCCAGGTGAATGTGTTGAGTAGGGTCAGAAGTAAACTCTAAAGGTGCTTTATGAGTTTGAAACCCCTGCATCAAAGGGATCATTTACAAGCATTCAAAATATTTCATTTACACACTCAACTTATTTTTTCTTCTGTTAAACACAAAAGAAGAAATGAAAAACAAATGTTGGTAACCAAACCGTTAATTTTTGTCTTCCATTAAAGGAAAAAAATCTGAAGTGACCTGTCCCATTGCTGTTGTTGCTCAGGGGCTAATTACATGTTATTTCCTGTTTAATGCAGCTACTACGTACAGACAACACAGAACAACAATGGAAGAACACGGCATGTGATGGGAAGAGATTTCTCGTCAAATTCAACACACGCACACAGTAGTCGCCATACGACTGGCGTTACCATAACATACAAGTGAATCTGTACTGAATGGCTTTATCTTCAACTCAGAACACCAATTCACACAAGTCGGGAACACCCATCTCTTACAGGACCCAACATGCATGTTAAGGCCCCACATTTAGTTACAGTGAAATTGTGGAACTGACTGCTGTAACAATTTCAGACAAGGCCACAGTGAGGATTGTTGGGAGTTTTAACAATTCAAAACAGTTTGTCAAAATGAATTTGCTGCTAAAGAACTTGGTCAGTGGAGATTTAGTTAAAGGCACTTAAAAACAACTTTTTAATTAATTAATTAAAAATGTGTGGGGTAGAACATTGTCACGCACCAGACAAAGTACATCATTTTGTTGTTGTGGTTGTTTGTTCTTAGCATTCGGAAGCTAATGTTTAGAGTTTTTTGGTATCTGACTGGAACCAATCAGACTTGATTTGCCCTTCCCTACATGTACATTCATAAGCTGAGTACATATGCTAGAAGACAAAACACAATGTCTAACTCAAATGTCAAGCCGTCTACAGCCTATTGTTTTAAAATACAGAGTGAGTGAGGATAAAGGCAAGAAAAAGAATACAGAGGAAGAGCAAAAAAAGTCTGTACTGAAATTTAAGACAATGATATGACTTTCCCATAGTATCGATACCTGCTCGTTGCTGCACTCTCTCGACCATTTTCCACACCTCGAGCCTCACACACAGGTACATTCAAGCTGCTTGAAGCAGTACGTTATGGTGTGCTACAGCCCACCACAGCCTATTGAAACCAATCAGTTTAACATTGTTCATTCTTCCAGAGCTTGCAGCAGCTATTTCATAGTTAACGCCTCAAATTTGCATGCTTCAGGTTTTATCAGTTTTATGATTCAGCACTTAAAAGTGGCACACACTGAATACTAACTGATGCAGATTCTTTCTTACTCAGCTCACAATTTTTTATTTTTTTTTTAAACGTTCGAGCTGCACCATGTAACCTGAATGCAAGTAAAATAACCTCAAAATATCCATCTTTAAAACACAGTTAGCAAGTCTGAAGTGTAACTAAACACTTGTGGACGAGTTTTTAAAGGACAACAACCTAAATTAAGGTGCTGATATCAACACATTAAATCAACAAGAAACTAAATTAAAACTCTAATGCTAATATGAAGTCATTTATCACAATATCATGTCTAATTACCAAGATCAAGCGGCCTCATTCTTTCAGATTTTTTGATTACATGACTTAGAATATTTGTTTTAAATACTGTAAATGGTAGACTATAAGGCTATGTATTTTATGCAGACGAGTCTGTATATACGCACGCACGCACACTAGACATGGGCTGGTATAAGATTCTGACAGTATGATAATCTTGGATAAAAATATCACGGTTTTACATATTGACAGCATTGTGATGACTGCTCTAAAATATATTCTTTTTTAAACGTCTGGGTAAAACACAAACTTTTTTCGCCTTTGAACACAATATATTTTATTTTGAGAAACATTTAAAATATTTTAAGACAGTAAACATGTCAGGCTAAATAATTTAAGTGAATCATTGTCTTCATGCGTTTCAAAAACACACACGTTTCTTTACAATTTACAACAGCATCTTTGGATATCTTTTCTGATGGAGATACTGTTGTCCTAAAAAAAGTTCAAAAAAAATGTAAATAAAAAAAAAGAATACCCATACCTTAGGAACGGTATAGCGGAAATGTGGGCGGTTTTTAAAACCTTGACTTTTCGAAACCGTGATATACCTTGAAAACGGTTTTCGTCCCATGCCTTACGCATACACACACATACACTAAAGAACTGCTTTTGTGGTGGAAATCATACTTGTAATTATACAGGGGTCATACATTTTAACTACTAAAATTCCATGTTTTTTCCTTTTTTTCCAAGGACTTTCAAGTAAATTTCATGGCCTAATATTTTATGTAACGTCTACATATTTGTGGTGAATAATAAGAAAATAAAATAACGTTTACATTTATTACAGCATACCATAAAACATGCAACAATCTACTTAGTTTAAATTTATTTTTATATCATGTAAAATGTATTTAGATAATGCTTATACAGCAGAAAAAAAGTAGTAAGGGTTGCACCAACTAGTCGACTTTAATGCTCTGCCTTGACGCTTTTTGATTGATGCATTGAGTTGCATTGATCAGATCACATGGTTTGACCTGAACAACATGGCAGATTTACACACAAAAGTGATTCTCTGAATGAAACTGCCCACAGATCATTTAAAACTAATGACCAGGATGAGGCAGTAACTTTGAAAAACATCCGACATGAGCAGGATTTTGAGAAGCTTTCTAGCGTGCTCAATGATAGAGGTAAAATCTGTGCCCGAGAATGTCTCTGACAGTGTAATAAGGCTTAAAGAGCCCCTATTATGGGTTTTTGAAAATGAGCTTGCATGTAGTGTGTCACACAGCTCTAAGTGAAGTGAAATATCCAGCTAAGGCTTAAATCTGAAAGGGCACATTGTTTAAAACTATTGATTCATCTATAAAAGAGTCAACTTATGGTTCTTTAAACGAATCGCCTTGATTACGAGTTTTTAGCCATTTCGGCACGACTTAAATACAAAACTTAAGTCCCGCCCATCTGTGCGCATGCAAGATTTAAAAACCCCCTAACCCCTGCCTGCCTTGTGCGCTGCCGTGAATTTATACTTCTGTGTGCTGTTTGTGTTGCTCTGCAATAACACTTCCGAAATGCAAGCTGGCAGTAAGCTTTTTCTGTTCCTCTGTATCGCGTTTCTTCGCTGGTTATTTTTGGGAGGGTTTTACGTTACCTTAATGTACAAGTAGGTAAAACTCACTCATTCTCAGGCGGGAACCAGTGATTGTGCAACAACTTTAGGGCATACTCACACTATGCTATCTGAACCGTGCCCAGGACCAAACGGGCCTGGGCACGATTGTGCCTCCTCCTCTCTCTCCCCCGACGGCCCGCACTCACACTGCGTTTTCAAGCATCCGTACCCAAGCCCGCTTACATCATTGTAGTGCGACGTACTCAAGATAAACAGGAAGAGCTACGCTGAGCATGCTGAGCACAATGGAGTCCACAGCTTTGTTAAGTTTGTTGGTGATTTTTTTTGAGTCGTTTACTCAGCAGTGGTGCACAACCCAGTCACAGCATAATGTTGAACAGGTCTATCACCTTTGTGGCTCGGAAATTTTCACGAAATCGTGCTGCTCGTGCGTCGCAGCAAATGACGTTGCGTCCTCAGTTTTGGGCTCAGGCCAAGTGAACTGGGCTCAAGCACACCTCTTCCAACCGGGCCAGGGCCGGCCAAATGAACCGTGCCTGTGCCCGATTCAGAGCGCTCACACTTCTCAAACGATCCGGGAAACGGGCCTGAGCACGGTTCGGATAGCATAGTGTGAGTACGGCCTTAAAGGGCCACGAAACTCCCCTGGCTCAGCTGTGTGTTTTCACACCTACAGTCTGGAAAAGCTCAGGAAAGTGGGTGTGTTCAGCTCTGTTTAGGAGGGAGTGTAAGGGGAGGGAATGAGGGAAGGTTTTGCATAAAGATGGGAGTTTCCATTTGTGCACGCGCTCATTTTCAAAAAAACAACGCACACACACACACAGACGCAGGGGGAGAAAAAAGTGATTGTGTGAAGTGACATCAGTAATCTAATTATTAGCCAAATTATTAATTTGTTGACTTTAGCGGCAGTTTGGTGCTTATACTGTAATCCAGGAACATTTCCTGCATGTCCCCCGTGACAACCTAGATGTGAGAAAATATTAAAGAGTGTTGTTTTAATGTAGTTTTTGATACCACGCGGCTTGAGGGAGAAATACAATCCCTCCGCAGACTATCCGGTCACAAAATGCGGCGAAAATTCTACACAAAAGTAATTGTTTGACTGCAGTGTTTACACTCGGAGAGCAGAACGTACAGCGGATCTTTCAGTCTTTAATATTGTACGGATATTAACGTACTGTAAACTCAGTAACAGTTCATCATTTTGACAAAGGTCTGTCTTTAAACACTGACAGAGTTACGAACTCTACGAACTACTAACTAACTACGAACTGAATAAACAAACAAAGAGCACTGATGGCTTTACCAAATCTGTAGACAATCCACATAAACTGGAGCGGCGTCTGTTTTATAAGGAGAGGAGTGACAAAACCATTTCCAGATGCGGAAAGCTCTCGGGTGAAAAAATAAAGTTTCTTACAGACGCATTTCTGCTGCGCGCGCGTGTGAGTCCAGCTGCCAAGACTAAACCTTCACTATATAGCTGCAGGACATAAATACAACACTGGCGACCTGCGTCTCCTTTCACTTGTTTTGGAAGCACAGCGTGGCGTCTCTGCCGTCTGGACACTGCAACACGTACACACACAGTCTTCGAAGCTCTCGTGCATATTAATGAGTTGCACCGCAAACCCAGCAGAGCGCGCTGATTGGTTTGAACAAAGGCTATGTCATGAATTAATACTGCACGCTCACTGACGTCAATTTGTTCACTCCGGGACAGACCCCCAGTCACCACACGGGAGAATACGCATGGATCTCATAGGCGTGACGCAGCCTCAAAAATTTGTTTCAAACCGGAAGAACAACCAATTTTCACTTTTTAGTCAATTATATGTGTCCTATTAGCATTTATAGCAGCGTGGGACTCATATATGACTGTCAACAGCTCAAAAAATGTGTTTGTGTTTCGTGGCCCTTTAATCATAAGGTAAACAAAACAGAACTGGAGCTTCTTCACGAGATTTAACACTTGTAAACACTAGCTTCAACGGGTTCGCGCTGCTCTCGGTCCCGCCCACACTCACCATCGATACAAAGCTGACCAATCACAGAGCTAAGAGCAATTTTTTTTTGAAAGGTGCATGGCAGCGTCGTCGTCAGGGCTATTCGACCGCATAAAGGCTGTGCCGGAGCATATATCAGCATTTAATGTTACAACCTTTGTCTTTCATGAGTTATGTTATGAAATAGCTTCACATGAATCTGTGTGCTGACAATGTACGCATTACTTCTGCTCTAAAATATCTGTTATTGTTACATTCTTAGTTGTACGTGCAGTAATCAATTATTATTATTTATTTAGAATTTATTTATTAATTATTATTTAGCAGTAAAATTAGCCCAGACGCTGATGTTGCTAATGTGACACAATTAAAGTTTTGACTGCATTTGTTTTGCACTAAAATTAGTCAATTGTAAAGTTGCATTGTTCGCAACGTGTTATGAGCCGTCAAACAGCATGTGTATATATATTTCCTGAATATTATTCTTATTTATTATTTCCTGAATATTCCTGCTGTTTCTCCCCTAAAAAGAAGTAAAGACAACCAATCTGTATTAAATTATACAGAAATCTGTTGAACTAATTTCCATGGCTTTTCCAAAACTTAGTGAGTTTTTGTTTTTCCAAACTTTTCCAGGCCCGAAAAACGGCATGTAAAAATTCCATGACTTCCAGGTTTTCCATGACCGTATAAACCCTGATTATAACCAAAATTGACAATGAGATACTTTTTCATGTTTAACACTGTAAATATGTTTACTATAAAGTAATCTAGTGTATTTTATGAACTTAACGCGACCCAACTTAAAGCGCCAAACTGTAGAGCTTCTCCAAACATTCAAGTCTCAATGATCAGATGTTTTTCAAACTGCTGTGTTTTGTGTTCATTTGTTACTGAGAGAAAAAGAGAACGACACACATTCATCTAATATCGCTCTCAGCAGCGTAGGAGGAGCTGGGACTCTCACTAACATACCACTGCTCGGGTATTTCAAACTTTTCTACCCCCAAGCAAAGAACATTGCTATGAGTCTATCATCCTCAATATATGCGTCTTCTGCACTGGTCAGTTTTAGAAAAGCGTCACACACCTGCCAAAGTCACACAGTTTGAGTACAGCTGTGTCTGGGTCCACCAGTAGATTCTGTGGCTTGATGTCTCTATGGCAGACGCCTTGGGAATGAATATACGCCAGACTGCGAAATAACTGATACATATACACCTGAGAGAAAGGAGAAAAAGTGTGGGGGAGGAATAACAGAAGAGACAGAGAAAGGGGTTATTGTTTATTGTACATGTATATATGAATAGGCAACAGTGGCCACAGTCATGATAAACACAGAGACTTACTTTGACATAGATAATGGGGATGGTGGTTTTGGACTTGTTGAAGTGGCGTGCCACCCTGTACACGGTTTCTGGTACAAAATCAAGCACCAAATTTAGATACACTTCATCTTTCTGAAGAGAGAAAGAGAGAGAAGAGAACGCAGATTAGGTTGGCTAACAGAAAAGAAAAAGAAAAAAAACATTCTTCAATATAGATACTGAAAGGTTGGACAGAAAAAAGCAACCTTTTCTCCACTGGAGTAGAAGAAGTAGCGTAGCCTGACAATATTACAGTGGTCCAACTTCCTCATTATCTGTAGCTCACGGTTCTGTAGAGAAAGAAATGACGTGTGAAGGACAGCAGAGGCAAGGCATGAAAATCAGACATCTATCTTGCTTAATGCGTCCATGTGTGCAAATGCGTTTCTCTGACTGTGCAGCCAATTTAAAAACTGGTGCCGCACGATCGAATCAAACCGTACAGATTTTACTGTTTCTTAGTTTGCTCACAAAACCCAATTTAAAGTAGATGGCGGAGTACTGCGGTGTATATAAAGAGTGATTTAACCTTATATTAAGCCACATTGAAGAAATTTTAAGCAAGCAAAAACATTTGAGCGGATTGGTTTATTAGCCTAGATGATCATGCATACCATCTACTCACCTACCCCTAATAACCACACAGCTAATTTTGAGAAATAAATAAAAAATAAAAATAAAAAAAATGACTTGTTGCTTTTATAACACTTCGTTATGGCTGTGTACACACTATTCAAACACACAGTTCTGTTCAAACAGCTTTCAAAAGTAGATTTAGCATAACAGCTGCCCTTAAATTCTGCAAGGCTTTTTATTAAGAAATTTTATCTAAGAACAGACTAAGACTGTATCAAAGTCTAGGACTGTAAAGGTAAAATAATAATAATAATAATAATAATAATAAAAAAACAAACACTAGGAGAGTAGTCAAAATTATGATTTAAAGTACCAGGTGTAAACAGGAATATACTTCTTTTGTCTCTTGTAAAAAAAAAAAAAAAAAAACATCTTAACAGCAGGTGAATACAGGGCCCAAGATCCCACAGGTACTTATGATTCAGTGTTTCCACATTCAGAGCGGATCCATTTATATTTGGTATTAACATGCTTCTCGGGTCTGAGATGAGACTTGTTGGCATTTAAAGCCTTGCAAGTCTGTGCTGTGCAGTTCATTAACATGCATCGCAAATACCCTAGGCTCACATTCGAGTAGTTTTACACACTTTACAAATTACTAAACTAATGTAAAATGAGCAGATTTTTTTTTTGCACAGAATTTACAGACTGTATGAAAAAAAATTAACACACACAGCGATACAGACAGTAATATATTACATTAAATTTGTAACGGTAAATTATAATAAAACAGATCGATAATTGTCATACATATTACCTCAAAACAGTGTAATCAATAAGTGGAACATACTGACGTACCACATTACAGCTAAAGAGAATTTAAAAAGGAAGTCCACTTACAAGCCAAGTTAAAATATTAATACCAAGAAGAAACTTGGTTCACTTTAAGGTCAGTTCGAAAGAATATGTGGTTTTCTAAAAATGTGAAGCACAATGTTTCCTCTAGGCAGCAGAACTTGGACAAAACAACTCGCTTTGGAGTCATAAGGCATTGCTTGCTGCTTTGTATTTTATGAACACTCACTCTGCTGAAGATGGGGAGGGGGGGGGGGGTGTTTTCATGGGATTTTAAGCATTTTAATTACTTGTTATCAAAGTTAATGCTTCATGATATATAAAATGTGTTTTTGTTATATCAATAAGTCAAAACAAGCCTGACTTTAAAATCATATAGAAGTTTGTCATTCATAGTAATTTGCACAGTTGTAATTGACGTTACCTTAAACCTCTTATCCTGAAGCACCTTCTTTATGGCCACCATCTCCTGGCTGTCGATGAGCCGAGCCTGATAAACCACTCCGAACGAGCCATTCCCGATCACCTTGATGTCCGTGTATGAAACCTCCTGAGGACGGTCGGGACCCTGCCCTGGTGTGGCTACTACTGTCGTCACTTTCCCACTGTCCCCTGAAGACACAACACAAGAATTGTTTTTAAAACAGAAGTCATTGGATGCATCCGAAATCGCAACCTTCCATACTATTATAGTACGCTTAAAACAGTATGTGAGCAGAGTAGTATGTCTGAATTCATAGAATTCTAAAAACAGTATGCAAGAAGTTCCCAGATGGCCTACTACTTCTGGCAAGATTATGAAGTGCGCATCTGATAGATGCTACGCTATGCCATGATGCCACGCGAGAGAATTCGTGAACAGGTGTGAAGTAATGCAAGTGACGCAGGTAGGTCACTTGATAATGAAAAATGCCTGTAGAAATATGTCCGAGTTTCATTCATGCTACTTGCATTCATACTGAATAGAAGATACTTTTCTAATGGTCATGTAGTAAATTCTAATTCAAATGTAGTAGCTACTGAGTAGTAGGCTATTTTGGATGCAGCCATTGACTAAATGATGACCTGCTAGTCCAACTCAATCGCAATGTTGACAACCTACTGGAGCCATTTTTACATACATCAAAAATATATGCTTAATATATGCAATTATTAAATGGCACTGTTGTATGCAAAGCAATAAAACAGTCTAAAAATAATGTGACTACTATGCCATTCAGTAAGATATTTGCCAGGTATACACAGATAGGTATTTTTGCACATTGATCGACTGTTTTATTCAAGATTAGTGTATTACCAGCAATTAGTTTTAATATTTAAACTGTTCTCCCAAATGGTCTTTGCAATAACGAGTAACCAATATCAAACTTGATATCCCAATTAGTGAGTCCTAGCACAAAACAGCATCTATTTTGTCATTATAGTTCATTAAAAGGTTTGTACTGTCAATGTACTTGTTTTTCAAAATCAAATAGCAGATTACTTACCGTTGTGATATTTAATAGTTCATAGAAAATCTATTTAGGGTTACATGTTCAATATATTTGGGCCAAATTTCTGAAATGAGGACATTGAAAAAGTCACATTCCAGTTTAATTAAAAAAATTAAGACTTTCTAAAAGAAAAATAACTTTTATTTAATTAAAAATTCAAAGTTAGACTGCCCGTACAAATGTTGAAAACATCCAGCACATGAAAAGAAAATAACTTGTATGTCTTGTTAATGCATATGGTTATAAGTAGGCCAACACGGAATCTACGCGTGCAGATTTCCACAGATTTTTAGCCCATCGTTGATTCTGTTTATTTACTTGTGTAAATGTGTAAATTTATATTTATTCAGGTTTTTTAAATTAATTTCAGTAATAATATTGACTATTGAGTTATTTACAATACAGTTTGTAAAGTGATATTTTCTGTCTTTTTAGTAGAGACTTTATATAAACAACTTGCTTTGTTTACCAAATAAAGTGGATCAAATTGGATTCGCATTGTAAACATTAAATAAAAATTTAAAAGGGATTACTTTTTATTTCATATATTACATTTTTTGTTATGATACGCCTAAAATCATTCCACATAAATCCGCAGATTTTTAACAAAATACTCCGCAGAAAGGGCAAAAATGCCCGCAGATTTTGTCTGGCCCTAGCTATAAGTAATGCAATGTGGATGTTAAAGAAAAGAGGGGAAAAAACAAAACACGCAGAGCATAACGTTTATACACATCCATATAGCACATAAATTAGAAGCAAATAAATGAATAAAAAGAATCTAAATAACTGCATGGAAATATTGTGTCAGTTAAAGTTTCTGAATTTAGCCTACTTATTTTTTTTTTATACATTAATATTAACACCCCTTTAAAATTAATGTAACATCTCTGTGTCACAGCATTTTGACTAATCCTACCAGAAAAATTATTCTTGGCAAAACGAGAGCATAAAATGTCAATTGTGTTGCATGAGACGTGTGATGTCTGTGTGGCAATTCAGTGCAGGATTGGTGGTAGACATGTTTTTCACTGCAAAACACACTAAAATGGTGCTTGTAAGGCTTGTTCACACAATGCACCATAACTATAAACATGTTAATAGAGTTGTAACAATCGTTCTGAATATAAAACAACAGCAGTGTTCAGATTATAACCATAAACATGCACAGAAACAATATAGTTTCAATATAAATTCACTTTCAGAATTTACCGGTAGAGAAACTTTAAAAACGTCCATTTCAGCACAAACTTTAGAGCATGTTCTTAACCCTATAAGACCGACGGGAGCGCCCGCGCCTCTGTTTGAAAGCCAATAAAAACCGAAAGCATATGGGTAGAGCAATAATTTTTTTTGCATATGAAATCAGAGACGTTATACTTTCAGATCAAGCCCAAAACAGTCTCCTGTTGCAATGTTTTCATTCTTTAATGAGTTTACACAAATAGACTAAAATGTTTACAACAAAAAACACTTTAATTCATTGCACGGCGCACGTCTTTGCAAATGTGTTTTATAAAGGTTGTTATTGGTTGCTATGTATGTGACGTAATTACCTCGTGTGCACTGTGAACCTATCAGGTTTGTCTTGCGTGGTGATGTCACTCAGCGCGCTGTTTGATATACGTAATGTGCACGCGCCTTTCTATGTATGTGTGTGCGCTCTTCTCGTAGCAGTTTCTCTTTATCCGTGTCGGAACATCATCATTTCTTTCACACACACACGCACACGCACACAACACACACACATCCACATTTACACATACAGGCACAATATCAGACACACACACACACACACACACACTGGCATGGAGTCATGACCGCACAACAAACAAAAAAATAGTCCGATGTTTTGAAGTTATTACTCGCGTCAAACTACAAGGAATTCTCCGACTCATCATCTGCTCCAGATTCTATTGCCAGTAAAGACGAAGCTGACTTTTGTGAAGGATTAGATCCATTCCAAGACATGCTAGTATATTCTTTATAAATGCTTTGCTTTTGAGTATTATATGCTCATAAATAATGCTTTGCTTTGAGTTTGAATAGAAACATAACAAACAGAACAATCCCGATAGTCTGACGCGCTGTTTACTCTTATCGTTTCACTTTTATGCCTAAAACATCAAACTTTTATACCTTTATACTTACATTTTTTGCTGTATTGCTGAATCGTGCTTATTATTTTACTTACATTGATGTTGTTTTGAACACTGAAGTCCTCAGAACCCCTCATGTGTGGTAATTTGTAGAGAGATTTTTTTGTTCATCAATCAAATTGTTCTGTCTACACTGTTAATAAAAATAAGTATCTCACAAACGAATTGATGTAATTATTCCAAATCAGTTTTATATAGTTTCAAAGGGTTTTATGCATGTTTTTTACATTGACAAGTTTGAGGTTTACATTTGTGTTATTTCTGTATATAGTAAAAACTAAAATAAAAACTAAGCAATTTTTTGTGTGTGTTTTATTGCACTTTTAAGCTATTTAACTCGTTAATATGGATTTATGACATACATAAACTTAAAGTTGGGGATGTAAGGATTTTATTGATATATGGCATTTGAAAATACTTAAAAGAATGACATCACAGCATGTAAAAATACTCTCAAAGGGTTAAACACCGCTGATTTCCCCTTGTGTTCATGTGCTGATCGACGCAGCTTTTAAACGCTCCTTAACAGCGGTGAGTTCAGTGAACTGATAACTTTCACAGCCAATCACAGTCCTTTCTGTTGAGCATGTGAACACAATGACAAATCAGCAGTGTTTAAGAACAGAACTCAAATGTTCGTGAGAAATTGACATTGTTTAAAATGTTAGTATCGATTGGTAGCATATACCATTATCGTGACAGAAATCACAGAAATATAAAGGAATTGTGCAATTTAAAGCCAGGGATGACATTGTGGAGAAGCAGTGCTTGATATTAATATTTTCAAAAGATAATTACTAACTAGAAGACAATTGGTTGTACCATGGTATAATGATTCAATTTTGCCAGCCAGGCTATCAAATTTAAATATAAAAATAATTACCGCAGATATCCAGTGCTAATATCTTCATCTCTGTGTCGCCTTCTTTATGAGTGCTGAGGAATATAGTTAGTAGTTCTTATATCACTCCACTGACTAAGATTGCTAAATTCGTTTGATTAGATGAACACATTTTAAAACAAACATTTACTGGTCATACGCGCTAGTTGCACACTGAGGACACCTGTTGGTTACAAGAGGGTAATGCCAAATGAAAAGCAAATGAAAAGTGTGGATGAAACATATTTATTTATCTATTTTTTTATAGCTTTTAGGGCTGCACGGTTTATTGAAAAAAAGATCACGATCTCGATTCGACCCAACACACAATCTTAATTCTGCAATTCAGCCAAATATATTTTCAAGGTCATGAGAGAAGCATAAAGGCGCTTGCACAAGTCTTTACATCGTTTTATATATGTTGCTCAGCAACATAGACAGCTCCAAATGGTGTTAAGTGTCACATACTGTATCTAAAAGGTATAATTCACACAAAAATACCATTACTGTCTTCATGTAATGACATATTTGCAGCTGCGAAATCACATGAGTTGACACAGTGTTTGTTTACTACTGTTAAGTGAACAGAACCTTATTAAGTTGTGAATAAAAATTGGTAAAGTTGTAAATAACGTTCAGTTTGTTACACAGATCGATTGTTTGGGAGCCGTGAGGGAAGTATGCTTACTATGTATTTATGTTTCACAAAGTGACCGCAGCCATGACATGAACCGCAGTGAAAGTGAAACCAAAAATGCGCACATCATTTAAATGATCCTATCGCATTTTAGAGTTATGATTACGACAAGCATTTGCTTTGTTTGTCTTTCATAGTGTGCATGAGAATACATGTTTAATGATGTCAGTATAACTACTCTAGCAAATCTAATATTGCATATAATGCATGAGAGAATCTAATAATGACAATCGTTTCATTTAACCAGTGAAAAAAATGGTCTAATGTTGTTGTCAATGACAAATGACAAGCATGTCTCAAACAATAACTCAACTCCAGAATTATGAATAGTTGTATTCTGATGTAATCACTTTACTGTGAATTACCAAAAAGGACATATTTAGTCTGTTCAAGTCCACTATTCCAAGTTTATACAAAATTTAGTATTTTAACCAACATTAGACCTACACATAGGCCTAATATTATAACTGTTGTTTTACCATATCTTGAGAAATAACAGTAAAAGTAGCCTACTTATATTACCCTTTATTTTACATCTATAGAATTGTGATCTTGATTTTAAGCAAAAAAATAAATCATGAGCCTCATTTCAGCCAGAATCGTGTAGCCCTATTAGCTATCATGCTTTGTGTGAATGGGCCTTTACAGTATTAATTATAAAGCTGCAATGTCATTACAACTGAGAACAGCATAAGAAACAATTCTGATCAGCCGGTGACATTAAAAGACAAGTCAAGTTTAACATTTAAGATTTTTTTCAATTTCTTAACACATTTTTTCTGAAGTGATTCATGCAAGAAAGTACATCAGACTTTAATCAATACGAAGCGGCACACCAAAAAAATAAAGAAAAGGATGATTCCTCGAAACTACTCTCGCGTGCTTAATTGGCATTTATATTCTAACATAGGAAAACATCCAGGCTGCATCAAAGCAAGCAGCGTGACACCAATATTAGCTCTAAAGCGGTTAAATCTATTTGAACTCATCCACCACGCTATGCCTTTTTGCCTCTCTGTCTGACAGGTGTTAATAGTAATTCAACACCCATGTTTAGATGAGGGTCCAAACACAACGGAACAACGAGCAGAGCTTATCACTAGGAATAGCTGAAACACCCTTGTGACTGTTTGAACTCAGCTGGAGGGTGAAAAGGCAAAAGACTGAGCACATTTCCACCTGTGGTCAAGAACAGACCTGAATAATAATTGTGCCAACAATCAGAAGGAAACAATAGCCACGTTTCCAATCACCTATTTTTATGCGCATTTTGGCTGTGCGCATAAAAAAAAAGTAAATAAAAACAATCGGTTGATGGAAACTCCAAGACGCACATCAACTTAAATGCACATTTTCCGCACAATTTTCCGCACAAATTCCAGTATTCGCATTAAAGGAGGTCATGTGATTTTGTTATAAGTGATTATGTGATGATAAAAATGTGTGTGGATGGACAAACTAGCAGGCTGAGCACATTGTAAAACATCTGAAATGTTGTTTTGGTCATTCTAAAACACCTTAACCATTTAAGTATTAGTGTCATTATATTTTTAATGACGTCCAGAACTGTCAAGCGCGTCTGTGCTCCGCATCTCATGCCTGCAAACGCCACCACTCATTCGTTGCACGTCAGCATCGTCTTCTCAGGCACAAGTCATTAGGTAGGGGAAAGATTCACGCAGCTTCTCCTACCGCAGCAAATTCCATTTTTACTGTTGATATTTGGTACCCGTTATTAAGGAAGTGACGATTTTGTTCTCTTTAGGCGTACTCGCACTATGCGATGCGAACTGTGCCCAGGCCTGTTTCCCAGATCGTTTGAAAAGTGTGAGTGCGCTGAATCGGGCTCAGGCACGGTACAGTTGGCCGGCCCTGGCCCGGTTGGAAGAGGTGTGCCTGAGCGCGGTTCGCTTGGGCTTTGGCGCGGTACGCTTGTAGTGTGAGTGCAAAGCGCGCCTGAGCTCGAAACTGAAGAGGAGACGTGACTTTTGGGTACTGTTTCATATGGATTTATTAATCATTCTTACTGTTTAATGAACACACACTGTCGTAGATTATTAAAGACGCAAAGCCCTCTCTGCACGACAACTGCACCTTCAGCAAACCTTCTAATTCCAGCAGCACGAGGACATTATGATTGTTTATGAGCGTCAAAAGTGGCTGATCTGTTCAGCGAAATATTTGACTGTGTGTCACTGCATATCAAACGACTAAAACGATATAATGATATAAAGAAATCTCCACTGTGCTGAGCGAGAGCGCTTCTCTTAAACTGAACAGCGCATCATCGATTACGCAAGCGTGCTTAGGCTCCAATGTAATGAGAGTGCGGGTCGTCGGGGGAGACGGGACAAGCGTGTTTTGGCCCGGTTCAAGGCAACTGTACATAGTGTGAGTACGTTGTTTGACTTGTTGGATGGAAACATGACTTTATTAGCATGTCTTTTATGCATTATTCCAGTATTGCGCATAAAGTTAACTGGCATTTTTAGATGGAAACATGGCTATTGATGAGGTTTTGTCCATCAACTCCTGTCAGTTTAGACAGAGAAGAAGAAAAACAGATTCATAAAAACAATATATCTTAAAATTAATTTACAGCATCGCAGGGCTTAAAGTTACATGTATTACATTTTCAAATTTTTTATGTTAAAAAATTTATTTCGAAGTTCTATTAGTCAAAACTTGCTTTTAAATTATGTCGCTGAATAAATGAATGTCTCTTACTCGCAGCAGCGGAGAATAAACACAAGCTCCATGCAGCTCCCAACACAGGCTACAGCTTCCCCTTTGCCATGTTGCCAGATCTATTTATTATAAGCGTTGTGTTGTTGGACTAAATTTTGAATACTTAATGTGACCGTGTTAATAAAGTAAATACGACATTAATAAAGCGGGAAGGAGGAGGTTGGCTTAGTGATTTTTGATCCTATTTGCGATTCTCTTAAATTATTTGTGCTTTTTTTTGTGCATTTTATTTTTTTATTCAGTTTTTTCATAGCAATATCTGACAACACTGCATTCGCAATCTTAAACTTACAACCATTAGTTTTTTAAATGTAATGCATGAATAGTTCATTGCTAATGAAACAATCACAACGATCATAGTTACATTATGTTTAAAAAAAAGAAAAAAAAAATGTCTATCAAATCCTATCAAAACTACAGCATAATATATATCCTACTATAACAGACCTTTAGAACAACAGTGAAGAAAACAATGGACAAGATGAACACCAAGCCATTTATTAGTTATTAGCACTATGCTATTTATTAGTTATACATTAGTTTGCCAACCCTTTACGAACTTAAGCTAAATTTTATATAGAAAATAAGTTCTTATTTATCATTTAATCCTATTCTTATTACTGAAAAGGAATTACAGCAAAAAATTTTAAGAATAATAATCATTAAAAATCTTATTACTGCATTGCTAAAAACACTAATTGACAAAAACTGAAAAAAAAATGCTATTAAACAATGCGTTACAGCCAAATTATGGCTGTGTTATTGGGTTTGGGATATGAAAAGCAGAGCAGACAGCTGTTGGCAATACATAAAAGAAACCAGTTGCTGTTATTAAAAATCTTTACTCAGAATAACACTGGATAACAACTAAAATGGTCACAGTTTCATTGCCAGCTCCAAAAAATTTATAAAAAGCTACACTGTGTTATTACTAGGGCTAGCAGAGTTAAAGTGCATTTCAGAATTTGAGTAATTTGGCATAATTACTGAAGTAAATTGTGTCCTTGATGTAAGAATCTAGAATTGTAAGAATCTAGAATGGTGCCAGCATTTGTAACCCTTGTAAGGCAGAGCCTATTCTAACCTTTTAACCTTAACTTGAAATCATTTTGAGCCATTAAACTCCAGGAAATATACCGTCCAATGATCTGGTAAGTGAATGCATTTAAACAATCAGTTCTTAAGAACAGGAAGACAGAACAAAGGCTCGGCCAGTTTTCAGTAAATTATTCATTTTAGTGTGCGTTTAGCTCTTACACACAATGTTGTGTCATATTCTGAAATTGGTTTTGAAGAGTGTGAGATCGCAAACATCATACTGTTAAATACAGACTAAACAGAATGCCAAACAACTGGCTAGATAATCCACAAACTATGTTTTTCAACTGGATAAAGCAAACCAGTACCTCACTAGTAAACTTGATATTTGAGGACAGTAATTGAAATAAAAATGTAGTGGCGTAGAGAAATCGTACAATAAGCATAAGTCAGCCTGTCATATTGATATCCAAAGTAGTGAATGTGTGCTCTTGACTAAATCATACACTTGGGAGTGTAAAGGAACATATACATTTTGGCTCCTTTTAGTACACATTTTCCGTAAAATGCACATATTTAAATTTAAAAAAATTAAATTAAGAAAAAAAAAAATCACACAGTTCAAGTTTGGTTTACATTTAATTTACTGAAACTGTTGATGTGCACAAAAGTTAGTACTGTGCAATATATTGAAAGTGTGGTGGTTTAAAACATGAATGATTAAGTAGGGCTGGGTGATTTGGCCTAAAATTAAAATGTCGATTATTATTTTGAACATTTTACCTCTATTACAATTAATGAGCGTTTTTTTTTTTTTGTTGTTCGCCCTCATAGTTCATTGACAGGTTTTGTATAAGAAATATGCTCACATATGACAAGTCAGAGATTTTTGAATGACTGGTGCATTACTTGATTTTAAACAGTGCATTTCTTGCCCCTTCTGTAACAAAATATTTTAATTTAAATAATTATTTTGACATAATGGAAAATATGCTGTCTCAAGGCATATCTGGCGCAGCTTCCAATCATCATCAATGTAGTTCAAAGTAACACAGCAGTAGCAAACAGAACAGGGTCTCGTGACTCCATACATGGTAAGGTAAGTAATTGGGAAAAAAAAAAAAACCTGGAAAAATTATTGGTTCGGACTGTCGATTTCAATTAATCGCCCAGCCCTATGATTAAGGGCATAGTTTGCCAAAAAAAAGGCAATTGTGTCATCATTTACCCACCCTTTATTGGATCCAAACCTGTTTGAGTTGACAAACAATTATATTTTGAAGAAAACTAGAATCCAGTAGCTACTGACATTCATAGTATTTGTTTTTCTTACTATGGAAGTCAATGGTTACAATTTTTTTTTGTTTGTTTTTTAGCTTTCTTTATATCTTTTTTGGTGTTCCACCAAAAATAATAATTCTAAGGTTTGAAACCACATATGGGTGAGTAAAAGTTCAGTTAATTTTCATGTTTGGGTGAACTCACCCTTTAATACAAAAGCATCGTTGTGTGTCTGCTATTATCGCACCCTCAGAAAGACTGTTCATAACTTCAGGCAATGCAGTGCATCTCTGAAGCCAAGCAGTGTGGACATGTTTGTTTATTTTTCATCCAAAAAATCTATAATGATTTTAGTATGTATGCTGAAATACTATATGACCAATCAATCAAGCCATGTCACGAAACAATAAGACAGCAAAGTAGCAACTTGACTCTCTAAAAATGTTTTCTTGTGTTCCTGATTGCTCTTGAAGTTTTTAGGTTAATAAAAATAAATTCAATCTAAAACGATTTATGCTTGTTTGCACGTAAAATGTCTGATTTGTTATGCAACAATAAAGATGGTTGTTCACTTTTAGAAACTGCAATGATTCTTTTTTTTCCCTACAAAAAGATGGAACATGTTGCTTGGGACTTTAATGCATTGCTTACAGACTCATCGCATTATGAATTAAATGTCACAAACAAATCACAAAGCCCACGGATTTAAGTTTTGCATTTCTTTTGCCTAACTGTACCAATATTGAACTGCAACTTAAAACCAGAGAGATGTACTGAACTGTGAATTTTGCACACTATTACACTCCTAACGCACTTTGTTTCCACATGTATTGACGATAATGTTTTGATTTGTTGCTCATGATGTTGGGTTTAGTATTTCTGAATAGATCTGTGTATTGTAGTACATTTGTAGTCAGGTCTTGTGGCTCTTTTTCACTTTAGTACAACTACAATTTCATTGCACTGTAAACATTAAGAAGTGTTTTTATTTTCTTGCACATGTGTCTTGGTGTTGATGTATTTATTAATAATATATTAATAATATGGGCTCCTTGTATCCTTTTAAAAAAATACACTGATTTGAAAACACTTGGCAAGCTTGCAGAAAATAGTTTTGTGAAAATCATCATTTTTTTGTTGCAAAATTTATAGCAAATTGTGACAAAATAAGTGAGTTTAGAAACATTTTAAACTAATAAAGCTTAATTTTCAATAATCATGATTTAATCACACAAAAAGGGTCTAATCAATCTTAATGAACTTTTTGGCTTTAGTAAACTTGAAGTGGATACATTTTTTTAATGAAGACAAACCTTTAAATTGGAGGAAAATACAGTTGATCACAAAGCAAACTGATGTATAGAAAGACTTGCTGCAAGTAATGTTTTGGCCATTAGAAATGCACTAAATTACGATCTTATCATTGCTTACAGCAGAAGTGCACATATGAATCTTAATAAGAATATTAGCTCATATTTTGCTAAACAAATATTGCAATTTTAAATGAGCTTAAAAGATTTGTTCCACACAAAAATGTACCTAAATCAATTTGTTTTTTGGATAGGGCAAATATCACCAACGCCATAAAAACAGGTTGCTAGGCTAGGGGGGAAAAATGACACATAAACAGCAATAGCTGTTGTTTGCTGTATCTAGTGGTTCAAGGTTTCTCAGAGGATCGTGGGTTACAGTCGTACATCCACCCACTTGATCTCCCCTCATTCCTGGTAAAAACAGCCATCATCGCTGCTCACGGAAATCCAGCAGTCAGCAGCACCAGTGCAGATCAACACTGCTGCCAGCACTGCAGTCACTGGGAATCATTTATATAGAACAACAAATGAAGAGCTTTATGCCTCTAGGGAAACCACTATTTTTCACAGGAGTAGCCCAAGCACAATTTTACCAGTGGTCACTTTTCCTCCATAAGGTGTATTGTGTTTGAATTCAGTGCTTTGTGACTTATTAGCATGAGAGTGTGGATGTTGCCTAACATTAAGTTAATCATGTGTTATAAATATGAATTCCGACGTTTTCATATTTAGTTATATGGATAAGGGCACACCATTTTGGTCCTCTCTCGATGCTTGTTTTAGGTCACATTAATTGGTTACGTTACGCTTAATTACGATACGACTAAACGTATCCAGTGTCACACTGAGTAAAAATATTGAAATCAAATGCAAAACTGAATGATACAATGAGTTAGATGATGCCGGCTGGGCTAACTGAGCTTTGTTACCCAACGAGCACAGCTTGAAGAATACAGCGACGTCTGAACATCCAATAAACCCCGGATCCCGTTTAAAGCAGGGCACAAATAGAGCAAAAATATGATGCGCTTGTATCGATCATTGCAGATGTGTTTAGCTCTTGTTCTGGTGAAGGATTGTCGAGCTAGTGTAGTTAGCGCAATCAAAGCCCTTGATCCGTCTACAAAAACAAGCTCACGTTAGCTTAGCCAGTTAGCCGCCTAAAGTAGGTTAACGCGATCGTGGCAAAATAACCAGGCAAAGTAATAAATAACACGCTACCCGATCCAGCATTCGCGCTTGTACTAGTCTCCTAATATCACATTTATTGGGATTGTCGTGTGATGTCATTGAATGATACTCACTGCCCAGCTTTAGGTTTCCGAAACCAGACGAACTCCCGCCTGAGGCCTGCGCGCCCCCCGTCTTTCCTGATGAGCTTCCACCGGCGACGGCTGATCCGGCGGCGGCTGCAGCGGCTCCCGGGACCCCCGGAGGCTCAGCAAACGAGCTAGTCCTGGGCCGCCCGCTGCCGCTCATTTCGGGTTGCAAATGTGCCAGAGCGGGGGTAAAGTGTGCCGGTAGACTGGCCCAGGCGCGTGGTAGATATGTCAATTTAAACAACAATAATCGTTAAAAAAATAAAGATAGCTGAAGTCTCGTTAGGATTCTGCGCCTCCTCTTTCTTCTGTGGCTGGGCAACTGGAGCTGACGCACAGTGACGCTCGGTGCGCATTGACTTCTGGGTAATGAAGTTCAACAATGCCCTCACGTGCACAGATCTTGCAGCATAAGAAAGTCCCGGTTTTCGATCATTTTTTTCATGACATGAACCTACAATTTTCTGCAATACCATTGTGCTAAAAGTTCAATTAAACCAGGGGTTTTCAATATTTTATTTCATTTGTACCCCAAATGTCAGTCAGAGATGATAGCATGCACCTATCTATCTATCTATCTATCTATCTATCTATCTATCTATCTATCTA
>CAIGQQ010034599.1:1268671-1315773 GCA_903798035.1 Danio albolineatus | reverse complement strand
TCTTGCTGTGAGGCGAACGTGCTAACCACTAGGCCACCGTGGCGCCCTAATTATAATTCATTCATTAATTTTCTTGAATTTAGCCTACCCAATTCACCCATATACCACATGTCTTTGGACTTGTGGGGGAAACCGGAGCACCCGGAGGAAACCCACACAACCACAGGGAGAACATGCAAACTCCACACAGAAATGCCAACTGACCCAGCCGAGGCTCGAACCAGCGACCTTCTTGCTGTGAGGCGAATGTGCTACTCACTACGCCAATGTGGCACCCAATAATAATAATAATAATAATAAAGAACATGAAATAAACTTGAGGGTAAGACATTTAACAATCATTTACAATGTATAAATTAAAGTCATTACAAAATGAAATAGTCCTGTTTGCTTTTTTATTTTCAGATATCATTCATTCATTCATTTTCTTTTCGGCTTAGTCCCTTTATTAATCCGGGGTCGCCACAGCGGAATGAACCGCCAACTTATCCGGCATTTGTTTTACGCAGCGGATGCCCTTCCAGCCACAACCCGTCTCTGGGAAACACATCCATACATTCTCATTCACACACATACACTATGGACAATTTAGCTTACCCAATTCACCTGTACCGCATGTCTTTTGGACTGTGGGGGAAACCCACGCAACCACGGGGAGAACATGCAAACTCCACACAGAAATGCCAACTGGCCCAGCCGGGGATCGAACCAGCGACCTTCTTGCTGTGAGGCGAACGTGCTAACCACTCGGCCACCGTGGCGCCTTATTTTCAGATAATAAAATCTTATTTAAATAATGACTAAATTCTTGCAAAAAAAATCAGGAAAATATGGTTTGTTATTAGTAAATTTGCAATTGTGGAAATGAACATTTAGAAAGTATTTTGGAGCAGCAAACATGTTAGGCAAAATAATTAAAATAAATCGTTGACTTCTGCTGTTTCAATAACAGATTTCTTTACTTAATTTAAAACGGCATCTTTGGATATCTTTGGAAATACTGTTGTCCTAAAAAAAAAAAAAAAAAAGCATAACTAAAAACATCTTACCCATACCTTAGGAACGGTATAGCAAAATTTTTTTTCCAAACCGCGGTATACCTTGAAAATGGTTATTGTCCCATGCCTAATGGTTATGCTATATTAGAAATGACGATCTCAGTTAAAGGCAGTCGCCCCTAAACCCTCCCCATCACTCTTTTCTCAGATTTGATGGTGGGCCAAATCAAAGGTTACTATGGGCCAACTTTTGCCCACGGGCCCTAGTTTGGGCATCTCTGATCTAGAGCAATCATAGCTTGATGTATCAGTATAATATTTAAGCATCACAGTGCAGCCCTGAAATTCTAATCAATGTCATAAATCTTCCCGCTTTACCACTGATCTTCAAACCAGTGGGTTTTACCCATTTGTCAGCAAGACGTTTTAATCATTAATCAGGTGGATTCATAATCTTCTCCATTTTTAAATGCATTTTATTAATCCTGCACAAAATGCAGTTCAATACTGCAGACTTGGTATACATGCTTATATTCATGCAATCTAAATAGGACCCAGTATAAACACTTACCAGCTCACCCTAATTAATCAGGATTAGATAAAAACTCTATTTAGTAGATGAATTCATGATGTTAACTTGCTTATTAAATACAATCAGTTATTTTTTAACAAAAAAAGTACATACTTCAGCTCATAGATTGTGTAAATCTTCTAAGCATTTATTTCCTTTAGGTCATTTGGAAGCTCGTGATCGATATCTGGCCGGGTAATGCTCACTGAAGGAGTTGACTGAGACTCCAAGCACTTCATCTGCTCTTCAGCACGCAGACAGTCTTTGCATTTGAAATAGTTCTGCTGTCGATAGCTCTGCCGTCGCCATGAGTGAGCAGGAGATTGTGGAGCATCAGTACATGTGCAGTGAGTGCCAGCAGCTCTTTAACACTCTCGAAGACGTGCTGGTACACCAGCAGATCCACACCGGCACAGAGGCGGAGGAGGTGGAGGTCCTGCCGAGCCTGGAGGACTGTGACCCGACGGAGAGCCAGTATCAGTGCCTGGAGTGTGGAGCTATCCTGAAGAACCCAGACGAACTGCTGCTGCACCAGGAGCTGCACATGAGAGAGGCCGGCCAGGGTGAGTAGTGCTGTTCAGAATGTGTGCTAGGGTTTTCTGGAAGTGCGTGTCGTTATTAATGCCTTCTTTTCAGAGCTATGCGAGGTCACAGAAGTGGATGCTGTGGATGCGGAAGTGCCAATCCAGTATCAGTGTCTGGAATGCCTGGCTCTTTTTGACACACCTGAGCTGTGGTTGGCGCACAGACAGACACACAGCAGAAGCAGCACTCATAGTAGCCTGAGCGCTGGCACAGTGAGTACAGAAACAGATTTGCTTCTGGTTTGATTTGATTATAATATTAATAAATTCCGGTTCACTTGGGAATGTCCCGATTATAAAGTACATTCATGGGTTAAATAAAATTGTTAGCTAATTAGCTTTCTGACTTGGTTTATTAGGAAATTATTCATTTAAATAAAATGGCAACAGGGCCATTAAAAAGAAAGCTCACCCAAAAATGACAATTCTGTCATCATTTACTCACTTTTTATTCCTTTCAAACCTTTATGAGTTTCTTTCTTCTGTTGAATGTTAAAGAAGATGTTTCGAAGAAAGCTGGAAACCTGTAACAATCGATTTTTAAATTTTTTAAAATACTTTTATTTTAACCTCTTACACTCTGGTGCTATTTTGGGATTTCCACCTGGATTTTGTCTACCCAATTTTAAAAGCTTCCTAAATCCACATGCAGAGGAGTAAATGCAAAAATGTGGTATCATTTTAAAGAAAACCCTTTAAATGTTCATAAAACACTGTTGAAAGTGATTAAAATAATTGTATATGTTGTCTGTGTTATCATAAACACTTAAAAAAAGGCGCTTTCTGTATTTTTTCTTTATAAACTCAAATTTAAAAGACCACCTTTTAGGTTCTGTATGGTCTAGGTTTCTGTAATTAATTTTGGTGGTTCCTGCATATGTCAGTAATCATAAGAAAAACGAAAAATGCATGCCTCTATCATAATCTATGCTAAAGTTATTGTATTCCAACTGATGAGAGGTGCTATACCTAGGCCTGTCATGATATCTATTTTTTTTGTACGATATATTACACCAAAATATATCGCGATAAACGATATTATTGACCATTTTAGGCCACTCATTATATAATGCCAGAATGGCAATATAATAGCAACATAATGCTAGTACACACTTCAAAAGAACACATCATATTTTGTTCTTGAGAATATTTCATTTAATTTAGTCATTTTAATAATTTAATAATTAGGTATTGGAATCAGAATATGAAAACGCATATCCTAAACAAATAATAATAAAAAAGCAAGGTAAAAAGTAGCAGAGGCTGCGATATCTGCTACCAGATTTTCAGTTGTCATGCACCCACATCAAAATATACTTTAGTCATTTATGGTAAATACTATAGTGTTTTTTAACCATACTGACACTGACACCTCCAATAGAGATAGAGAGGTTGTGCAATCAGCTAAAATGTTGCAAGAATTGTTTTTTACGAATGGCTGATATATATTGCATCACCAAAAATTATTGAGGTCATGTCCATGTATTGTGCGATAAGTCGATATATTGATTATTGTGACAGGCCTAGCTATAAACTTGGAAAGTCTTCCATATCCAAATGCAGTGGTATAAATGACAAATTCCAGTATTATTGGACAGAAAACTATTTAAATTTACAAAAGAAACTGCTGAAAGTAATAAATAATATTTGTTATGTTTTCTGTTTTATGATGAATCACTTCAACATTGGGCGCTTTTTTATTTTTTGTTCTAAAATGTTTTTTTGAAAATGTGTAGATAATCCCATAAGAGAATAAGACAGCTCCAGACAGTTCTGCTTGAAACCAGCAGATAGCAGCAAACACTAGGAAAAATAATTCTGTCTCTACCATAGAGTATGCAAAGGTTATTGTAATTCAACTGAATATTGGGAAAATAAACTTTTTGATCATTCATATCAAATATGACATATTTGCTTCTGCATAGTTCTTACATGATAAGAACACGAGTTTCCATTACTTTCACATTTCTCTTTCCCATTTGTTTCATAACATTATATCAAAGAAGTCAAAGTCAGCTTCTCCAAATTTTCCTCAGCTCCTAGAAAAAAAAAGCTTATTTTGAGGCTGTCTTCTTTTTCTGCGCCATAAAAAACGTGGTGATTCATTCGAAAACTGTTTGATATGTGAATATAATTCAGTAAAGGAATACTAGAATCATACATGGGCAGGCAAGAGCTTTTATTTGAGCTATGACTTGTACATGTGTGTCAGTATTTTGTTGTGTAATTAAATGTTAATAACTTTTGTACAGTAAAATATGTTTAAGAGGTTAAGTTTTTTTTTAAGTAGAACAGAAAAACAAACAAACAGTATTGTCTCAGAATATACACAGTTTGCAGGTACGTATAATATGAATTGCCATACATTTTGGTTCAGCTGTTGGAGATACAAAATGTAATGTTACACAGTCTGTAGACATCAAAAAAAAATCCTATAAAGGTGCCAGTCAATTTTCATGAGGGCTGTTGGATTTAGAAGGATCATGTTTCAGGTCTAAGTATCCAAGAAAAGGTTCCCAGGTAGCAAAGAATTTTTCGTTAGAATTGGTCCTCATAAACCTGAGCCTTTCCAAGTGTATAACAGAGGCCATATCCATTAACCAGGTTTGAAAAGGTGGTGGTAAAGGAGATTTTCAGTGTTTTAGTATTAGCCGCTTGGCCACAGTCATGCCTAGAGTAAGGGCTTGTTGGAGATGTTTTGGAAGAGTAAAGGAGTGTTCTGAAACCCCTGAAATAGCAAGCTCGGTGTCCGGCTGGAGGGAAATATTATAGGCCTTGGAGTATAGATAAAAAATGTTTGTCCAAAAATTGAACAAAGAGGGGCAAAACCAAAATGTATGAGCTGTAACGTTTGATTTACATGGTATTTGTTTTCCCTACGATGGAAGTCAATGGTCACAGGGTTTCAGCTTTCTTCAAAACATCTTTTGTGTTCAACCGAATAAAGAAAATCATACCAATTGAGGGTGACAAATATGTCGTATTTAAGCTTAGTAAAAAATTATAAGATATTCATAATTATTAATAACTTTATGTGCAACAAATGACTGTTTTGTGATTTGAAGAATAAGGATCAAAATTATTCTACTGGTTAGAAATTCAGCACTACTGAAGAACTTCCTTTGTTTTGTGTTGTTACAGGAATATGTCCTTCAGCCCGATGGTTCAGTCACTCCCATTCAGCTGCTCAATGTTCAAAATCTAGTTTTGGATGAACAAAGGGCAGGCCAGATCCTGACTCTAGCACAGGTCTGCTTCATTCTACATACACACAAAAATAATTTCTTATAGGGGGTTTGTTTTACACCATGATCTGACAAGGGTTGATGCTATAAAAGCTATGTTTGGTTTCGATTTCTGTTGTCCTATCACTTCTTTTTAAGGTCCCCATTTTGTTAAGTCAGCAGGTTCCGTGTTTTAGGACAGGGGTTTAGGATTTGCTCCTGAAAGGCCACTATCCTGCAGAATTAAGCTCCAGCCCTAATTAAACACTTGTAAGCCTCTGTCATATCGATGTGTCCTATTAAGACTGCCAAGCTTCATCGAAGGACATCTCTGTTTGACGGATGCTTATTAGGCTGCCTTTATTTCGTCTTTTGTTTTGTCCTTCATGTTCTCCAGTTACCCACAGTGCTTTGCACACATTTCAAAAACAAATAAATGCATAAAGATGCTTTAATATAAAAATGTGATTCTAATTTTAATAGTATTTATGCAACGTGGCGGTGGGGGTTAACACATTTGATGCAGCCATACAAACTTACTGAAACATTTCATTCTGAGAAAGACTCTTACGGCACCCTAAACCCTTACTGCACCTTTCTAATGAAATGCTGCTTTGACTTAGGGGAAGATGTCTGCTAGCATGTTCTAGGCATACAGTAAGTGCCTACCAAGGGGGAATTGCTGTCTCTTATTCACAGTCTCATTGACACAAGCATGCAATGGCTAATTTAGACTTGCAAGTCCTTAACTGCATTTAAATTGTGGCATTTGGCATGGGACATAAGATCTTCAAGTGTGTTGGAGCTAAAATCTGTAAGTTAGTGGACCACCAGGAGAGGGACTGCATACCCCATATTTATATGCTTATATTGTTGCCTTTTTTTCAAAGGCACTCCGAGAACAAGAAACCCCATCCAAGGCTGCAATCCCTTCCAGAACCATGCTGGTGCCAGCTAACACTTCCCTGCCTGGCTCCACCTCTGCAATGCTCCGCCTGCAGTTTTGCTCCGCCCAAGCGATTGCTGATGGTTCTGCTCCATCTACTATCCGCAAAGCAAAACTCCTTAGCCCCCTACTGCCTGCTGATCCCATCCGGTTGGACAATGTGACCACTTTAAATCTTCTCCCTCCCTCTGGTCAGGTCAATGCAGTTAAGAAGGAAAATGAGGAAATTTTAATCATCCACCCTTACGAGTGTTCCGAGTGTAATCTGCTCTTTAGTACACCAGAGGATTTCCTTCAACACCAGGGGGAGCACTTCTTAGGCCAGGACAAAGAGACTGGGGACACTGGGGTGATGGTGGGGTATGAAGACAGTTTCGGGGGAAAGGATGATGAAGGAAGAAGTGATGGATCGGAGGAAGGCAAAGTTGGCAAAGTTAGTGGTGGGAGGCGCATGTACACCGCCCGCTCAGCTGGTTTGGGTTTGACATCACCTGTCTCACCCAGCAGTCTTCGGTGTGAAGAGTGCAAAAGAACATTCACCTCTGCCAATCGGCTTGTGGCACACCTTCGTGTGCACGAACAAGGAACTCACGAGTGCCCAGAGTGTGACAAAGTGTTTAAGAAGTTAGTGTCCCTTCAGACGCACATGCGCACACACTCTGGTGAGGCACGTTTTCTCTGTGTGGACTGCGGACATGGATTTACCACTGAAATGACTCTCATGATACACAGGTACTACCATTCACTATCTATGTAATCGAAATTGAGTCAAACTTGCTTTAGATTTGTGTCCTCTCTAACCAAACAACATTTTGCTCGTTTTCCTCTCATAAGGAAATCCCACACATCTGAGCCACTGCACAAATGCCCATTTTGTGCTAAAACTTTTACCAACATGACAAAGTTCTTGTACCACCGCCGCACTCACAGAGTACGTGAGCCAACCACTGCAGTCTCCCAGGTAATAACTAATTTTATTAAAAGAATTTACAGATGCATAAGAAATAAGTGGGGGCGTCAAGCTAAACATTATAATGTATATATTAAAATAACATATCTCAAATTCTGCAATTTCTACTGATTTAGCACATATCCACCCATGACATACCAAAACTAAGTTATTGCAAAATTGAATTTTGGAAGAATGTGAAGTTAATTTAACTCTCTTACCCTCTCCAGTTTGTACTGGCACAGCAGTCACCTGTCTCTATCATCCAAAGAGCAAGAGAGCGAGAGGCTGCTTGGAGAAAAGACAGACAGGTGCTGACAATTCCTTCTAAGGAGTCCAGTGATGCAGGTTCAGTGCTCATTGAAGGTATTACTGTGGTCTCCCAGTCTACAGTACCAACAGAGAATGGGCTTTACGCTGAACCCTCAAACACAGAGCAAACTCAAAATGGAGGGAAAAGTCTGGCAGATGACCCCAACTTTTCAACGATTGGCAAAAGTGAAGGAGGTGGAGACGAAGATAAACGCATAGTTCCAGCTGCTGAGGAAGACCCAAAGTTCCCTTGCTCTATTTGTGGAAAAAGATTCTCCTCGCAGGTCCGTTTGTTGCGCCATCGACGTACGACTCATACGACTGAAAGGCGCTTTAAATGCAACATCTGTGGGAAACCATTCAAGAAGCAAATCCATCTGCGGAACCACCTGCGCACGCACACCGGCGAGCGACCGTTCCAGTGCAGCGTGTGCGGAAAGACCTTTTCCTCTCTTGCTAATCTTTCCCGTCATGGACTCACACACACAGGAGTCCGTCCGTATCGCTGTGACATTTGCCACAAAGCCTTCAGCCAATCCTCAAATCTACGTCAGCACCGTCAGCATCTTCACAGCAATGTGACACCCTCACCATGTCCAGATTGCTCTGCGACTTTTATCCGTCCTGCTAAACTCGTAGCTCATCGATTCCTTCACCATCCAGGGTCACCGGCCCCTTACCCCTGTCCGCACTGTACAGAGGGGTTCCTGCGCAAGCGTCAGCGAGACGTACATTGTTTGGAAGAGCATCCTAGCTTGACACAGCCCCACAGCATTTCTCAGGAGTCTCAGGGCAGAGGTCAGGAGGGCACAGCCGATGATACTGAGCAGCAAAGTGCTCCTTCAATACCAAAACCCAATCTGGATTGCACTATTTGTGGTAAGCGCTTGAACTCTCCTGCAAATCTTCGCCTACACCAACTGAGTCACGGACTCGGGCCTGGCCGGCCACGAGGCTCCAGCTCTAGCACTGGGAAGTCTCATCCCTGTCCAGTCTGTGGAAAACTGTTCGTTTCGGCCTCAAGTGTTACATTACACCAGAGAGTTCACACCGGGGAGCGTCCGTATCCTTGCGCAATCTGTGGAAAACGGTTTCGCCAGAACACGCACCTGCGGGAACACCTTCGCACGCATTCAGGCGAGCGTCCGTTCCGGTGTGAGTTCTGCGATAAGGGCTTTGTTCAAAGCATGCATCTAGCAGAACACCGGCGAACACATACGGGTGAGCGGCCACATGCTTGTGGTGAATGTGGAAAGACCTTCAAGACTATCTCGAACCTTAGGACCCATCGTAAAACCCATTCTCGCTCCCAAAAGCAACAAGAGTCAGAGCACGGTGGAGAATTGTCAGCCACAGGATCAGCCACAGTAGCTGTTGCTGTTCTGGAGGCTTCTGAGATGGACCTGGCAAACTCTGTATCAGACTTCAGCCAACAGGGAGTCCAGCTTGGACAGCCACAAGTCATTCAGATACAGACATCTAACCTGACACAGGTAGACGGAAGTTGTTCTCTGTTCAAGGATGCTTTTGTTTGACATATATACAAAGTAACGATTTTTATTTTTTCTTCGTTTCAGACTCCGGGCACTCCTACTATTATGTGTAATGAGTTTGGAGAGACTATTGCCATCATTGAGACAAGTGGAGATCTAACAGAGGCCATCGAGCTGTACCGCACTGCACTGGAGGGCGGCATCAACATGGAGGCCATCACTGTGGACAACCTGCAGTTAATGTAAAGCATCGACAGTGCAGCATTCCAGAAGCAGGAGATTCGAAGATCACAATTACACGATGAGCGAAAAAGATGTCAGATGCATCAGAACAAGTGGAGAGATAAAGAAAATTATCAAAAATAAAAGCAAAGAATGAATTAGAGCATTTGAGAGTTTTGCAAATACAAGGAATTGTATTAGGTTATTGAATGTGTCAACAAGTGTACCTCAGAGAGCCACTCTTGTCCTTCTTTCAAATATTCTTTCAGCCATTTCTTTGAAAAATAACATTGACTAACAGACTTCAAAGAGGGCTGATTTTTGAAGATGCAAATGATTGACTTAAGATGGTTCCTTTATTGGGGCTAGAAATGGGTTGTTGCTCTTGCCAATGACACACACAATGACTCGTTCTTACACTTGGACAGAACTTGATAGAGGCCAACAAGGCACAGGTTACAAAAGTAGAGTTTGGACAGTGGAGCAAGTTGTAATGATTCTCGGTTTACATTTTGATCTGCAGTTCTTTAAAAGCGGTAGTTTAAGGGCATTGACCTGTAAAACGGAACAGGGAAGGAGGACATATAAACATGCTTATTACAGAAGACAAAATATGCACCATCACGTACGATGGAGTGAGGATCCTCATGTTACATGTACCACATCTCGGCCTGCACATCGTATGTTTGTAGCATTTTTTTTATTGTTATGCTGGTTCGGAGAAGTGTTGGAAATAAACTGTTTGTCTCTGTCTGCCTTCTAATTGCTTGGAGGAAGTGGAGTTATAACAAAATGAACCAGCTGTAAGGGTGTCAAATTAAATTAGGGGTGTTCAAACTTGATCTTAGAGCAGAGCAGCAGTTTCTTAATCTTGCTCAGCCCCCCGCTATGCATATTTTCCATGTTTCTCTTACTGCTTTAGAGGTTGTTCCATTTGACCGTAAATGCCCTGTGAAGTAGCGGGGGGGCCATGAGGACCGGGATTTGAGAACCACTGTCTTAAAAGGGCCACTGTTCTGCAGATTAGCAAAAGCCTTTGCAAGGGAAGCCTGCAACCTTTAAAAAACATAGCAGCTAAAGACCAGAAGGTGTTATAGCCTTGTCTGAGATGCCTCAAGTAATACAGACTCCCATCTCTCCATGACCTTTTTCATTTTTGAGCAATGAATAGGAGAGTACCACAAATACTTTTTTTTAATCATTCACATTTACTTGGAAAAATAACATTTTCCACAGTAGTGTTTTATTCTGAATTTATTTAAAAAAATAAAAAAATTAAAAAAAGGAAAAACGTTGAGACTGATAACAGCAGTCTACATTAGATACACCCTTGCATTAGCTTCAACTGTGTTGTCCAATTACAGTGGCATACTTTATGTGCAGTTGGGGGCATAAAATGGCCACCACATGCACATTTGTTAAACCAACACCATTTGGTTCCCTGTCCTTTATGATCACTATACGCCTTTGTTAAGCATTGTAGCAAAGGCAACGCTGCTATCTGTATATTAAAGTGGTATTAGGTCATGAAATACAGTGCAGAATTATTAGGCAAGTTGTATTTTTGAGGGTTAATTTTATTGTTGATCAACAACCATGTTCTCAATGGTTTTTGGAAGTAGTTTTTAGCTTGTTTTAAGTTTTAGCTATTTTAGGAGGATATCTGTGTGTGCAGGTGACTATTACTGTGCATAATTATTAGGCAACTTAACAAATAACAAATATATACCCATTTCAATGATTTATTTTCACCAGTGAAACCAATATAACATCTCAACATTCGCAAATATACATTTCTGACATTTAAAAACAAAACAAAAACAAATTAGTGACCAATATTGCCACCTTTCTTTGCAAGGACACTCCAAAGCCTGCCATCCATGGATTCTGTCAGTGTTTTGATCTGTTCACCATCAACATTGTGTGCAGCAGCAACCACAGCCTCCCAGACACTGTTCAGAGAGGTGTACTGTTTTCCCTCCTTGTAAATCTCACTTTTGATGATGGACCACGGGTTCTCTATGCGGTTCAGACCAGGTGAAAAAGGAGGCCATGTCACTAGTTTTTCTTCTTTTAGACCCTTTCTTGCCAGCATTATCCTGCATGAAAATCATGTTTTTCTTGAAGGATGCAGACTTCTTCCTGTACCACTGCTTGAAGAAGGTGTCTTCCAGAAACTGGCAGTAAGACTGGGAGTTGAGCTTGACTCCATCCTTAACCCGAAAAGGCCCCACAAGCTCATCTTTGATGATACCAGCCCAAACCAGTACTCCACCTCCACCTTGCTGGCGTCTGAGTCGGATGGAGCTCTCTGCCCTTTACCGATCCAGCCATGCGCCCATCCATCTGGCCCATCAAGACTCACGCTCATTTCATCAGTCCATAAAACCTTAGAAAAATCAGTCTTCAGTTGTTTCTTGGCCCAGTCTTGACGTTTCAGCTTGTGTGTCTTGTTCAGTGGTTGTTGTTTTTCAGCCTTTCTTACCTTGGCCATGTCTCTGAGTATTGCACACCTTGTGCTTTTGGGTACTCCAGTGATGTTGCAGCTCTGAAATATGGCAAAACTGGTGGCAAGTGGCATCTTGGCAGCTGCACGCTTGACTTTTCTCAGTTCATGGGCAGTTATTTTGCTCCTTGGTTTTTCCACACGCTTCTTGCGACCCTGTGGACTATTTTGAATGAAACGCTTGATTGTTCGATGATCACACTTCAGAAGCTTGGCAGTTTTAAGAATGCTGCATCCCTCTGCAAGATATCTCACTATTTTTGACTTTTCGGAGCCTGTCAAGTCCTTCTTTTGACCCATTTTGCCAAAGGAAAGGAAGTTGCCTAATAATTGGAGTAAGACAACATGCATAAAGAGGATGATGTGGTCAAAATACTCATTTGCCTAATAATTCTGCACTCCCTTTAGTGTACCAAATTGAAGACTACAGAGTTGTGGGATGTCATTAGGGATTGGCCCGCTGTTGGAGCTAAACTCCACCACACATTGGCCCTTTAGGAAGATCCCTGCCTTCAAGAAACAGATGATGAATTTCCTGTTGCTTTACATCTGTATGACCTTCTATTGTGAAATAGCTATATAGAAATCACTTTAGTCAAATACAATGAAAAATCCACATTTGACCCCATATGATTTTTAAAGAAAGACCAAACCAAGACAAAAACAGGCTATTAGTAATGCTCCCAGGTATAAATGACTTGTCTTTTTTTGGTGACCTTGATTAAATCTCTTAAAATCCATTTTGATGTTCCATGGATCCATTAGTCTCTCTATATTGTGTATGTGTAGGATGATTTCAGTGCAGACAGCAAAAAAGGAATGTGATGGTTTAGTGGAAAAAAAGAATCCCAGCATGCGAGTACTAATACTTGCATAACTACTACAAACGTCATGCATCATTATCATTATATATTTATGTACTAAGAGAGCCTACCGCAATGTTTCGAACTCCTTCCCCAGTCCAGAGACTGTCATCCCAGAAGCACACAAAAATAGCTCAGTGATGATTTTACACATAATTGTACTCAGGAAAAAAATAACCCAGACATTACCCAGTTCGCACTTCCTCAATTGTTTTACTTGTAATAGAGAAGCGGCTGTTTCTTTGAAAATCTGTTTATTCATGCACCAAGAAATACAGCTAAACTGGTCCCACTTTATATTACGTGTCCTACTACTATGTACTTGCACCAAAAAAAAGAAGAAGATGTACTTACTGTGTTCATAACGTATTTGAGAACACTTGTGGTGCTCTTGAGTTGGGATAGGGGGAGGGTTAAGGACAAGTTTGGTGGTATCGGTAGGTTTAGGGGGGGTTAAGGCGGAAGGGATGGTCAACAGTGTATTTACAAGTGTAATTACAGAAATTAATTACAGATGTAATTACATACAGGTATTTAATCGAGCATAAGAACAATGTAAAACATGTATTTACACGATATGTACATTGTAATGAATTATTAATTTCTGTGTAGGTACATATTAGTTAAGGCCACTTAATATAAAGTGGGACGGCTAAACTTTTGACCGGTCAGTCCTCCTCGTATATGTAAATCAGCAAACAACGTAACGCAGTAAGAACTGTTTTTAACCATATTTCTTTATTTTTCCTTTTGTTTTACAATTATATTTCCTTTTACTGGCTTTGATTCCTCCAATGATGCTTTTGACTTTATTCAAATGGTAGAGTCTTTGGACTCTCACTGTATTTATGTACAACAAAGACCAGTGCTGCAGGAGTAGATCACCATCTTGGCACCCCAGTCCCACCTTACAGCCTTAAAGTGATTAAAGAAAGAACAATAAAGTGACGGGAAGAGGAATGAGAAAGGGAAGGAATGTAAGTGGCAAATCGAAACAGTAATAATAATAATAATAATAATAATAATAAAGTGTACAACGACTAGAAAACTGTTTGGAGTGTCTTACAGCAAAGGCCTATGTAATTACTTCCTGGTAAGAAATGAAACATTGTGAATATCAAGACGAAGAGCGTAAGAGAAAAACGTTTTAAAAAAAAGGTAGTGGAAGTGCCTCCAGGAGTGAGGGAAGAGTGCAAACTCATCCCTCCTGTTCTGCTAAACAGTATATTAATAGGAGTACAGTATATATATATATATATTTATATATAGGTTTTAAGGATCAGATCCACAAGAACAACAAAGCATTAATAAGAACAGTAATAATGAGAGATTTTTATGACGTAATGACCTGTCGCATTACGGGTTGAAAAATCAAGTTTTTCCTTTAAAAAGTCAATAAAATTCTTATAGTCGATTTTTCTGAATATATTCCCTACATTCTCTTTGCTCCGCGCTTCACCAGCTCATGAAAAGTTGAATAAAAGGAAAGGAAAGAAATGTTTAAATACGTGGAATCTCTTAATATATGGAAGAAGGAGAAAAAAAACAATTAATCAATGGCAATAAATGTGCCTGTTGACTTCCCTTCCATGACCTTTTTTCCTTCATGGCTAGCCTATCGGAGGCTTTGGAATGACTCCGTCTTTGATTGGCAACCAATAAAGCCAATCATAGGATGAAAGGTTTACAAATGGCAGCGCGCTGCTCAGAGTCTCTCGCCGAAGGTTTCAGTGCCTTAACAAAACTCTTTGTGTGAAATCTTGAAAACACCACAGAAGAAAGCAAACAAACCAAATATAAAAACTAAAAGTCCAACAAGTCTTCATTATCACTTAAACTCAGCCAATGGAGGCCTGCCTCCCAATGACCGGCAGTAATCCGTGAACCAATTAAAAACAAAACAAAACAAAAAAAAACACCTGTGGCCAAGCTACTGCCAATCAGGCCGTACGAAAACTCAGTCAGAGTGGAAGGGATTGGGTGCCCTCGCACATCATCAGCAGCACTGGGACTTCACTGGCCAACCGGACAGGCCCACAGTCCTCTAGTTCCAAAGTCCAAAGGAAGCCTAACGACTAGGATAATGCTGTAAATTCAAGAGTGTATATTCAAGAGTGTCTGTGTAGGCAAATGTCTGTGTATTTTTGATAAGTCCACATCACGTAAAATACTGAAGTTTCAAAGCCCCAACATCTATTGAGGTGTCTCCCCTCATCCGCTTCACACACATGAAAATTTGGCTCTTTTGCTCTCTATGTCCTTCGGAAGCGGTCATAGCAGAGACAAGACAACAAATGTAGATCGTGCAGATGTTGAGGGGAGACTTCAGGTCTTCGAGCTGTCCGTTTGGACGTTAGCCTCATCTGGAGGAGTCCTGTGAATCGCCAGCGTTTCTAGGCTCCTCTGGGCTGTTTTGATCACCCTCTCGCTCAGCCTCTCTCTCCAGAGGGTCTGCCCCTAAAGCTGGGTCCATTGTCCCCACCCCGGAAGGTCCCGGTAATGAAAGGTCTGAAACACCAGCGGATTCTGATGGAGCTGCCGTTTGCATGATCTTCTGTCGGACTTCTCGAATCTTGAGCTGTAAACACACCTTTGTTGGGAAGATATCAGCATACCGTGCCTGGAACGCAGCAGTAGCTTGAGCTAATGTTCGGGTGAAAGGAGGAGAGAAAAGGAGAGAGATTTAAAAGATTTCATTAGATTTAAGAAAATACGGTCCTAGAAGATGCAAACACTCTGCCGCCATTGAAACCAAAGTTTAATAGCAATGTTTTTAAAAAGTTGCCTGATAGCAGCAGCATTTTTCATCATTTCCGCAAAGAAAGAACTTTGAAATGGTTTGATGTATGAATATCTGAACGAGTAAACAAAAATACATTTTACTCAACCTTCAGCTATTATTGTTGCATCACATCTGAATGTGGGCAAGTTTAAAATAAAAAGAGAAAGAGTCGATTCAGATTCAGAATGAAGAACAAAAATCTGAGCTTGAGATCACAATGCGAGTCACATTTTACAGTACTCTTAGCTAATGCTAGGATTTCTATGCTGTTGAATGTTTGTTGATAGAGTTATGTGTAGTTCACATTACAGGATTTTAAGCCTGATTTAAGGCTGATTTGCAAGTTATACGGTAGGGTAGGCAATTTCAGTGAGGCTAGCAGTTGCCCACCCTGGATAATCACTATCCAAACCCACGCCTTCTCCAAAACACATGAACTTGCACAGGCATTTGCAGACCTGAGTTTAGAAGTGACGAGCGAGACACCCTTATCTCTCATTCACCAGTTTAAAGTGATATTTTATATTACAGTATCAACATAGTAAGGGCATTGGTTATCCACCAATGTGTTTTATACCGAGGCACATGCATTTTTTTGGTCGTTTTCAATAAAAGTGTCCCATTTTTGGAAGTTCATCAGAGGTGATGGCCTCGTGACGCCTTAAAGAGGGTCGCTGATGCATTGTAGATACTTCGCAAATATCTAACATGCTAAATATACAAGACCGGCCAGTTGAATCAATACCATGTGAGGTCAGATGTAGCGATGAACTACAGCCAGTGAGAGAAAGACATGAGTTGACCTTCCACTGTGTAAATGCAAAATACAGTTACATGCTTATTGCCACATTATATCGTTAATTCATTCATTTTCTTGTCGGCTTAGTCCCTTTATTAATCCGGGGTCGCCACAGCGGAATGAACCGCCAACTTTTCCAAAATTTGTTTTACGCAGCGGATGCCCTTCCAACCGCAACCCATCTCTGGGAAACATCCGTACACACTCATTCACACTCATACACTACGGACAATTTAGCTTACCCAATTCACCTGTACTTCATGTCTTTGGACTTGTGGGGGAAACCGGAGCACCCGTAGGAAACCCACGCGAACGCAGGGAGAATATGCAAACTCTACACAGAAACGCCAACTGACCCAGTGGAGGCTCGATTCAGCGACCTTCTTGCTGTGAGGCGACAGCACTACCTACTGCGCCACCGCATATCGTTATGATAGCATAATATCATTGCCTTTGGCGAGTTCCTGAAGACAAATACCAATAAATCTGTAAACTACGCAACTGGAATAACGACAGCAGGCGCCATCGTCAATATCATATGACGTAAGAGCTTGTGATGACATGATTATGTGCGCGAGTATTGTAGTGGTGTCCCATTTCTAAATCTGAAGCCATTCCCCTTCACACTCCGTGTCAAGGGCCAAGGGCAAGGGGTAAAAAATAGAATTGGGATTGGGCCATAGTTTGAATGGCACAGCAATCTGCTGAACTTGGCCTAATGTGTGCAAGCAATGCTTTTGATGCTTGTTTTTGCTGTTTCCGGCTTGTTTTCCCAGAGAAAATTGACTGTTATATTTAAACAGTGTTTTGCTAATTGTTTGCCGAGAAGTGAGTTTATGTCATTTGATCGATCGTTTTATCCATTTTATCGATGACATTCATTGTGCTTTATGAAATCAATTGTAAGAGACATTAGTTTTTACTTTTTTAATTCTGTAAATAAGCTTCAAATGATGTGATGGTGAGAAAATAAGAGAATGTTCATTTCAACCATTTAATATGATGAACTATGCACACAGAAACACGACAGAGAGACAACTCTGTCTCTTTTAACTAGTTTCTTTTAACTGTAAATTGGAATTCATCAGGAGGGTGAAAAGTTTTCTTGGTTTATTTTTCCCTTTGTCATGATAGGACAGTGAAGGAAGTGACAGGAAATGAAGTTGGGAGAAGATGGGTGGATGGGATTGGGAAAGGCCCACAAACTGGAACTTGAACTCGGGATGCCAGCACACTGACTAAAGGCACCAACAGGGTGAAACGTTCTCTTATGCAACTTTGCAATTACCAAGAGCTGCTTGGTTTAAAGGTAACTATTTTTTTTAATGGTATATAAACCTTTTACTCTGTAATAGCATTATTGACCTTCTATTATTTTATAATAGTCTGGTATTTGAATATGAGTGAATAATGTCCATAAGATCTGCATCTGTTAAGATCTGTAGTGTGATATGCTAGTTTTTCATTTCTTGAGTTATGAGCAGTGTTTGCACTGTCTGCGAGTTGTGTGGGTGGTACAGTATCTACAGAAGTCTGTGCGTTACCTGAGGGGAAGAAGCCATGATCCTGGAATAGCTGCATGACAAGAGCTCTCCTCTGATCAAGAGTTCTCCTGAGAGAGGAATAGGGCACCTTGTCAAACTCCAGCTCCCCCAGTATATCCTCTCCATCTGAACCAGACAGAGAGAGAGAATTAAAATGTAGCCGAATCAGGGCTGCAGAATTATAAAGGCATTGTGGGCGGTGGAGTATTACCTGGCCTATCAAAGGTGAAAATGTCTCCCTCGCACTTTGCAGCACTTTTCGGTGTGTTGGGCTCTGAACTGCAGCTCGATCTGCGCCGGCTTTTCCGTTTAGGAGAGATGGGATCTTCAGTGGACGAGTCCAGATCTGTATGCAGGGGCATTGAGTGGTAGTTGAGTTTGGGTTTGATGTGCAGGAACATGATATTAAGTCTGTGTGGGGGTCTAAATGTTGCTCTTACCGGTGGAGTTTTTCCTCTTCCTGCGGTAGCTGCCCAGTATGGCTCGTGGGGAGGTGGCCAGGCTCTGCAGGGTTGGAGAGGGCAGGACCTCCTCTGGACGGAATTCAGGCAGCTCTGCGAAACGCTCCTCAAAATACACCTCAGACAGGACCCTGTGCCAACCAAAGATTTTGACCAATCTGCACATGCAGTGGATTTCAAATGTCTGAGTTTGCAGTGAAAAATCTGTGAATCTGAAATCTCCTGAATATAAATATTTTGTATATATTTAGTTGTATACAATTACAGAGATATCTATTCATTTGTCACTAATCAAATAAGCAATGTTGTCCAACTTTGTACAAAAATGTTTGAAAATATGTTTCAAGAGTTCACACTTAACTGATAATTGATAATAAAGTGTACTTGGCATGCTGTCCCGGGAGAGAGCCCTGAGCTCAGAATATCCTTGAGCCCGGGGCTCCCTCCCCTTTAAAGGGTGAGAGGAGAGTTTGAGCTCAGGTAACTCTCGAGAACTCCCCCCGCTTGTCAACGTGCTGAGATATATCTTACTAGGTTGCCTTAAGATGTTATTTTAAAGTAGTCGATTTACTTATGTTGTCTGTTTTTTGGACGGTGGGAAGAAACCAGAAAACCCACGCGAACATGGGGAGAACATGCAAAGCAATGACGACTGGCTCGGGGATAGGCCAAACCAGCTGCGTTCTTGCTGTGAGGCAACAGTGCTAACCACTGGGCCACCGTGCCGCCCTATTAGAGAAGGGGAGGAGTTGGGGTGGAAGGGGGGACGAAGATGACTGGAGTAGAAAGCCCTGGTAATTTATAGTGTGTCAGGATTCGTCTTATTGGTGCAATATGCAGAGCTGATGTGGTACCAGCTGTGTTCAATCATAAGCACGTGATCCTCTCGAAATTAGTTTATAAATAAACCCCACTTTAAATCCTGAAATCTACAAAATGTGACCACAATGGGGCTTTTGGACTCTATTTAAAATAAATGTCAACAATACAATTAGCTGACAATAAACAAATTCAGACCTACTTGTCAACCGAATCGAATGGCCGTTTGAGTGGTGGGGGACGGGCCTTGACTTTTTTAGGTGGTGCATCTTTATCACCATGAGACTGTGATGGAGAAGGATCTGATCCAGATGGCGGAGGTAATGGAGAAGAAGGGTGGGAGTCCTTCTTTTCAGCCTGGGTGAAGCAAAAAGTAATTCAGACATTAAAATAAAATGTCTTATTCAATTAAATTTCTTATCATTGTTTAATTTAATAGTTTAATATCATTTCTTATTTCATTTCAAGAAAACAAACTAATTCAGAGAAGAGTTTATGTACAAGACATCATTATCATTATAGATATATAAATTACGAATATTGATGCAGTATGCTTTATGCTGGTGACAGAGAAGTCAATGATCCTGACCTCCTTAGCATTTGTCTCTTTGCCTCGTCCACAAGGGGCAGCAGTCTCTGCTCCGGAGTGGGTGGGTGTTTCTGCAGACCCTTCCTCTGTGGGAGAGCTTGACTTCTCTATCTTTTCTACCTTTTCAACCTCAAATGAGAAGCGACTACTGCTCTCTTTGTCCTTCTCCCGCTCTCTCTCCTTGTCCCTGTCCCTCTCCTTCTCCCGCTCTTTGCCTCTCCCTCCTCCATCATAACTGCCCACTGGGATGTTTGCCACGGTGGCCTTCACTTTCTGAGGAGGCCTTGCTGTGATTAGCTTAGGTGTCCCTGGTGCACTTCCTGTTGAAGCAAAGAAGAGAGAATGTTTGTGGCCCTAAAACAACCATCAGATGTGATTTATGATGCTTAATGGGGTCGTGAACTGAAAAATCGAAATATAACATAGCTGAGGTCATTGTTAGGGTTGGGTATCGTTTGGGGTTATTTCGATACTGGTGCTAAATCGATACTTTTAAAACGATACCGGTGCCTTAACTGATCTTTTGAGCCACAAAATTATGGTGGATGACTCTAGAAAAATCTTTTATTTAACAAAAATTTCTTTAATCTTTTTAATTAAACAATATAATTGGTTTAAAGCATACATCAATTCATATTTTATGTAGTTCAGTTGAATTGCATTAATATACTTATCTTGATCATTTGTTTGTTAGCATGAATGCAAGATTTGCATTATGCAATTAACATTACATTAGCTTACTACTAACCTGTAGAAAAGCCGTCATCAAAATCAGGGAACACCTTTTTTCTAGGGTTGGGGCTTGGGATTACATTTACATGGACATCAGTAATCTAATGTTTTGCCTTAATCTGAATAAGACAGTAATATGATTAAGGTGTTTACATGAGTTAATATCAACTGATTTATATATGGTCAATCAAATGAACTTAAACGATTAAAAACTGTAAGAAATATTTATTTAGGGCCGAACTACAAAACCAAATGTAAAACAACTTTAGTATCAGTTTTGCTCAAGTTGCACACTAGTGTTGCAAGAGAGGGGAAATAGAAGTGGCCGGTTTAAGACTGCTATTTACGGGAGTTGTAGTCCATAACAAAGTGTATTGTGGGTAGTGTAGTTCGACACGCATGCTGGATGATGTGCGCTCGTTGTGAGCTGTGTAGTTGAAGCAGAGGTAGAAAGTTTTATTCGGCTTTGTTTTATGATCACTCAAGTTATTCCACCCAGAAGCTGTTTGCACTGTGAACATGACAACACGAAAATAAGTAAAAAAAGGGCATGTATTGATTACTTTTGTCCGTCTCATCCTTTGCGCGAGCATGAATTAACGAGCTGTTACTCTGCCGTCGGACATCGTGAAACAGTCGTTAAACGCAACTTTTGTAAAGCATCTACTATTACTACTATTTGCACAATTTCATTGATTTTGCACGTAATCTAGTTGCACAAATATTTCTATTTGTATTTGGTGCAAACCCAGCATAAGTTTCAGAACGTAAAAATGTCGTTTATATAGAAACAGCTTAAATTAAAGCCAAAACCTTAGCAAAGAGTGGGTGAACATTATTTTTAATTAAGCTCCAGACCACATCAGTAAGAACTTGGTCCTTTGTCTGCATAATTTTATCTTGGATTCATTTTTAAACAAGGCGTATTGGTGCTGGATTTTGAGAAACACTTAAAAACGATTCTGTGCTGACTATATTGGATCTAACTGAACAGTACAAAATAATCAAAGACGCTTTAAGTATATCATACCAGAATGAGAGGGTTGTGCAGGGCTTCCAGGCTGCAATGGCACTGAGGTGGCCGATGGTGGTGCAACAGAGCTGCCGCTGCCTTTGCTTGGGACCTGAAAGTGCTTGTCCAACTGTAAGAGACAGCCCTTCTCCGTCTGTCTCTCAGAGGACAGCGTGTAGACCTGACTGTCTGTATGCTGTCGCTCTAGAGATCTCTCCTGGTGCAACTGCCGCTCAGAGTGCACAGAAACGTTCACCTGCCGGTCCAGGGTTACAGGGGTCATGGAGGTTGCTGTGGTGTGTTTGGGAAAGATGTGTGGAGAGAGGCTAGAGGAACTGGACACTGTGTAAACCACACTGGGAGACACTGTGGCCATAGACACCACCCCAGTTGCAAGGGTCACATTTGTTGGGGTGTAGATGGCTGTGATGGCAGGGGCGTGAGGGGGGTTGGGAGACTGGGCCGGGGCTAGCAGTGATGGCTGACCTGTTAAACCAAAAATTAGCAAGGCAAAACAATAACTACTGTGTTTTAGAACAATAAGTTGCACCATATCACAATTTCACTGTTGATAGAAACAAGTATTTATTAAAGGTTTTAAATTTGCATGACTGGCAAAAATAACAGTGTCTGAGCATATCAAATATAAGTTCACTGACCTGCAATCAGTGGTTGCACAAGTGTCTGTCCCGGATGAGCGATTGCTGCAAAGGTAGCCAAGGGTGAGGACACGTATGCAGATCCAGGCGCTGCTGAAACTGTCTGAGATGAGGAGCCTGTAGTTGTGGGAACTAATGGCAAAGGAGAAGGAACCCCAGGAGTGGACTGTACATAAGTGATTCTGTGGGAGAAAACGTGATATTCAGAAAGCAGATAAGCCAGCTTTTAAAGCGAGAGCAGGGTTACTCTCGAGTGCTGCTGTGCTTCGGGAGTGTAGGAGTTGTTGAGATAAGTGTGGTGGAGATGTTTGTGCGTGTGCGGCTAGGTGAGAGCGAGCGTTTTACCTGGTAGGTGGAGGTGGTAGCAGCACGGTCTGAGACGGGGTAGAGCCTGGGGCCACTACTGTAGCTGTTCCCATAGTAACTGAAAACGGGCTCCCAGGCTGCACTGGGCCTGTAGAGGGGAGCTGAGACTGCATGACGGGCATCGGAGCGATCTGAATAATCTAGACAGATGGAAAACAGGAAGAAAATGATGATTAAGTTGATTTATTACATTATAAAACGTCGCAAATGAAGCACTATTTAATTAAAGGTGCCATATACTGCATTGATTCAATATATTAAATTGTTCTTTGATATCAAAATAGTAAATATGTGTCCTTAAGTAAAGTTTAAAAACAAGAAAGTTTAGGTTAGGATAAAAAAAATCTCCAAAAATGGTTTTATGTGCTCATTTATTGCTCCATAAAATACTCCTAGAATCTTAGATTGAGTGAATGAGTTATGTAATATTTATAACCAGAGTAACCTATTTCATGTTGTGGATAAAATTAAAATTTAATTAGACAGACAGAGATGTATTGTGTGGTATTTTGAAGCTATAATATAAATGTGAACAAAGCCAGGAATTAATTTAATTTAGTTAATTTAATTTCAACCTCTGAATAAAAAGATGACGTTTAATAAGCTTATAGCTATTATTTCAATTCAGGGAAATCGCAGTAAGAGCTCTGTGATAAGACACAATGCACAAATGTGCATTAAACACAACATAAATTAACAAAAGGTACAATTAAACATAGCTTATGCCTGTTTGGGGTGGATCACATTTTGTATTCTGTCAAGATCTAAAGTAGGCATGGGCCGGTACGAGATTCTGACGGTATGATAACCTTGGATAAAAAAATATCACAGTTTAACGGTATTGTGTTTACTGCTCTAAAATATATTCTTTTTAAATGTCTGACTAAAAAACAAAACATTTTTCCCCTTTGAACACAATATATTTTATTTTGAGAAACATTTAAAATATTTTGGGGCAGTAAACATGTCAGGCTAAATAATTCAAGTGAATCGTTGACTTTTGCTGTCTTCATTTGTTTTAAAAACACAGATGTCTACAATTTACACCTAAAAAAATAAAAAAAACAAAAAAATAAATAAATAAAGTAAATAAATGAAAGATTTTACACATACCTTAGGAACGGTATAGCAGAAAATTTTGGCTGAATGAAAACCTTGACTTTCCCATTCTGCGGTATACCTTGAAAATGGTTATCGTCCCATGCCTAATCTAAAGTGATGGCTGTTGAGTAGTTGCTTAGTAACGCATAACTGGTGAGCTGGCTTTGACTTTGCGACATCTCTAGTTATCAAAATAAGAGTTCCACTTAATACAAGCTTTAAAAAAAAAAAAGAACATTTTGATACATTTTCTTACTTGTCTTATAAGTGTATCACTGTAATCCCAAAAAGGGTGTAGATATTAATGATCCCAGAGCAACATATCAGTCTGCGTTATGACTGCTAATCTTCTGATGATGAGGCAGCTCGCCAGGTCTGGATGAGAAGACCGTGACCCAAAGCAATATTTTTTTGTGTTCTGATTGGCCTGCTTTTCACTGGGCTTTTACACTTGTGGAATGTACACAAGAATGAGAAACAATGGTGTTTGAGGCTCATGGTATGGCCATTTCCATGTACTAACCTCTCATTGTTGGACTCTGCCCAGGTATACCTAGATTTTCTTTATAAGGCACCTTTAAATATGCAGTAATTTGCATATATTTCTAACTTTCTTTTCAGTTTAAAATAGGGCTGTCCAAGAATTAATCGTGATTAATCACATCCAAAATAAAAGTTTGTTTTGACATAATATGTGTGTGTGTTATATATATTTATCATGTATATGTGATAAACACATTCATAGAAGCCAAAACTATATATAAATTTTTTTCCATCAAAGTAGTTACATCATATTCAAATGTAAAATTTGTATCATACACATATATTTTTTATATATCTAAATATAAACCAACATTTTATCAAGTATATGCATGTGTGTATTTATATATTCATAATAAAATATACACAGTACACACACAAATATTATGTTAAACTTTTATTTTGGATGTGATTAATCACGATTAATTTTTTGACAGCCCTAGTTTAAAAACAATGTGACAAGCTATGCATGTACTCATCTCTCTGCAAAAAAACCCTTCAGAATAAAGATATGAATAAAACTATGAAGTATGGTGTAAGTGGAGAAGAATTTGAGGTTTACAGCTCGATGCTGCAGAAAAACCTATTTAGCGAAGCTTGAAAAATATTCTTTTTCACTGAAATCTACAGAAACAACTGAATAAAGTACAGCAAAAGAAGTACCGGTACTGTAAAGTGCATTTAAAAGTTTATTTTACATTAAATTGGAACAAAAAAAAATCATGAAAATCCTAAAATCTCAAAATTGAAAGGTAGGAGGAAACAGTGTGTCGCCTTAAAACAGGTAATATACTAATCACTGAAAAAGAATAGTTTCCATTGGAGATTTATTGTCAATATGTTGCTGAAGAAATCTGAGAAGTCACCTTGCTTCCTGCCTGTGCTCCATTCTGAACAGGAAGAGGAGGGGCTACCAGGGGAAACTGCGGAGACGGGGCAGGAGCAGCCCTCACTGTTGCCATGGGAACCAGCATCTTGCCCTGCAAGACTGGCGACTGTGTTTGCACTGCAGAAGGAAACAAAAAAAGAACAGAGTGTTTAAAATAATTGTCTTGCGTAGACCGTCTTTATCTGGCACAGCACTACACTATGAAGAACTGGAGCTGCAAAACTCCAGGCAAACATGATGGCTCTGAGCCGCAACACCATGAAAAAAGACAATAGGCGATTTCACACATACAGCCTTCTGCCGCAAAAGAGATGGGCAGTGTTTTACATTCAACACATTACTGATACTATTTGTTAGGAATTTAACAATACCAATATTGATACTGATCATTTTTAAATAGGTATGTGATTTGTTAATTGTTTGGTTATTTTTAAAATAATATACATTTTTTAGCAAAAAGATTATTACACTTCATGGCATTCTGTATACGCGACACTTACTGGCCACAAGCCTTCTCACAGTAACATAACACAGACCAGCTAAATACAACAGGAGCGTTTTGCTTTAAGCAAAACATCAACTGAAAACATCAAAATACAGCAACCTGCATTTTTTACATTTAAACATTGAGCAAAAGTAAAACTATTAAACAAGTAGCTGTTGAGTGCTGATATACCCATAATGCAGTATCTATTGTGTCCATTTCTAACATTAACAACTTCTCTAGTGAAAATCTGACAGCTGTCGATTGTGCTCATAATCTGCCAGAATCAAAATCTCTCTCTGGGTGCATGCGTTCTTCAGCAGCTTCTCTGATTTCTCTTAACATGTCCTTTATTTACTTTGTAGTATAAAGTTGCAAACAGGGCTGTGCAGTATGAACAAAATAATCATATTGCGATTTTTTGAACGATTATTGCGATTACGATTTTATTTGTGATTTTGACAACTGTTTTCGCTTTTTCAAACAAGCCACATACATGCATTCTAAATGTATTCAGTGCACATAACAAAACCTTTCACAATGAAATAAGATAATATTAAGTTTAATATATAAAACTGTGGCGCCACGGTGGCGTAGTGAGTAGCACGTTCGCCTCACAGCAAGAAGGTCGCTGGTTCGATCCCCGGCTGGGCCAGTTGGCATTTTTGTGTGGAGTTTGCATGTTCTCCCCGTGGTTGCGTGGGTTTCCTCCGGGTGCTCCGGTTTCCCCCACAGTCCAAAGACATGCGGTACAGGTGAATTGGGTAAGCTAAATTGTCCATAGTGTATGTGTGTGAATGAGAATGTATGGATGTGTTTCCCAGAGATGGGTTGTGGCTGGAAGGGCATCCGCTGCGTAAAACAAATGCTGGATGAGTTGGCGGTTCATTCCGCTGTGGCGACCCCGGATTGATAAAGGGAAAAAGCCGAAAAGAAAATGAATGAATTAATGAATATAAAACTGTAGTAAAAATGTTTTTAAAACAGACAACATAAAATAAATTAAGATTAACTAACCCCAACTCTAGTTAAACACATACTGTAAACAGTAGTACTAGCTGCTTGTTAAACAAAACTGTAATAAAATTGTCTTAAAAACAGACAACATGAAAAAGTTAAGATTAACAAACCTCAACTCCAGTCATAATAAATAAAAACTGAAGTAAATCAAAACCATCTATTCGGTTCTCCCGCTCAACTATGTTGTGCACAGAGTGAGCTCTGATTGGTTAAAATCTCATATTAAAATCATGCGCACAAGAACGTGAACAAAAGTCAAAATAAATTAATAGATAAAATTGCAGCCTTTTGTGATTTAGAAATTGCATGTGCTTAAATCTCAATTTTTTTTTGCGATTTCGATTAATTGCACAGCCCTAGTTACAAAGCATTTTGTATGCAAATCTGAACATAGAGCAGTAAAACTGAAACAAAAAACTCGCGGTTGCTGATTGCTTGTTTATATCAGTTTCAATTTCTTGCCAGTCAATCGGTGCATCCCTATTCACTAGAAAATCTGTCAATTTTACTGCAACAAGACAAAAACAAAGTTTTATATGTGAAAGTGGCTATGACTTTTAAATAACGCCTTTAATGAATATTGTAGTGTTCGCTGTGTTTTATTACAATATAAGTGTCCTCACCTCTGGCTCCTGGACTGACTACCCCCACAGGACTGGAGACGTATCCCGACTGCTTCCCGTTGGCCAGTGATGCGTGAGTGGGCAGAGCTGTGGGTAGGGTGAAGATACTAGTTGGCTGACTGGCCTGCTGAGGGGAGGGGCTTTTGGGATTGTTGGCAGAGAGAGTAGGGAGAATGTACTGGACCTGTGTTATGGGTTTTTGGCCCGATGAGGGTGCTAATGAGGCTGAGGGGAGAATATGCGAATGCAGCACGGGCAGAGGCAGAGGACCATTACTATGAGCTGGGGAAGCTGGGTTTTGTGGAGGAGGAGGCGTGACAAGCTGTACAGCGGGCGGAGCCTGGAAAGTGCCTCCCAAAACCAGATTGGTCACAAGTCCCGCTTGACCAGCTGGTGCACTAATAGCACTGGGTGATGATGAGGAATAGTACCCACCACCTCCAGCTGAAGCGGCTGCTGTGCTTCCTGTGGCACCAGGTCCGATAAGAAGCTGCGTTTGTGGCGGGGCGAGTTTCCTGTCGTGTGGGGATTTGCTGGCGATCGGCACTGGTGTGCTGACCACAGGACGCACCACGTTAGTGACCACAGTGGACGCCACTCTGACCGCTCCTAACACTGATGACACTCCCCCGCCAGAACTGACCAGGATGGACTGACCCACAGAGGGCTGGGATGCACCTCCTTCACCTTCCCTTTGTTCTCCATCACCTGCCTCCATTGTTCGCTTTCTCTTTGAGGATGTGTCGCTGAAGCGTCGAGAAGTGGGATAGGAGGAGAGAGACACACTCCGACCATGACCAGGGCCGTAAGATGAAGAGCAAATGACCGGAGCAAACACCCTCTGATGCCACACAAGTGAGAAAGAAGCACATGCAAAAACACATCCATTAGCCAAAGAACTCAAGCATACGCAATGACACAGTTCCTTTACCGGTTAATAAAATACTGTGTAACAGCCTTCTGTAAACTTCATTAATAATTAACCTCGGAAAAACGCTCAATGACTACAAGCAATTTTCTAGTTCTTTAGAGAGCAGAGTGTTCTACATTTTACTCTATTTTGCAGGGCTGTGTTGGTCTTAAAGGCAAAGCTCACCAAAATGTAATCAAATATTTTCGCATGTATTAAATATTCATTTTAAACATTTGAGACAAATTTTAATTTGAATGAACAGCAGTTAATGCATCTGTTACTATAACAAACATTTGCATGCTGTCAATAGAGCTGATGTTTTTATAGAGTTTTCCTAATGTTTTCCCACTGGACCAACCACTGACCACCACTAAAAGTGAAAAGTGTCTAATCTATGAGATTTAAGCTTTTAGACAGCATATTCATTTCATGCAATTGTCCTTATAAACCCCAAAAAATTAAAAAATAATAATTTATATATTTATATAAATAGTATATATATATATATTCAAAAATCAGTCCAAATTTTCAGTTAGTGTGAGTTTTAGTGCTTCCGTTCAGTGCTTCGTTGTTGTCCGTTCTCACTCAGTAGTGGACATAAATAAATACAGATGCCAAATGTCAAAAAGGACAACACAGTCCAGTTGACTCATGCTCTATATTTCAATTAATTTGTAATAATATGATAGATCTGTGTAAAGCACTGACTGCAATCTTGTGGTGGTGGTGGTGGTGGTGTGGAAAGACCCCCTCATGATTGTGAAGTGCCTTGGGTGTATGGTCATACACAATAAATGCACTATATAAATACACATTACATTACATCTTAGTTGTTGTTCATCTTAAACTTGAAGTTTAAGATCTAATTTCTAGAAAAGTATAATTCAAAACACATTAACTATTCATTAAAGCAGTATGTTTTTTTGTTTGTTGATTTGTTTTTTGACAAATCAACATTTGTCAAATCATTCTTTTTCTTGTCGGCTTAGTCCCTTTATTAATCTGGGGTCACCACTGCGGAATGAATTGACAACTTATCCAGAATTTGTTTTACGCAGCGGATGCCCTTTCAGACCATCCATACATTCTCATTCACACACATACACTACGGACAATTTAGCTGACCAAATTCACCTGTACCGCATGTCTTTGGACTTGTGGGGGAAACCGGAGCACCCGGAGGAAACCCACACGACCACGGGGAGAACATGCAAACTCCACACAGAAATGCCAACTGACCCAGCCGAGGCTCGAACCAGCGACCTTCTTGCTGTGAGGCGATCGTGCTACTCACTACGCCACCGTGGCACCGAGTTATTGACATATTCTTATTAATTGACAACTTATTTACATTATGGGATTTTTTTTTATAAGTTGTTCACATTTTAAGACTTTTTATTTAAAAGACAAATGTTACACAGTTACTATTTGCTATGGAATGCAAAAACTGAAGCTCAATTTCTTAAAATCATTCAGAACGCAGATAGGACCGTATAATTCCAAAGTGACAAAATATGTAAGCTGATACCTTGCGTTCTCCTTCATCTCCGGATCCATTTTCACTGTCACTGTCTGTCACCCTCTCTTTACACTTCAGGTCAATGGAGCTGCCGGGATACGAGTCCTCTGAAAAACACCAAGCACACAATAAAAACTGTTAAAAAGGAATAACACAATTCCTCATAAGCAAGTCGTATGGTGCACGACATCAGCACTTGCTAACGTATTTTTAGAAATGGATTCAAAGACCTGAAAAAGTCTCAGATGATAAAGCCTGACTCACCGATGACGTCATCATCCCCCTCTTCTTCACATATGACCATACGCTCGTCGTCACTCGTCATGTCCTCGCTTACCCCCCTCTGCGTCTGGGAGAGAGCACCCCGTCCCGCGACCTGACCGCCGTCACCACCACACATCTAAAAATACAATAGGAGTTAGTTGAGCCTGAATCTGCCAAAATGTGTCATTTGCCCAAATGTGCACGTAATACCTGCGCCAGCTCAGCGAGTGCCTGTGGATTGCCTCTCTCGCTCCTCTCTAGACTGTGCATGGCGCTCTGAGAGAAAGCACGAGGACGGGTCAACTGGCCGTGCCCCTCACCTCCGCCTCGCTCCGACACGCTCACCATGCCAGGCCCCACACCTTTGAGCTCCATCCCCATTGACACAGATGGAGGTTCTGCAATAGAACAAAAATTATTTTGTGCACTCATAATGGAAAAGCTTAGCAACAGGCAACAAAAATAATTGAGTCCAACAGTGTCTATGCCCATTTCAGCACTGCTGCTTCTAAAAGTATGTCACATTATGTCTTCCGATATGGATTTTTAAAGTCTTTGTTGAAACAAAACCTACTAAGAGAAAATGTGAAGTTTTATTTTAATAGAAATTGGACAAAAGAACAAATGTACAAAGATGGTTTAATGATAATTTCTAAGTGTAAATATATTAATTTAAAAGAATAATTCTGCTCTAATTTTTCCCTTGATTTTTTTTTTCAAGTATAATCATTTGTCTAAAATCTACAGTACTTAACCTGCTGTAATTTCAGAAAACACATGCAATTACTAAAAAAGCCAGCAAATTAAGAAAACATCTTCATCCATTTGACAGTTCAAGTGCTGCAAATCCTCACAACGCAAACACATTTTTTAAAAAAATGCACTGCATTTTCTCACAACACAAATTAATAAAACAAGCTGCATTTTCTCACAACGTAAACAATTTACAAAAATGCACTGCACTTTCTCACAACACTTTCAAAAAGCACAGAACACAACAGAAATGTTTCAAGAGGACCCAAAAACATGATGGACCCGGCTATATAGGCTATGGTTATTTAGGCTAATAAAATAAAAGAGACACGTGAATCAGGATGTTAAAAATAAACAAACAACAACAAACAAACAAAAAAATAAAATCACTTTCAAAGATCACCTATAACTTTGAGCAATAGTCACGGCACAGCACCGTCTGTCACATTTCCATTGTGTTCCAATGTTTTTGAAAGTGTTTTGATAAAATGCGGGCGTTTTATTGATTTGTTTGCGCCGTGTGAAAATGCTGCACTTTTTTAATGTGTTTGCGTTGTGAGGTTTTGCAGCACATGTGCTGTTGAAGGGATGAAGATCTTTTCTTAATTACCTACTGTTTTCCTAAATTGCAGCGTGTTAAGCTCTCTTGGACAGCATAAAAATGTAATTAAATAACATTAACGTTAAAACAGGTTTTCTCTTACAGTCATTTGTAGTTAAATACAGTAATTTGGAAAAAGATATTTATTCTTTGCAATAAATGCAACACATAATAATGCTGTGACTTAATGAAATTAGGGTTTTCTGCTTCTGTTCAGGACCTTAATATTTCTAAAGTTGAATTAAGACCACTAAACGTTTTTAAAGTAACACTATGTAACTTTTTTGCTCACTGCTCCCTCATGTAGTTGATAAGTGCCACTGTTACAAGTTTACAAGGCTGTAAATTTTCAGTCTGTTTATTTGAAAAACTATTCAGACATGACGACGTATGAGCTCATCTGATATTGATTCATGTTCAGGATTGTGTCCAGTCACTCTCTCTGGTTTCTTTGCTGGCTCTGCTATTGCATTGTTTTTGAGACATGCATATTAGATCGGTTTGTCTTATAGTTAGCTATTGGCTAATCCATCTAGGCTTTGAGTAAAATATGCGTGACATATAGGGCAACTGTGATTTGGGCATCCCGACTCATGGACCATTCTTGATTCCCTTTTCTTAATGTCCAATACAAAATTGTTAAACACTGTAAGTCTGAGGATTATGTTTATTTATTTTTAAATATGGAAAATAAGCTATATCTAATTGGCAACCTTGAAAAAATGGTAAAATTATCTTGCTCACTAAGTAAAGCTGTAAGAATGACTGAATGAGATTGACAGTGTCATTTATAATGGTTAACTGCCAAGTATTCAATCATTTTCAATTTATTGTGTCTGTCTTGTCTTTCCTGTAAATATTGATAATTATTACTCAAGATAATTTACTAGTACTTTGTAGTCACACTGATACTGCAAAATTCACACTGAATATTGCAAATATATAATGCTAAATAAAATATTAAAATGAATAAAATAATATATAAATAAGCCCAGAAGTAATTTATAATTAAAACTAGGGCTGCACGATATTGGAAAAATCTGATATTGCATGATTTTATTTTTCTGCAATAATTATTGCAATATGAATACCGTTTCACAAGATATTTTGAATTTCAATTTATTTGATCGTTTTCTGGGGAGTCTAACAGTATTCAGATACAGAAATTAAATACCACAATAGAAAAAAATGTTTGTTAGTTTTTTGTTTTTTTTACTTTTTGTCTTGTTTCCAGTCCAAATTTTAATACATTTAGTAAAAATATTGTTTTGTTTCACCATCAGAAGAAGTCACAATTAAGAGATTTCCCCTAAAACAAGCTAAATTATTTTCCAGTAGGGTGAGTGAAAAAATTTGATTTTTACTTTGAAAAATAGATATTTGCATTAGAAACAAGACGAAAATCCGAAAAGTCTGATTTATTTTGCATAAATCATTTAAATTCCGTATAAATACAGTGATTTTGTACAATTCTGTAGTTCCTGGTCAACTATAATTCAGACTCAACATTGCATGTCACTATCGCTGATATACACATTGTGATATCGATGCTAAAATGATATATAGTGCAGCCCTTTTTAAAACTCATAATAATTAAAAGTTGCAATCATAACTTTCACTTATCTAAAAAGGATATTGAAAGGGATCACAGTTACTCAAATAACTGTGAAACTAGATTCCAATTGGAGAGGCACGTCCTGCTCTGTTCCACACCTGTGGTTTCTGACATGCTCCTCTCACGGATGTCTTTGCCGCCTGGAACACCACGTCCCTCGCTGCTGGATTTCTTTCTGTCCTTATTACACCACTTCCAGTCAGGATGTGCCTTAAAGTGTGCCTCTTTTACCTGTAAATGAGTGGCAGAAACATTTGCAAAGGGCTGGAGGGACTTAAATGGGTTATTTAGGCATGTCAGCATGCGTATCTGCCATTGGGAGAAAGTTCCAGTAACCTGAAATGCGAGGTCGTGGTATTTCTGTTTTTCTTTGGGTCCCAAGGCGTACCACCACTCTCCGAGTATTTTGCTGACAGTGCGGTTGTCCTGATTTGGGTGCCTCTGATGAACCAACGCGCGATGCCTCTTGCTGAAGATCATAAATGCATTCATAGGCCTCCTGATATGGTCTTTCTCCCTCTTTAAAGTAAAAGAGCAAAAAGGAATGATTGAACATGCCTGAGTGATAAGAGTAAGATTATTCAAGGATACACTACTGTTCAACAGTCAATAGTTAGGTTATGCAATTTATACTCCCGTTGTTTACATTAAAAAAAAAATTATACAACATTTTAGACCATCATGCTGCTTCTGTCATCTCATCTGCTGTCTATGTTTAAGGCACACAAACACACACACGCACGCACGCACGCACGCACACACACAGAGTGATATCTTTGTCATCTTCCATTAATGGTGAATCAACACAATTTCTATGACATAAAACATAGCTGGGGTGTGCTGATTGAGCCTAAAATATTGATCAGTTATTTCAAGTGCAATCATTAAATTAATGGTTAAAATAATGACCCTTGCCATCACTTATGCCGAGTTCAGACTGCATGATTATCAAAGTAGTCGTGTCACAGATGTTTTCATACTGCATGACTATCGCCGACAATTTTGTCCAAACTACATCTCACACCCTAAAACACGTAGTATATCTTTTGTTATTAACTAAATAACGAGAAAGAAGCCTTTAATGGAGTAGAAAATGCATATTTGTTTATTTATTTTTTTGACCGGGTTGGGTTGTGATATTGCTCCCATGACATGTCAAACAGACACTCATGCCAAATTTTACACTAATTTTCCCTCCAATTCTTGGGTCCGAATAAACTGAAAATGAGCGCTTTTAACTTCTCCCTCAACCTCCCGCTGGCCTGCAGGTACACACACTAGTGAATGCTGCTCTCTCATTGGCTGTAGGCGATCGCTGATGTTATTTTCAGTCAAAGCACATTTCACACACCATGATTTGACAGCCGACAGCTCCAAATATTCAGCACGCCAAATATCTCCCAGGCATCGGCGACTCATTGGCGACTCTCTCAGATCGCGTCTTTGATAGTTCATATTGTGTGATTATTACTCGCGTGAACGAGCACCGATTTGCCTGTGATTTCTTAAAACCTGTCGGCGAGTCAAAATCATGCAGTCTGAACTCGACATTACTGACTTAGCAATGTAACTGTACTAACTTAGCATTATTTCACCCAACAAAACTGTATTATTTACTCCCCCTCATGTCATTTCAAATTCCTGAGACTTTCATTCACCTTCAGAACACAGATTAAGATATTTTTGATGAAATCCGAGAGCTCTCACATCCTCCATATACATGACAGTCTCAACATTTAAAGTAAAAAAATGAACCAAAAACATTGTCAAAACTTTTCAAGTGGCTTTAGTGGTTCAGTTCAATTCAATTCACCTTTATTTGTCTAGCGCTTTTACAATGTAGATTGTGTCAAAGCAGCTTCACATAGAAGGTTATAGTAAATTGAAAGTGTCAGTCCAGTTATTAGTGTTGGAGTTCATCCAACAGTGTTCATCAGTAAGAAGAACAACATGAAAGCATCGTATTGCCAATAGTAACCTCCCACATCTGAGGCAGTGTAACAGAAGACATCGCTGAACAAAGTCATTTTAGTCTGTTTTTTTGATGCACAAAAATGTTCTTGGAGCTTCGTATTATTACAGTTGAACCACTGAAGTCACATGGAATGTTTTGTTTTTTGGTTCCTTTTCTGGATACAAAAACACATCTTGGGCCTGATGCGGTCTATGGAGGATGAGGGAACGCTCGAATTTAATCTAAAATATCTTCATTTGTGTTCTAAAGATGAACGAAGATCTCAGATTATTAGAACCTATATGAGGGTCAGTAACTAATGACAGAATCTTCATCTTTGGTTGAAATAACCTAGGGGTGCCCAACCCTGTTCCTGGAAATCAACCTTCCTGCAGAGTTCAGCTGCAACCTTGATCAAACACACCTGTCTATAATTACCAAGTGCTCCTTCAGATCCTACTTAAGCCACAGTCACACTGGACTTTTCTCCCCACAGTCTTCCATTCATACGCAAGCGAATACATCAGACCGGAAACACAAACTAGTGCGGCAAGTTTCACAGTTCGCTGCAGTGCAAAGTTCAAGCTGGGTGAATTCTGACCTGCGAAATCGCAACACGTGACTGCATAAGACCGATCGAAGATCAAAACATGACCACTATGTTCAGAAAATGTAAAATATGGAGCATCGCTTGCTTTTTAAACGTCTAATCATCTTTTTTAATCCCGCCCCTTTTCGCATGCTCAAACTCTAGTGTGACCACAGCTTTAGTTGGGTTAGTTGTGTTTGATTAGAGTTGGAGCTAAACTCTGCAGTAAAATTTCCAGGAACAGGGCTGAGCACCCCTGAACTAACCCTTTAAAGCTTGACTAGTGTATCCAAAGGCAAATCGGTGCACTAAAACTGCTGAAATACAGCCAGTGGCACAAAATGGTCTAAATCAGTGGTTCTCAAACTGTGGTACGCGTACCACTAGTGGTACACAAGTTTCCTTCTAGCGGTACGCGGTGGAATTGCTGAACAATTAAAGTAAAAAATTAACACACTTATAACCCTTTGACATGTACAATTTTTTTATGAGGTGGTACTTGGAGAAAAAAGCTTGAGAACCACTGGTCTAAATGACTTTGTTTTGGAAAGCCATTTGATACACATTTATTTCAACAAAGGGAAGAGTCACAGGCCAAATTAAATGTTGGTATTATATATTTATATACTTTTTAATTTATTATTATTTTCAAAAGAAATTGATACTTTAATCATACATGAAGACAAGGCAAGACAATTTTATTTATATAGCACATTTCTTACACAATAGTAATTCAAAGTACTTTACTTAAATATCAAAATAAATAAATAAATAAATAATAAAAAAAAGCCATACAAAAGTATATAAAAAGACTTGTAATGTGCCATTTATCAAGAAAATCCTAACAAATGAGCCATGGTCACCAAAAGAAACAAATAACAAAAAAAAGAAAAAAGATTGCAACCACATGAATAAATTGCATTTCAAAATATGTTTAAAAAATAATTATTTAAAACATTTTTACTGTATTTTGATCAAATAAATGTAGCCTTGGTAAGTAGATGAGACTAAATTGGTAAACATAAAATCACTTCTGGTAAACTACGAGTGAAAACGTTTACCTTGCCAGGACTGTTCTTGTCATCTTTGGGGAGAGCACTGAGGGACTGAGATCTACGCTTTCCAGGAGATGCAGAAATTGGAGGATCAGGAAGAACACCGGGGAAAAACCTACACATAAAATCGCCAGTTAATATGAAATATTCACCGAGAACAAAAATATCAGTGGGGATCCAGCAGTGTGCGCTGATTATCCCAGTATAATACAGACTGTCCCCATCTATCTCCACTAAACATGCACAACAGCTCCCTCTGAAACAATCTCACTTTCCTCCAGCTTACAACAAGGAATATCATCCCTCGCACAAAGGAAGCATTTGATCCCAGCTGCCTATTTTTAACAAGTGTGACAACAACACACCATCTTCATCTGAGTTATTTGACTGACACATTAGCATGATGCATTTCTACTTGCATGCACATTGCACACGATTCTGACAATTGATTTTTTTTATTACGCGAATGCTTTGGTAGTATTTATCTGATATTTATTACACTGTCATAACCATATAGCTACAGTGGCATAAAACAGGCTCAAAATATCCACAAATTTCATTCTTGCCACCCTCAGGGTCCTGTGAAACAATACAGCAGAACGCACAGAGCCAATTACAGAAAACTGCAATGCACAGCGTCGATGAGCTACTGCTCTGCAGCCCAAAACTCTGTAGAAAGCACAGAGCCTTAACATGTCCGAAATATCCAGGGCGCACTATTAAATTGATAGACGCTTCACAAACGCCAATAACACCTTAATGCAAAGATAATACAATAAGCATAATGGGTAAATCACATTTAGCAGGAACTGCAGCAGATGACTAGAAGATAATAAAAGGAGCAGAGTTTTATATGTGAATAACAAGGGAGAAGGAAAGAGGTGTATTCAGATGACAGTTCATTAATGTAAACTGCCGCTGGTTTGCTACTGTCATTCATACACAGAAACAAAGTGGAATGCTTTTGTTCTCTCTTTCTTTGTGCTGCCATTATGCAGCTCTCCACACAGAGAGACACCAGCAACAAAACACATTCAAACAGAATGACGCATCACACACACACACACAGTAGACCACTCACGGATCATCCACGTCACTTTCTGTTTCGCTGTCAAGTCTCTCTCGCTCTGCATCTTTTTCTCTCTCTGGAGGGAGTTCGTCAGCGGAGGGAATGGGGCGTGAGGAAGGGTTAGGTGCTCCCTCTATAATCTCTCTCAGCACTGACCCGCTCTGAGACTCTGGAAGAGAAAAACGACTCATTCATTACGGCATCTTTAATGAATCCCACCAATCTGGCATCCTCTGAGGTCGATCGTTGCACCGGGGTAATGGCTAAATTACAGCGGCTCGAGTTACAGAGAGTAACTGCAGATGTGACATGCATATCAGTGTCTGGACTATCCCAGAAAATACTCTTCTAACTGTATTTTAATATTGACCATAAATGTATTGTTTTCTAATCTGAAACACATTTCAGCTAATTTTGGAATCAGACAATGGCGGTGCAAAGTGAATTACCTTTCTTCAGAGCGCTCGTCTGCGGATGGCTGACAGTTTGTTGGCCCTCGCCAGGTTGAGCCGATGGATCTGATTGGGTGGGTGCCAGGAAAGGGACCAATGAATGCCAAGGAAACACAGGAACCGATCTGGGCTCAACATTAGTCCACACTACAGGAGAAAATAACAGAAAATTTATTCTAGAGAGCATTGAGAATAGGTATTAAACCAAATCACAGCCTGCTAAGCCAAACAGACGCAGATGGAAATAATAAATATCTCACAACAGTTGCCACAATGATTATGATCTTGATATTTACACACTACCTCTAAATCAATTTCTAAATCATTGCTAATTATGTCATGAAGAGACCTTTTGAAGGCCAAAAATATACAAGCCAAACATGTAACATTATTTTTTATGAAATACATCACAAATATTTGAATATTACTGAATCAATGCTGCATAATAATGCTTCACATATATCATACGTTGCAAAAATGTTAAGGCAGACAGACTGTCATGAACACAGTGAGTGCGTGAACATATTGTTCCCGACTGATATTAAATCAGACAATATTTGGCGCCAAACAATCATTTCCAAAATAATATGACTCTGGAACAGCATGTTCAAGCGGCTATTCCGTTAGATACGATATATTAATTTATGTCAGCTGCAAATAAGAGTTTGCTTTTTCTGTCAAACGTTATATGAGAAAAGTAAATCAGACGCGTTGAGTAATAACGACTGACCAAACATGCTGAGTCCTTGGCGAAGATACTGCGGGCTTTCCGATGAAAACATGGTTGAGTAAGAGGCTTGAAATACTGTTTTGTTTTTAACAGAAAAACTTCACAAACGTGTAGTATTAAATAGAGGTGCTGCTTGAAACGTTCGCCTGATTTAAAGTAAAAAGTCCGTGCGATTAAAAACGAAGTATCCACATGATGCTTCTTCCAGACAGGTGATGAAAATAAGCAGCCATAGTCGATGGTGCCAGCATCCGTTTACTGGAGTTTCTTCATGTTGGTACCAAATGTTCCTGTAATGTCATGCCGTCCTGTAGCCACTCCGTTCTTCAGTTCATAAACACGTCCCTCTGTATCCTCAGATGTGTTGGCTCGGACAGTAGATGGATGATATTCGGGTGAAAATGATGACAGCGTGCTATCAGGTACCGCACACAAGACAGTAAAAGCGCCAGGAACACGCAGATTTATCACAAATGACGATCTTGGCGTTAAAACACTTTCGTGGACACAGTTTATATTTTGTACACTGTTGAGTACCGAAATGCGGAAACAGGTTTGGCTTTATTTGGATGATGTAGTTTATTTTTGGTCCTGTTTGCCCCCTCCTCGTCTGAGCTTGTTTACATTGACGGAGAGCTGCGGGGATGAATGGGTTAAGTAGGCCTCTCGGTCATCCTCGGGCTCGAGTAGTGCAACAGTCCGCGACCTGAGCTCACCTCAGCCCAGGGGGTTTACGTGTACAAAACCACGGTTAATAATTAAATCGTTAGCAAAAAGAATATTGATTGTGGTTATATAAAATGTAAAAAGCATCAAAAAGCAATGCTAAATCGTGAAAACGGTTAGCTCAGTTAAATCGTCGAGAAAATGGGAAGCCCCAGATTAGCAGGCTAGCATGGTCTTGGTGCTACTACACCCGCAGGACGAGTGAAATTTATTCTTTGGGTTGCGACTCACAACGACTTATTTAATGATAAAAAAGATTAATGGAATACAGCATCCATCAGGCAGGGAAATGATATCAAATGCTTAATAATGAAAGGCCACATCTGTCTTTTTCACGTGGTCACGATTTTCTCTCTGGCTGTCTGTCAGTGCACTTGAATCAGACCAACATCCTGTTTCACATCACATCCAAATTTATCAGCCATCAAAGCTCTGATTGACAAACGCATTACATTACATCCCGTCCAGCGCACAAGCAGTAACCGGACTCATTCTGTACAGTCACTTTAGTTCGGGGGGCTGCATTTGGGAGATCCGGACTTGATTTCAGCAGCACGGTTCCAGATGAGCCCGTCCCCTCGGGAACGCCCCTGGTCTCGCATCCGCACCGCCGGCCGCTTCCACAGAACCTGTCCTCATGTCACGGCGTCAAACTCAAGCACTGCTCGGAAAACACCCGATTTCGCGAAAAGGGAAGAAACGATAGTGTCTGGTAGTGAGAAACTACCAAAGCCAGGGGTCTCGAGTGAAAACACGGAGACAGACAGCTGGTTTCAATAGGCAAACAACACCTGTGCAGTGCTCCAAACCAACAATCATTAGTTACACTGTAGTAGCACTGTAGCTGATGGCTGTAATTACTCTTCGTGATATTCCCCTAGAACAAAACGAGCTATATAAACTACTTGTCCACACAACTCTATATCTGACTAGATCCAGAATAATAGCAGCATATCATATTAATGTCAGAAATGAAACCATGAAGACTGCACAAGCATCCTCTAACGTTTCTCCAAACCGCATCGTGCTCTCCTGTACCTCACTCTTTCGCTTTGACGTTATTTTGCTCTACTTCAGCCTCGATGGGGCTTTAAAACCCAGCAAACTCAATTCTAGTTGCAGCGACTTGTCTTTTAAAATGCCTGCTCCGACACCCCCTCCCTCGCCCACATCCCAGCCCCAAAGAGTCTCATCCAAAAGGCTAATCGTGCAGTAAACTCCTCTCAAATCGTGAATCTAGCACGAAATCCGCTAACCGATAAAACGGGCTCAAACTCAGCCGTGCCCTGAGACCAGTGGCGGGCAAATACAAAACACAAAAAAGGAAAAGGACAGAGATGATCCGGCGCAATGCTGTTGTGATGAAATTGTAATAACAGCCCCTAAAGTCCAGTGCGGCTCTCCTGCAGCAGGGTCACTTTCGGGTCCGCGGCAGCTCGCGCGCTCCTCTCCGCTCGGCCCGTGGGTGTCCGTAGTAAAGAAGTCGTTGTCTCATAACATCATTCAATTGGCCACGACTCTTCCCTCGATTTCGCTCTCCTCTCTGGTTTCGCAAAGCCGTTCTTTCTTTCTCTTTCCCTCCCTCTTCCTCTTGTTGTATAGTAGGCTGCCCTCTTTCGTTCTCTCAGCGTGTCAACCTCGCCCAGCCCGTGACCCGCCTTTTACTCTTCGAAGGCTTTCTGTGATTGGTCTACGACGCAACCTATCGTAAGACGATGCGGCGCGCTGATTGGCGGCCGCGTGCGATGGAATGTCAGTCATATGCAAATCCGGATTCGCCTTTTGGCTTCTCACTGGCCGCGGGTAAATAAGGAGCTGATAAATATTTAACAGACGAGTGAATCTGGGGCATGACTTTACGTGGGTTTTCGTCTCGTGATATGTACGCCAACTGTGACGTTGATGCTGCCTCGCGCTACTATAACTGGCAGGACTCGTCACAGCAGACACTGTATGTATTCCGGGATCTGAGTTTATTATGGGATAGCGACTGCATCATTTAATGACAGGTTAATTAGACTTAAAATCTCACATCACCTTCACTGGACAAGTTCTTTTCCTCATGACCGTAGTAAACATGTACTACCATTTGTGCCCATTTCATTAAAGAGGGCGCTGTATATTAAGGCAATATTTAGAAATATAAAAATTGGATATATAAATATATGTCACCTATGCTGTATTTAATAAAACACTGATATTTTAAATAGATTAGAACACATCTAAAATAATTAGAATAAGTTTCTTTAAACGATTTAATTATAGTTTTTTAATGGACACAAATACAGTGATGTTTGTATAAATAGCACAAGAGATTGCTTAAATTGTTAGTTCACCCAAAAATAGGAATTCTGTGATCATCTATTAACTTTGTGTTGTTTCAAACCCTTTAGACATTTGAAGCACTATTGAAGATTTTTTTTCTTTTGTGAAATCTGAGAGATGTCTGTCCCTCCATCAAAACTGAATTCACACGAAACTCTGATGATTCAAAATATATTCACAGAGAGAAGAAATTCAATTTAGGCTTTAATTCAAATGCGAGTTTGGCAATAAAGAACCTTTATTATTAAGAGTGTGAATTCTGTAAATGCTGATTAATATAAATCCATTTCAAGTTTTTCATCTCACAAAATGTTCTTCAAGAAGTTATCTTCTTTAGATTATGAAATTGTTTATCACGTATATCACGTTATTAAAAAAAATTGTTCTTTAAAGCAGGGTTTCCCAAACATTTCAGCTCGTGACACCCAAAATAACAATTCCAGAGACTTGTGGCCTCAGAGGTGGTTATAAACATACAAACATTGCACTCAACAGCGCACACATACCAGTAGGAACTATATAAACAAGCTTATTGACAACACAAAAAAGTGCAAGTCTAACAACCATGTAATTTTTTTATAGTCATTATTCATTTGTTTAATTTAATAACACCTTCACTTAATGACAATGGTGGGCACAATGTTCGCACAAGACTATTCTAGGTTTATTTTTGGAGACTGTCACTTGGTGATTGTCCTCTATGTTCAGTCATGGCCTTTATTTTTAATGTAATGTACGTGAAATTTAAAGGTGTCAAAGTTTAACAGTGTGGTGTAAAATCAATCAGTCATTTAGGAGTGTCATTAATGTAACGTAATAACCCCAGGGGTCGCAATCCAGTAGAAAAAGAATCGAAAGGCTAATGGGTTTTTATTTGCATGTTATTTTAAAATGTAACTTTTAAATACTATTTATATCTTCTGTAGATTCTGGATAAAATATGGTATTTCTAATAACATTACATCTGATCATCATATAAAGCATTGATGTCTTTAAGTTGATAACTTTAATTAAACGTCCCTATATGTCTTTATTTCTTAATCTTTTTACAAATTATATTAAGCATCAGTTTTGGGTGAATAGATATTAAATGAAGGGACATAGATCGGTCGGTGGGATTTTAACAAGTATGCATTCCTGGAGTATAATCTATGTTGATCCAATTAACCCTATCCCTAAACCTAACCCTAACTGTAAATGATTCCCAAAATCAGGGGATTATTAGTTCACAATTAGTTTACAATGATGTAGAAACACACAGCCCGAACTTTAAACTTAAACTTAAATGGAAACTTATCCCTTAAATCTGATTTATTATTGGTTTATGGGTAGTGTAGTTTCAGGATCCACATAGATGTTGATCCATGAACATGTTCTTGGTTTAATTATAACCAAACAAATCTCCCATATTGTCATTAAAGATATCTCCATTTGCGTTCAGAAGCTAAGTGAAAGTCTTACAGGTTTGGAATGACAGCCTTGTCTGTAAATAAATACTGAACTTTCATGTTGTGGTCAATAAACTCAGTAAGGTAACTCAACTCATCCACTCCCTCTAAAACCATGCACATCACTTGCAGCCCATATAAAAGTGCCAAAATAAGACACAATACAAATGCAAAGTGATAACACATTACTAGCGCAATACTGTCATTTTCCACACTCCATGTTAAAACAGTGCAGTACACTTTATCCAGTAGTTAGTTTTGGTTTTTGAATCTTATTAACTGAACTATATTGCATAACCTGATATACACTAACCGGCCACTTTATTAGGTACACCTGTAAAACTGCTCGTTACCACAAATTTCTAATGAGTCAATCATATGGCAGCAACTTAGTGCATTTAGGCATGTAGACATGGTCAAAAAGATATGCTGCAGTACAAAACGAGCATCAGAATGGGGAAGAAAGATGATTTAAGTGACTTTGAAAGTGGCATTGTTGTTAGTGGCAGACGGGCTGGTCTGAGTATTTCAGAAACTGCTGATCTACTGGAATTTTCACGCACAACCATCTCTAGGGTTTACAGAGAATGAACCGAAAAACAGAAAATATCCAGTGAGTGCCAGTTCTGTGGGCACAAATGCCTTGTTGATGCCAGAGGTCAAAGGACAATGGCCAGACTGGTTCGAGCTGATAGGAAGGCAACAGTAACTCGAAAACCACTCGTTATACCGAAGTATGCAGAAGAGCATCTCTGAATGCAGAACACGCCAAACCTTGAGACCGATGGGCTCCTGCTGCAGAAGACCTACCAGGTGCCACTCCTGTCACAGGCTCAGCAAAATTGGACAATGGAAGATTGGAAAACGTTGCCTGGTCTGACGAGTCTCGATTTCTGCTGCGACATTTGAATGGTAGGGTCAGAATTTGGCATCAACAACATGAAAGCATGGATCCATCCTGTCTTGTATCAATGGTTCAGGCTGCTGGTGGTGGTGTAATGGTGTGGGGGATATTTTCTTGGCACACTTTGGGCCCATTAGTACCAACTGAGCATCGTGTTACCGCATCGTGTCGTGTTGCTGACCATGTCTATCCCTATATGACCACAGTGTACCCATCCCCTGATTGCTACTTCCAGCAGGATAATGCATCATGTCATAAAGCGTGAATCATCTCAGACTGGCTTCTTGAACATCACAATGTGTTCACAATGGCCTCCACAGTCACCGGATCTCAATCCAATAGAGCACCTTTGGGATGTTGTGGAACGAGAGATTCGCATCATGGATGTGCAACTGACAAATCTGCAGCAACTGCCTGATGCTATCATGTCTATATGCTAAAAATCTCTGAGGAATATTTCCAGTACCTTGATGTATCTATGCCACAAAGGATTAAGACAGTTCTGATGGCAAAAGTGGGTCCAACCCGGTACTAGTAGGGTGTACCTAATAAAGTGGCCGGTGAGTGTATGCAACAGCACTTTGATGTGACAGCGCTTGTATCCCTCTTCTGGTTTGTGTTTCTGCTTTCAGATTAAGCAAAGCATTCCAGACATACTTTAATCTGTTCATTGTTTGGTGACAAACAAATATATATAAAGATATATATGTTGTGATATCTAGGACCTAAATGGCCAAAATGTTGTAAATTGCTTGATATATGAATTGTTTGTTTATTGCACACCTATATATGTACAAAAAGTACAGCCATGCTGATAGTCAGTACAGTATATCGCTCTGACTGATCACCTGTTCTTGGAAGTGTAAAGTTAAGGCAAAAGTATGATTTTGGTCGTTAATGCAAAGCATGTTTAAAAAAACTGAATATAAATAAGATTTCTCATTGGCCAGGGGTTTTCTTGGAGAACTTACAGCTATACATATGTCACAATCAGCTAAGAAAGAGTAAACAAAGGTGGAGAAATATTTTTCACCTTATATTGTGAAACCTCTATTACTATTTAGTTAACGTTACTAACTTACTAAAGCACACAAACCTTTGTTTTGGTTGGGTGCAGTAATATAGGTCAGAGTTTAAACTCTGTGACCGCTGCCATCAGGACATTGACCAGAGAATTGGCTGTTCAAAACACTATTATCAGTGTATACAACTTTCAGGCAGCATGACAGGGGCGTGATCACAGTGCCTGTGAGTGTCAGCGTGCCTGCGTGTAGGTTTATGTGTGTGTGCTCACTTCAGTGACTGGATTGTTTGTATGGGCAGAGGGGTATTGGCCTTGTGCCCAGTATCAGCCAGTCCTCTCACAAACAGCTACGATGAGAAGCCGCTGTAGTCATATAAGCATAGTAACTTTCTCCACACAAACACAGTGGCCAAATAACAGCCTCCACGATATCACCATATATTACTTTGTGAGGTATACATTCCACACTGCTGTTCTGTATGACCAGTATCAAACAGAAAGACACTCGAGAGCAGATGAAAAAACAAAAAACTCGGTGGTCGTGGAATGTTTGAGAAAAGAGAGGGAAAATGGGTGGGAAGGGGAAACTGTACAAGTCAGGCGAGTAAAAATAGAACAAGAGTCATTCTGTTGAGAGGAGGGGAGGAGGGAGTTGTGAAAGTTGTGAAAACAGGGCCTCGCTCGCTGTATGTGGGAAGATGCTAATCGAGCTGCAGCAAAAGAGAGACAAAAAAAGCATGAAAATATGATAGAAAATCTGATTATGTGGGCACATGCTCTCAAACGATGGACTGAAATCAATGCACATCAAACTGAAGGAAGAATGGGTTATGAAGAGCCATTTCTTCTCTCTATTACACAATGTCAGCGCAATGGGAGGGGCCACGCACTCTTTTAGCCAATGAGCATGCGCTGAGCTCCTGGCAACAGCCAATGAAGAGAGGCTGAGACCCTCCAGCTCAGACTGTGATTATAGTAAACAACTTCTTAACTCTTTCCATGCTGATTCCATTAAAAGCAACTCACGGCAAAACACTACCTCGTTCACTACTTTAAACTTTAATAACATAAGGACACGTATGAATGCAAGAAAATTGCAGTAAAATATCATACATCGGTAGTTATTTGACACCACTCACAGATGTGGCTGAAGCTCGGGATGATTGAGGGTTAACAGTACGAGAGCCCCATGATCAAAACCTCTCTTCCTCTCATCCAATCATTGTTTTTACGTGATTAAAAAACAATCTCAAAAAGCCCACTCCCTGTTTCCATGGCAACAGCTTTATGGGTACTGTTACTCATGCCACTTTGGTGAACCACTGACCATGGCACTCACTATCTCCACGCACACACACTGCCCTTTTGTAAGATATTTATATCACGGCTGCCATCTGCCAGTACCAGCATTCCAGCTTTTTTTTTTTCCAAAGGACACATGGAAGGGGAAAGAAGCTAAATAATGAAAGAAATAAATAAATAAAAATGTATCATGCTTGATTTGGTGCACCACTGTATTTATGTGTCACCACAGCTCTAGTGCAGCTCAATAAAATGCACCAAAGATAGAAAGGGAAAATAGTTATGAAACTGCATTCAGGTAAATCTCCTGAGTGTATGTAATGCCACAAGCTCCTCACATGAGGGCAGCACTGCCCTATAAAAAATGTGAAAGCGATCACAGCCCTGGCAGACTGAGTGAAGGAGAGATTACAGCCAGAGACTGAGCTTTTATGTGAAATGTATGTGCAAGAGTCTTACGAGAACACATTTTTAGATCCTGTGATCTCCCTGGAGATATAAGAGAAATGTGCAAACATGCACTGAAAACTAACCTGAGCACTTAAATGATTGAATATGAATAAAAGGACACTCACTACTATAAAACATGCTGTCTATCTTTGCTATAATTATTTTTAACCATAGGCATGTTTGTGTTGTCATAGGGAAATCATCTTCAAAAGGGAATGGCAGGCATTCCCGGGAATGTTCTATGATTGGGGAAGGAACAGAGATTCTGCACTGCACCAGAGAGAGAGAGAGAGAGAGAGAGAGAGAGAGAGAGAGAGAGAG
>CAIGQQ010034599.1:1223763-1262488 GCA_903798035.1 Danio albolineatus | reverse complement strand
ATATATATATATAAAATATATATAATAATATATATACATACATACATTCATACATACATACATACATACATACATACATATATACACACACACATACACAACATTCCCAACATTCCCTTCATAGGATGGGAATAAACATAGTTTATGGGAATAAACTGTTTTATAAACATCACATATTTCTAAAGGTGCTGTTGACTTGAAATTTTCCCGAATGTTGGTAACAACCAAAGAAATCTATATTTGCAAAGAAAACAAATCTATTTAGTTTACAAATTAAGTTATGCATAATAAAATGAAATTATGCAGGGCAAAAGTATTAAACACATGAAGAAATGGTCATGAATAAAGGCAGTGAAAGCCCAGACAGGAGCTGAAAATCTCTCAGTAGTTATTCGGTAACCCTCCGCCCTTCAGTCCAACATCTACATTAGTAGGATGATGAAGATGAAACTAAAGTGGACATTTCAAAACACAGCCAAGGAAACTCTAATACTTTCAGAGAAAGAAAATCAAGCTGTAGAATGGCCCAGCCAATCACCTGACTTGAATCCAATATAAAATACAAATTAAAGTTCAGATTTGATAGACCCGCAGAACCATCAAGATTTTTACATTCTATTGAAGTCTGTGAAAAACTCACATCTGAGCAATGCAGGTGACTTCATTCTCCATATGAGAGGCATTATTAAGTTGCGATCACCAAAAATGTTTAACATAAAGTATTAAATCTATATCAGTAGTTCAGTGCTTTCTCCTTGTGTCACTTGATTATTATTACACATAACTACTGTTTCAGATTTTTGTTTTGTTTTATTTTATGTTTGTATTGTTTGTTTGTTTTTTTCCAAAATCCATGTCACCAGCTCCTTTAGAAATATTATTCCCAGGAAAAAACTCAATACTTATTTTCCCCGCTGTATATATGGAAGAACCACCACTATCATGGAGAGTCACAAAGTACCAGAAGAAACATACATTAGCAGGAATAACTCTATTATGTGTTTTCATTTTTGGTGCATGACATATTTTCAGTGTGATGTAATAAATTACAAAACACAAACTACAACATTGCTAAACTGAAAATAAACTTCAAACTTTACAGCGTTTTGAATGAAGTCAATCAATTTTTTTAATCTATAAATGTACACTATAAATATTTGATTTGATTAAAATGTCGAAATATAGAAAACATGACACAGCAGAAAAAATGTCCATAGTCGTCCACAACTTATTATGGATAGTAATTATTAGTATGTCAAATGTTTTTTTTTCTCTCTTATTCATAACAAGCAGTAGGATTTAGCTGCATAAGGCAGGATAAGCATTCATTTATTTTAACATATGTTGGCTGATAAAAACAAATTAAAATCTGCATTGTCTGCACTCATGTGTCTGCAAATTAAAAGAAATGATCATGAAATCAACAGACTTGTAGGCTTTTACCATATAAATAACAATGATTGGAAATTTGTCATAAGTGCTTCTGATATTTGCTGCAAATATTGTTCGTCTTTGATGTGAAGATATACCCAAATCAACAAATCAGTGTGTGCAAAAGTCCTTTACTCCCAAAGTTGTGATTTACATGTGTATTTTATGTCACAACAAAAAAGTCTCAGTACATCAAATTCAGTGAGAAGGATTCATACAGAGCGTACAGATCGTGAATCTGCAGGCGCTCCTGTGTGTGTGTGTGTGTGTTTCTTCTGACACAAACACATACGTTATGCATGCAAAAATAGTCATATTTAGCATCTGTTGTCACAATGCAATACACAAACGCAAACATTTGCTCCCCTACACGTGCAATTGCATTCTATGCTATAGTCTGTCTCAACCATCCTGTCCTGATCCAGTCGTACACACAAACAGTGTGTGAAATCACACTCCTCTGCGCTCGGTTTCTCACTCTCCCTACTATTCCACACACCCACCCACTCACCAAAAATGTGCAAACAGACACTCCCACACAAACAAAACACGCACAGGATTTTCCTGCGAGAGATTGCTTTAAAAGGAGAATTGGGGAATTCTTTGAGTCATTCCAGAAGACTCCCCACCCACTGTTCTTACTGACCTTAAACTGTTTATTTGCTATGGAGAGAGATTTCCTTCCTCGTTACTACACGGAATATTACAAAGAAAATAATGGCGTTAGGCTGATGTAAAAAAAGAAATCTGGATCTTAACACCACATATTTCAGATGGTGGATTTGTGAGAAGGTTTTCATAATAGTTAATTATTTTTGGAACTGCAAAACAATTCATCAGCCTACTTAGATGCACAAATCACAGCACAAAGTACGAGTCAGCATGGTACTAACTGTCACACATTCAAGCCAAAACTCAGAGTAAATTTCACTATTATCACTTTTTTCTGTTCTCAGCTTAATCTATTATCATGTTTTTCCATTTTATTTGCTCTCATGGGGAGTCAGAAAGTCTTGGCAGTGTCAAAACAATAGGAAAAGTGACTGTGAGCAAGGCCAGATACAATCTGTGGACTTTTTTCTCTAATTCTGTGTTTTATTTATCTGCATATTTATGCAGAATTATTTCGAGAGTGCATGAAATTAAAAACAATAATAATAATGTCTGACATTTTATTTGCATTTACAACACAAATCTGATTGGAACAACTTATTTGGTAAACAAAACCACAGATGGTCTCTCACATCAGTAACACTTTACGAAAAGCTTGTATTAATGCTAGTCAGTCTATTTATTACCATCATGAACAAACAATGAACAAAACATTGCTTACAGAATAACTTCATCCCTACTAACATTAGTCAATGGGCATAAAGCTGTTCATTGTTAGTGCATTAACTTACAGTGCATTATCTATAATGTTAACAAGCATGAATCTGGATTTTAATGATCATTAGTAAATGTTTAAATATGCTTTTAAATAAATCCTGTACAAGTCTTCTTGATTATTAGTTCATGATAATAAATATATGTACTAATAAAAACCTATTGCAACCTATTGACCAATATATCTACTATAAAGAAAGAATAAGGCACCACGGTGGCGTGGTGAGTAACACGTTCGCCACACAGCAAGAAGGTCGCTGGTTCGAGTCCCGGCTGGGTCAGTTGGCATTTCTGTGTGGAGTTTGCATGTTCTCCCCGTGGTTGCGTGAGTTTCCTACGAGTGCTCCGGTTTCCCCCACAAGTCCAAAGACATGTGGTACAGGTGAATTGTGTAGGCTAAATTGCTAAATGAGTGTGAATGAGTGTGTATGGATGTTTCCCAGAGGTGGGTTGTGGCTGGAAGGGCATCCGCTGCGTAGAACAAATGCTGGCGGCGATAAGTTGGCGGTTCATTCCGCTGTGGCGACCCCAGATTAATAAAGGGACTAAGCCGACAAGAAAATGAATGAATAAAGAAAGAACATATCACTCACTATCCTTCAGCTTATTTATCAGGGGTCAGCACAGTGGGATGAACTGCAAATTACTCTAGCATATGTTTTAAGAGGCCGATACTCTTTCAGTCACAATCCAACACTGGGAAAAAAAAACATACAGAGAAGAAAACCCATGCGGACAAGGGGAGAAATCACACAGACATGCCACCTGGCTCAGCTGGGACTCGAACCAGTGACCTTCCTGCTGTGGTGTGACAGTGCTTATATTATAAAATGTTTTCAACATAAATCATCTAAAATTAGCATATTATTCAATAATATTACTGAAATTCATATAAAAATATATATACAAATACTTAAAAAAAAAAATATATATATATATATATATATATATATATTTACACATACCAAAAATGACTGACAGTAGCTGTTTGTTCAATCTACATACTTAAAATGAGATAAAACAACACAATTCTTGAGTTTTTTGGGGGACAACTTAATTGTTTCATGTCCAATCAACTTAAATTTGTAAAAATAAATAAATAGATTAACTTAATTCCTTGATTTTGTCCCAACTCAAATCGATTGATCCATTTTTTACAGTGCAAGTTAATAAATAGATTGAATGATGGGCTCAAAAATGTGTGGAAATCTTTTAAAAAGTTTTGTGTGGATTTCTCGAACCGTGTGGACCGATCCACGAGCGACTGATGCCTTTTTTGACAAGGAGGTCAAAATAAATAACTGCTGGGAAAAAAATACTAAAGGTACATTCCTGATCTGTAAAATAATACAGAAAAAAAAATCAATACACTAAAAAAGTGTAACTCATAATAATACAATGCCGAAGAACTACAAACGTTTGAACTCAAAAGACTTCTTTATATAGTGTAAATCTGTTGGAAAAAATTATATGTAATATATATAATTGTATTTAATCATCCAATTGCACATATCATTTAAATAAAATCCAAAGCTTAATAATGAAACTAATCAAACAGTTAGTCTAAAGTGACAGAATATCCAACTTATTTTCATTAATACAGCCCATAAAAGTGAAGGCATGACTGGAATATCCCAAACAAAAGAGCTTTTGTAGTTTTGTAAGTATATGATAATCTTTTACACAAACACTGAATATGCCGTGTCGTCCTTGTCCTTGGTCTATTAATATATGATAAGCAAAAATGCTGCTTAATTGAAGGAGAGCGAACACGGGCCCTATACGTTTGCTTATGATTTAGTATTGCAAATGATTTTTCAACTTCTCATTTATGGCTGACAACATTCTGCAAATTATACCCATGATCGGAAATTTATCACCACAATCTGAACTACACCATCATCATATATAATCTTCTCAGCCGTGCAGCTTAAGCGTGTTGTTAAAAAGTGTTGCTACATTTGCATAAACTCTAGAAATTCCTGTTTGGGAAATACAAGACTGATGATGTCAAACTGCACAACCTACGAGCCTGGAAACATGTGACCCTTTTTTTTTACTTGAACAAACCACAAAATCACTATTTAGCTTAAGATTAATTTCTAATGAATTTGAACCACTATTTTGCAGGGAAAAAAAGGTTGATGATTAAATAATCTCTCGTCTCTGGCCTACAGCTTCCTTTGTTGGTTTTTCACAGAGGGGAATTTTTTTTTTCAAATGTGCTGCTTTTCAAATCTACGTTACTAGATTAGATGAACATGCCAGACAACTTGCCAAGTTGAGATTGATACTAGAACTAGTACTGCTGCTTCAGTACGTCTTCGCAAGATATGCAGTTTGGCAATCGACTTCACTGCTCTAAAAAACTTTCAACTTTCAAGAGCAAAAACAGGTTATGGTTATTTCAGGTTTTTTTGAAGGTCTTTTTTTTAGACTTGAGGCAGTTTTTTAGACATTGTAAAACAAATGTGATTAATTATTTGAATGGAACAACTATATGTTCCCTAAATTTTTTATTCATAGGGTGCACACAGTGAGTTATATTAGGGATACTTCAATGAAAAACTGCAATTGCTTACAGTTCTGTTAAGTTTAACTTCATGTTCACAACAAAATAGCACTAGGTCAGCGAACTAACCTTTACTGTAGATTGAGATATTTAGGAAGCAAAACGACATTAAATAAGAAGTCTTGTTTACTTTAAAATATATAGTAATAAATAAAGTGATTTTATGATCAAACCCAGAGCAAGTATCTGCCAATGAAATGTTAAAGGTATTTGTTCTTGTTTTAGAAAGAAAAGGGTGCTTAATTATTAACACGTAATATCTTAAATTTGTAAAGTTCAAGTAACCATATCTTCATTTAGAGATGTTTAATCATTCTTTAGAAAAAACTACGGAAAGATACAGAGAAAGATGCAGCTTTTTTGCAGAACATTCAAAATTTTATGACAAAACATTTTTATTTATATATAATAATATATATTTTTTGTAATATATAATATAATTTAAAACGTTGTGCTCTGATTTGAGGCCTTAAATTGTGAAAGGCTTTAAAAAACCAGACAAAAAAAAATGTAAAGTTTTTTTTTCTAAATAATTATATATGGCTTACCAAAATGTTTAGAGTGAGAATTAGCTGTTAAATAAAAAGACTGAGTAATTATTATGTAATTAAAGTATGTAAGTAAAAATATAAAATGTCTATAAAAATGTAATATTTTTTAAAATATTGTATACCAAATTCAATAGAAGGAATCAAAAATGAAAAAAAATAGATCTAGCATAAATTTACAGCAATCAGTGATATGCACCTAATTCTAGGTTAATATATTTATAAAAGAATTATACTGTTTTTCCTGGCTCAAAATGAGGCTGAGATGGTATCCCATTCATGAAATGTTTGCTACTAGAAACAAACACATTTTGCATTTTTCATATAATCTTATCAAGTAAAACATGATCTTATTTAAAAAGTCTAACATTTTGTACATTAAATGTAATTAAATATATGAGCAGCGCTTGCGCATCACTTGGGGTCTGTCGGTAGCTCTGATTGTCTGCCTGATTTTGGACAAAAGGTGGAGATGGCGCAAAATTTGATGGAGGTTGCTGTCTTGTAACCATCTATGCAGGAAAAATCCTGAATTATATAACAAATGCAAAACTTTATAAATAATAACAGTCAGATACATTTGTGCATCAATAGTAATGCAAAATGATACACACACTTTCAGCTAAACCTATGTCCACTTCCCGTGACTGACAAAATTAAAAGTAAAGACTGGATTAATATTTATCAAGATAGAATTCTATATACAGAATTAAACCGTCTATACAGGAATCACAAATGAAAGAAATATGTGAGTAATATGCATTTAATTCTGAGTTGACAGGTTAATATATTTAGAAAATATTTACGTCACAAATGCAAAACTATAAAGATACTAACATTCATATATTTAACGTGTGCAACAATAGTGATGCAAAACAGCACGCACACACAGCTAATCCTAGGTCCGCTTCTCATGACAGCTTTGACTCCTATGTGACTACAGCTGGTCAAACGGAGTCTCAGCATTTTGAATATTAGCATGACACCTGTATTAAAGGTCTAACTATTGCAAGAAAAAGTCTGATATCAGCCATATGACAGAGGTCCAATCCAAGCACACACACACACTCAGAGTGCAGGGTTTTCAGCTGAAGCGTCACTGTGTTCTGTGAACATCGATAATAAAAGCTACCGTCCTCATCCTCGGGCCAACGACTGCTGTATCGTTACAATCTTAATCCACTTCAAAACATCACAAACACATACACACTCGACTTCAGCTGATAAATGGACAAGATATTTCAGCTGTCACTCAGCTGCTGTTTGATCCCAAAAGGTCAAATGGTTTATTTCGGAATTAATGAACATTTCTTCTGCATGAGGCTCTTTAAATTTGCTTGATGTGCTTCTCCTGATTCACAGTAGCTACACATTTATTAAGGTGAAACAAATTAGCATTTTTCAGTTCACCCCAATGAAAATGTGGTATTAAAATTTTAATAAGACGCCGTGATTAAGAGTAATATTGCATAATTATGCTCTTTTTAAACGTAAAGACTGGATTAATTGTGCGTCACACGCCAATGCCAAGCTCAAACACACAATATCACACATACACACTCACTGCTCAAGGTGCACCAGTTGTCAACAGAGCAACTGTTTATGTCAAATTTGCCCAAAATGCATCCGTGCATTTATGTTTCCCCTCAGGGGTCAATAAAGCACCTAGCTATATATTCAGACTGATGTGCGACAGAAAAGGGGGACACAGACTCACACGCAGTTGTGATGCCAGTGTGCCAGCCTGTCACCCTACTCGGATTTAATTGGAGAATAAGTCTTACAGTGCATCGCTCCACCGCAGCGTTACCAAGCAAAATAAACATTTTTTTTTTAAATGTTCAAATTTTTCAATGAAAACAACAACAAGAAGAACCCACGACGCCACAATGAGTGTGATTTTCAAGTCAACGATCTGCCCACTCCACACAACACATTGCGTCTCAACAGTGATTTTGTGCTCATTCGCAGATTGTTCTGCAAATGTGCATTCTGGGGCATTCAGGAGGGTGCAGGGCTGCAGCAGTGCAGTGCCGTGCAGCTCTGGGGCATGCATGGGTGCTATGACTGACTTGTTTCCTCCCGAAACCCGAAGATTTCCAACTGTATCACCTGCTTTATTTGGACTTTTAACTGGGTCATAAAGGGGGTGTTACAGTCACACACATGAAACAGCAAAACATGGAGAAACTCAAGAGACGAGCTCACAACAGGGGCATCGAGGACACATGCCATGCTCATGAAAAAAAAAATCTAGCAGTTCACCCTCCTGCAAAAGAGTTCAAACACTTTGGAGATAAACATGAGCACCAAAGCATGCGCCATATGGATGCTGAAGCAGTACATGTAGGGTGTGACGTAGAAGCGAAGCTGCCCAAAACAACATCCAGCACCACCACCATCACCATCATCAGTCAGCAAATCTCTCGCTTCTCCACCATGACTCAAAGGAGCAAAGGTCCTCGGTGGCACACACCTTCCATCACTAAGTGTGCAAAGTGGCACACATAACCTGATGAAGAGTGAATTGACGGATTGGTGTTAATGCAGCCATCATCATGTAGACACTCTTTAAAAAAACATCAAGAGTGTGTACCATGAAAAAACCCACGGCTCCTCTCAATCGAGGAGGCCTGTGAGAACTGAATGACACTTTTAAAGCAGTCATTACAATATTAATTTAAATGCTTTTAATACTACTATAAGGTCGTATTGTGAAATGTGTGAGCCACTGAAATGATGCACAACAATAAAAAGCGTACCGTCAGAATGCGCACGAAAGCCGCCGGTGGTAGTACTATACTCGCTTCGCAATGTCACAGGAGTAGTACTATGCGAAGGACTCTCTCACAGCTAGATTAAACAAGAAACGTCTTGGAAAATAGTAAAAGAAAGCTTTAAAGCGTGCACAAATACAGTCGCGCTGACGTGCAAAAACACAACGCAAAGGTTGCCCATGTCAATATAAGGACGTACATGCAGCAAAAGTTGCAAATGATCCACCTTTTTGAGCCGTCCAAGAAGTGAGTCGATGACAGCGCGTGTAGTTAATCCGAGTGATAATGAAGTATTAATTTGTTTGTTTTTGCATTGGTGCCGTGACGTTATTACTCCGCTAGTACTGTAGTGCAATCCTTCCTCGAGCGTAATCCTGCCAGTGCGTAACGCAGTGCACGAGTGGCCGTCTGCTCTCTTCAAGTTGCTCAAACTCATGCCATTAAGGCAAAACAGTTCGGATTTGGGTAAGTTAATAAATGAGGCTACTCGAAAGCTTGCTCTTTAAAACATTTGACAAAGTTTAACTCTGCATCCCCCCCCCCTCCCTCCTGTTTGCTCTAGGTCCTTCCTTGATGTTTTTCGTGAGCTGTTTTGTTCTGCGTTTGTCTTTTACACGCAACAGTCATGCCCAAAACACGGTTTGCCGGTAATGTTCGTTTGAGTAATAACTACTTACCAAACCAGCAGAAATACTTAGGAGGAAACCGATGAATTTACGGTGCAAATTGCAGATGCGTTTTCTCCTTTCGGACTGAAGTGGCGTGCAACGTCCATGTGTGTCTTCTGTCTGTCGGGAATTTTACTTTATATCAGTCCTTCGTAAAACATCCTTGCCCCCCTCCCAACAGCAACTCGGGCAGGGATTAAAAACTATATGAATCCCTTTTCCACTACACTCACAAAATGGTGAATGAACCACTAACAGCTGGCGCGACTGGCCAATCAGAGCGCGCTGGCAGATACAGTAGCCTATGGATTTGACAGCAGAAACTCGGGGGCGTTTCTCAGTGGTTTATTCCGTTTGATTGACAGGCACTTTGGGCCAATCGCAGAGAGGCTAGATACCAAGCCGGCGCTCACTCCAAAAGTTACAGTATCCAATGAGAGCTCTGGGAACCATAGGAACAGGGTGTGGGCGGGCACTAGGGAAGTGTTCAAGAAGCGCTGGCCAATAACGCGATACGAGTTTAAGCGTGCGTTTCCCATAAACGACATCAAGCTAAAATCCTTATTTTTTAAAAACTTATTTGATTAAGGTATATTTAAACTAAAGAGATGATCAACTTTTATATTTTATTAAGAATTGTACTGTTCGCTATTGTAAAGTGATTCAGTTCAGTTATGAAAAAAGCAAAAAAAAATCACTCGGCTTATCTCAGCGTTCCCCTCGTGCGGGTCTCTGACTAAACAATTCACTTTCACACTACTATGCTTGTGACCACGGGATGAACACTGTTGACGCTCTCGATTTTTTCCATTCTGCCTCTCTTTTCTCTCAGCAACAGCCCCTCACCTCGTGCGCAACAGCCAATCACCGCGCCGCATTCCACTGTCTCTAACGTATGTGCCACTGAGCCCCGCCCCGTCCACACAACGCTTGCAGGAGTTTGTAGGTGACGTCATCGCATCCCGGCGTGATTGGCCAGAAGCGTCGCGTCGACGAGCCAATGATCAAACTCAGCGATGAAGTCATCACGCATGTTGCCACCAGCTGGATGAAATGGGCGTGGCCTGACGTACTCGCCTAACCCCGTGCTTGATGAGTAGTAGGACAAACACACTAGTGACTGACGAAAGCTGCATAAACCACGCTGGAAAAACAGCCTGTGTACTTTTTTAAGTGTTGTTGAAAAACAAGTATTTTTTCAAACGAGTTCTTTCGTGTTGGTTAAATACAGAAGCTATTCAGAAGCACTGACGCATTGAAGCGTGCATCTACATTCACAGGATGAATGTCCGTTGTGAATTTCCTTCGAGAAGCAAAGAAGTCGTTACATAATCAGTGTTGTAGACAGATTCAAGCTCTCTCACAAGCGCAGTCCTCAAATGTTTAAGCATCGTCCAGCGACCTCTGTCGGTGTTTTGCTGAAATGTAGAGAAACATTCGTGCACAATGAGGTAGGAGAATTCAAAGTACTTTTCTACTGCTTTTTTCTACTGGTAAAATTATTGTAAAGAACTAAATGCGAGACAATAGAGGCCAAATCACACTTATGCTTTTTAATATTTCTATTTGTATATTGGATTTTGATTACAAACACATATTGTTTTATATGCACTCATGGTTCCGTTTTTCATCCTAAACTGAGCAATAAACCTCCACGTTAGAAGTACTTACACCAAACTTTATGCTGTATTTATTTAAACTTATGTACTAAAGGTTTTTACTCAGGGATATTTGCATATGTAACAATTTATTTTGCAAACAAAATATTTACACAAGATTTACATTTATTCAGGCTGTTGGCAAATTTTCTGAAATGTGGAGTGATAAAACAGATCCCTGAATCTCTTCTGTATGAACATGACTCTAATATGTCAAAAAATGTTTAAATAAGCACTATGAACCAATGTTGTGTGCAAAAATGTGTACAAATTAGTGCCTCATAACATTTTAGAAAACTTGTAATAGAAAAAAAGGGTTGCAGTTCAACCAATCAAATGTTAAGTATAGTGGAAACCTCTTCTTTTTACCCTATTCACCTGCGGTGTCTGTCTTTAAAACCCCTTTTGAAGAACTTGAGTACCTTAAAATGTCATACTCTCTCATTAGCACTCCTCCTCCCCAGAGCCGTGCCCTTTGACCTGACCCCCACCATGATGAGGACCCCTCTTTTCTGGCTTTGCAGCGCTGTGTCAATCAGGTGATAAAAGGGGTAGAGGGAGACGACAGACAGAGAATGTGACAAAACAAAACATGACAGGGATGATGAGAAGAACCAGGGGCAGAAACATGATCACGCATTTCATTTGAATCACACAACCGGTCTGCAGAACATTTATTCAGTGAATTCTCATAAAGAACATTGATTTAAATGCAGAGACAGAGCTCATGCTTACTGATTAACATGCCACTAGTATCGCATGTTTAATAAATGATGCTTATTGATTAATTTACAACAAGTTATACAAGTGATGGATAAAAAAGTTAGTAAACGTGAATCAAGGTCGTCAGACAAACTCCACTTTAAGGGATAAATTTGAACCAATGTCAGATTTTCCCACTCCTCATTCAGAAAGTAGATACATTTTGATGTTGAATTATGCTATCAGTTGGCACTACCAGGGTAAATTTTGATGTGGAGTACCCCAAGCCCTCACCCCAACCTCAGAACATTTCAAATACAGTGTTGTTAGCATAATCTGATGGGTGGGATAAACTGTCAGCTTACCGGTTCTGTTCTCTCTATGTTTCTTTTACTTTCTCAGACACTTAAAATAATAACAAAAATTACAAGAAATCAGAAACCATGTATAAAAAAAGGTGGATAAACATTGGTTATACTTATGTTTTACAGTGTCCATGTTACAGTGTAATAGCACTTTTACACGGATTTATATTAGTTAACGTGCACTTACAGGGTTATTGTATAACCATATTTTTCAGTTATGACTGTAGTAAGTACATGTAAAGTGTAACAGCAATTACTCTATTTCCGAAGATGGCTATGGTTATTTTTAATGGTTGATAATACATGTACTTCTACTCTTCGACCAGCAGAGGTCAGTCTTAAAGAGTCTATGTGATATCCACAGGATGAATACGAAAAATGAATTAGTGCCAAGTCAACTAAAGCAAATAGTTTTACAAGGAATTGTTTTTATTTATCATTTTATTCCTCCAATTTATTTGAAATAAGTAGTTTTTTTCTTATGTGAACATTGCAAGCCTTTGTGTAAATCCAGACATGGGCTTAGTGAGATGCAAGGAGTTGCTTATCAGCTCTAAACGCAAAAAGACTTGAGAACTTGTACGATTAAAACAGATGCATTTGTGGTGTAAAGAAAAACTTTGGAAACCAGATGGCTTTTAACCAGTTTAATTGACCCTGATTACATTTTAATTACAATTCTGAAAAAAAGAACACAAAAAAAAATGAATAAAGGAGGAATTAAATGTTACATCGTGGTAGTAAAACCTGTTATTATGTATTATGGAACCACAGAAATAAAATCCAAGAAAGTGGGAGAGATAGAGACTTTTACACAATAAAACAATACACAATATATCTTTTAAAATCATACAATCCCCCGATGAAAAAAAATGTACAAGAGCAAGAAATCAGTAACTACAAAAGAACAAGTACATGACATGAGAACAAATCGTAAGCCCGATCCTCCACTGAATGCCCTTCCTCCATCCTATGTCTCTCCAAATTAACCGTTCATATTAAAGTTACAGTTTTTAACGTTAATTTACAACATTTTAAATGTTACACTAAACACACTGTCGGGTTGCTCGTGGGAGGGCAGGGCTGGGGGAAACATTCTCAAAAGGATCTCTTACAGTATCGTATACAATGTTATCACGACTACAAATGTCAACAAAATAATAATAACTAATAATAATAATTAGGATGAACAGCAACATTGACATCAGAGAGCAGATAAACAGGAGCAGTTCGGGTAACGAAACAAAACATCATTCGACATCCTGGGTAACCGATGAGAGCAGCCTAAGAGAAAACAAACGTCTTCCCTCCTAAAGAGAAATAATGCACTCGCTTTGTGCCCAAACACAAGTTAATAGACTGCACTGGTCAATACTGCTCACCCCATCTCAAAATTCAACCCGGCCTCCTGCATTATGAGGTATGCCGGGCTTAAAACAAGTGCACACTAGTTAAAGACTTGACTCGTTGATAAAGAAAGTAAGAGAAAAAAAATCTTAAACATAATCAAATCTGGGTTGAAGTGGGAATAAGGCAGCTAGAAATAGTCCGAAACTTTTGAGGAGGTCACACCATTGCAAGTCCAATTTTGAAGCACATCAGACATGATATACCTTCCTGTCACTGGAAAACCATTATATCAATGCTTGTGCCCGACTGGCCGTTTCTTGGATGTCTCGAATCCTGTGTTGAACTTCCACAGGGCTTTAGTGCACAGGTTTATGAGGTTCATGATGCAAGGTTTCAAAAGAATTACAGCCTTGGGTGTGGTGTGACATACATGCACAGGGACCTACAGCCTCTGTCAAACGCAAACACACACACTCACACACACATCAGTTGTGGCAGTAAAACAGGATGTTGAGGAGGTGCATGCTGGTTAAAGATCAGAATGTGCCACATCATCTGTGGTGCAAAGCTTTCGTGCTTAGTCTTTCGCTCCTCTACCCTACCTTTTAATAATGTGATAAGAAAAGCAACGTTTTCCTCCCTTTTCCCGAATAGCAACATTATCCCTGAGGAAAAGAGTCAACCTTCCCCTCGAAATGAAATCGCTTACAAAACCCCCCTGAAACTGATATATCTGTTAATGCTATGCTTTTTGTTTGTAGTAAGTTTAACATGTAATATATAAAGGTATATTGAGTGTATACTGTTCTCTCTCCTTTTTTTATGTTTCCTATTTAAACATGCTTTTAAAACAAGGCATAGAAGGCTGTGTGTGTGTGTGTGTGTGTGTGTTCATGGGAGTATGAGAGAGTGACTCTTTTTCTGCTTTCTTTCAATATGTTAGTATTTATATGTTTGGGATCAGCATTAAGTAGTGAAACTGCTCTTCCACCTCCCCACCCGGTCAAGATTAAGATCTCACAGGGGTCTGTGACTTGTAATATTGATTAAAGGACAAAGCTGACACTTGGTTTCAAAGGGGGTACATCATCAAGTGCCAAAATAGTTAAACATGGAGTTCTGGTCAATCTAATAACACTGTACAAGCTTGTGTGTGCGTGTGGAGGGGGGATGCTGGTTTAGTTCACATTGAAGGACTAAACAATTGTAGCTCATTATTAACTCTCTAAAGAGTATCACCTCCAGGCTGTCAATTCAAACACTAACTAGCAAAGAACCAATCGTTTAAGAGAATTAAAAGTATGGTCTCTGAACCCGCATGTTCGGCCTGAGTCATTCATCCCCAATGGACACAAAGTGATTCAGGTATGGTCCCGTGAGGGAAACAAAACACAATGAAAAAAGAGAGCAAGATTTAGGCTGAGCTGGTTTGGATAGAAAAGGAAAGGAGGGAAATATCCTGAGAAAACACACAGCTAGATTTTAGAAACACACATTCACACTCAAATCAGACACACGCTTCATACAGGGAACAAGAAAGACATGTCTCTGTGTGTGTGTGTGTGTGTGTGCGTGCGTGCGTGCGTGCGTGTGTGTGTGTTGAGGGGTTTTGTCCCTGAGGGTTCGGACTTCTGACCAGGCTGGTTTTAGAACAGTGTCTGTTTGTGACTTTCTGCGCATTTGTATCCCACCACATCACATAGAGTCTGTCGCTGAGGAAAATAATGCTGGAGACGGAGATCAAATCCCTCAAAAAAAGACCAGTCATTCTGATGGCCATCTCTAGTTTCTCTTTCTTTGTGGGGTTTTGAGGGACAGCTCACAGGCACTTTGCAAAATAATATTCTCTTCTAAAAAATATAAAATATTCTCTAGTGCCAAAGGTCAAAGTTCATGACTCCTGAGGGTTGCTGGGGCACATGGGTGAACTCATTCCTCATGAAAGTTACACTGAGATGGACTGGAACGTGTGCTTGCGGGGGGGAGGGATTCGATTAAGCAAGGGTCAGTTAGTCTAAGTGTGCAGCGTACGTGTCAGTATTACTGTTGTCAGTATCAGCAGTCATTGATCTAGAGAGAGTCACGTGTGAGTGTGGGTCCATCAGCAGTTGTAGAGTTGTGTATCAGCAGTCGTCTACATGTGTGGATGCGTATCAGCAGTCCTTGTTCTCCAGTGACAGCTGTGCCGTGGCTCGATGGAGTTCGGCGCTAACTCTGTGATGAGCGAGAGGAGGTGGACTCTCCGCCTCTCCACTCTCCTCCACAGTCCCGTTCCTCACTCTCCCCCTCTCTTCTCCTTTCACTTTCTTGTCTTCCGCCTCTTCCATGTGCTGGTCCTGGTCCCAGCGCCTTTTGAACCGGAGCTTCAGTGGAATACACTGGGATTGTGTTTGTGGCAGCCCGCCGGACGGCAGCTGCGTGTCGCCAGGCTCCACAGGTTCGCTCTTTATAACAGGGGTTCCTCGTCGACCGTTACCTGAGGAAGAGGTGGGAGACATGAAGAAGGGTGGAGGGGCAGGAGCCTTGAAAACCTCCTCCTCTTCCTCCAAGTCCTCATCGGGGTGGAGAGCAGTGCCGTAGGACTGCTGGTGCTTTTGGCTATGAAGATAATGGTGTGGATGATGGTGATGACGATGGTGATGTTTATGGTAGTGTGGGGGGTAAACGTCAAACTCTTCATCCCTTTCGTCAGCTTCTTCATCACTAATGTCAGTCACTTCAACTTCTTCTTCTGACTCAATGTCAGAGATGGGTTCAACCTATATATTGACAGACAGAGAAGGGAATGTAGGGTCAAAATGGAGTTGAGTGTTGCCATGATTTCAATGGCCGCTTTTCCACTCAGCATACTGAAACATTATAAAGCCATCTCAAGTGAAGATATACCTTAAAAATTAAGCATAACTAACCTTAATTCAATAATCCTGCAAATTATGTAAGGGATAATCAACGGCTTGCTGTGCGTTAAAGGATTTTAATGCACGACGTGGAGGCTCCGCGAAGTGCATTAAAATCCGCTTATTTCATGGTCATTTGTCAAGGTAGGCCTAAGTTTAACATAGTTTTTCTCTTTGCAGCCCAATATTTGACCGTTTCTACATGTTAGATTTTCTAGTCCCTTCACTGAATCAGCTGTGACAGGCTGACGGGCAGACAGAGAGAAAGAGAAAGCATGTGCGTGCTGTTTATACCTGCTAATATTATTAAGATGCGATTTCATCAGTCCGATCACAGTTTGAACAAATAAGACATTCCCAGTCACACGTTTCTTTTGTCTACTTTCTACTGCTTCTATAACAAGGGAGGATCTGTATAACAGCTTTTCTTCCCTTAACATTACCTTTAATACTGCGAAAGCTGGCATACCTACCGTATAGCAGAATATCCGCAATTTACATTTCATAATAAACATACAAATCTTATAAAAGGGACCATATCAATTAAATATGTCTATTTCAGAAATCTTTGCTGTCAAATATAGGTAAATTTAGCATTATGAAAAAACATCAGGACAGGTAGGAGAACATTCTGCTTTATTTATCTTCTTCAAAACAAAAGCAATTAGCCAAACACACAGGATCAGTGTAATATTACATTATTTACGCTCATAGATTAATTATGAAACTTATCTCTGTGATTTGCCAAAAAATACACCAGAGAATAAATGATAGGTTCAAATGTCCAAAGACTGACCGTTAGATACACCAAAGATTAATTATATATCACATTTAAACAACAGAGATGCAAGACATCTCTTAGATCCAGTGGCACCTCTTGAGATGTTCTGTCCAATATACAGCTTCGCTCGGGGGGGAGCCGTTCGCGGAGCTGCCGCTAAGCCGCTTGGAGCTTCCAACATTTTAAAACGTGCTTTTCTTACACACAAACTGCTGATTTGACTTTAAAATAACTACATTCTCACTTGAAAAACTCTTAAAACTTGATTTTGTGGCATAGTTTATGAGTATTTTCCTAATTTTGCAGATTTCCCATCCGCCATTAATAGCCCTCATCGGTTTCATGCGCAGCACATGCGAGTTGCTATAGTAACTGTAAACGTTTGGGAAAAGCGCATTTATTTCGAACTGTGATCAAAACTGACTGGAACTGTGCGTTTCAACGAAAATAATGCACACCCTCCAGCCAATCAGAATCAAGAATTTCAACAGACCATGGAATATTAGGAAAGATCCTGATCAATTTACGCAACACAAAGTTAAAAGACCTCACAAAATAATTTCTGATTACCTTAATCTTGGGCAACCCAGCGCTGTTCAGGGAGCCAGTTGAGGAGGAGTTGGACACCAGTCCTGATCCACTGGCTGAACTGAGGTCACTGCCAAATGACAATGACGAGCCAAGACCAGATGTGGATGTGGAGGACAGTGAGCCCTGGCGACCCTGACCATCACGCTGTTTTCTGCCCAGTGGAGGAGGTTGGAGCTTAAACTTGAAGGGTGAGTGGTGCTGCTCCTCACCGAGGTGGTGATGAATAGGGTGTGCGTGAGGCGGTGGTAGGGTGGAGTGATGGCTGTTAAGCACGGAGGGCCTCTCGACAGGGCCTCGATCACAGGCCTGGGGTCCGGGCATGCCTTTATCAGGGCGCTGAGGCTGAGGAACGATGATGTTTGGGTAATGAAAGAAGGCACGAGGACTCAGGTGGTAGTTGTAGACGCTCTGGGTGTGAGCCTGCAGGTAGCGCTGCATGTCCTCAGGGTTGAAGGAGAAGATGGAGCCAGGCATGGGGGACAGGGTAGGGGAAGGCGTGTAGGCCAGGTGAGAGCCTGGCGTCATGGAGAGCGCTGGTGAAAGAGGTGGTGCCAACAGGCCTGGCCCTCCCGGTCCGGGCAGAGGTGAAACTGTGAACGGTGAGAGAGGCTCAGGGTGCACCCTGTGTCCGCCGACATCTGTCACTCGATGACCTGTGTGACCTGGACCACCGTACATCCTGAACATAGCTTCGTGAGACAGACGAGGGTGAACAGCGCCTCGAAATCCACCTCCTCCTCTCTCAGCTACTCTTTCCGTCACTCTCTCCTCTGACGTGCCTCCGTTTCCATCCTCAATCTCAGAGTTGACAGAAGTCCCATCACTACAGTCGGAGACAGATCCACGGGCGATACGGCGGCCATTGAACATCCCAGGACTGCGCAACTCTTCACTGCTGGGGGAACGCAGCACCTCGGGCACCTGCATGTCTGACGGGGTGGATGGAGGGAAACGGAAATGTGGACCTGTAGGCACCGGTGGAGCACTCTGAGGGACAGCTGCTCCTGTAAAGAGACAAACGCAGGAGGAAGTGAAGGTATTAGCTGGGCTTTGTGTTTTACGCTCTACATAATTGTATGTGATATGTGGGTGCTCCTTTTGTACCTGTAGAGCCCATGTCAATGAAAGGGTAGTTGACCAGGACCAGCTTGTTGAAATTGAACTTGTAGGTGAAGCGTTTGCCTTTAGTTTTATGTAGAATTCTCTTGTTGTAGTAATACCTGCACACACAAAAAATAGTACACATCAGCCCACACCGAAAATGAAATTATACAAAAAAGGTTGTGAAGTAAATAAATAAGAAACTTTTAAGACTCTGTAAACATCCCACTTTGGTGTCCACGTCAAATTATATTTGAAAAGTTATTTCATATACACAGAAAGAAAAATGAATGAAAGTAAAATGTCTACTTGAATGTTTTGAAAATAAAATGTCAAAGTATGTTTGAAATTATGTTTTTATCAGCGTTCAGTATAACAGATATAGTGTTAGATTAATTCATTTTTTTCTTCGGCTTAGGTCCTTTATTCATCGGGGGTCACCACAGCGGAATGAACCACCTACTTATCCAGCATATGTTTTATACAGAAGATGTCCTTTTATCTGCAACCCATTACTGGGAATATAACAGATATATTTATGTAAAATAGAAACTTTTCTTTCCCAGTGATGGGTTGCGGCTGGAAGGGCATCCACTGCGTAAAACAAATGCTGGATAAGTTGGTGGTTCATTCCGCTGTGGCAACCCTAGATTAATAAAGGGACTAAGCCGGAAAAAAAATGAATGAACGAATGAATAAAACTTTTTCTAATTTACACTTATTGAAAATTTTTATTGTAATATTTTATCAAAGACACATAAATTGGGATCACATACAAATGGAAGAGAAAGAGGAAAACAACAACAACAATAAAGAACAGATGAAAATCAAAACAATAACAAAAACAACAAAACAGTCAGGTACTGGGAGATGTGTGTCTGTGTGTGTACGTGTTTTTGTGACATGTCAGGACACATCTGTATAATGACACAGGTATGACACAGGTATTACAAAAAGGAGGTGAAATACGAGGACATTGGTGACGTCCTCATTTCTCAAAAAGCCTATAAACCCCACAGAATGGGTTTAATCAGGGAGTAAAGCTGCACACAGTCTCCCGTGTTGGTTGGGTTTAGGGGTGGGGTGGGTTGAGGGCAATATAATATACAGTTTGAACAGTATAAAATGAATGGAAAGTAATGTCCCCACTTTTCACAAAAACAAACGTGTGTGTGTGTGTGTGCGCGCATATGCATAATAATAAAAAATTATTATAGGTCACACATATCAATAAATGAAGCAAATAACAAAGATATGAATAAAACCGATAGAAACCAATCGGTGGTAACGTTAGTAATGTATTGATAGATATAATGACAGTAAAAAAAGGACAACAGTAATAATAACAACAACAATAATAATAATAATAATAATAATTATAGCAAGTACTACATCCACTACTACGACAGCAATTACTAATGCTGCTACTACAGTGACAACTACTACTGCTGCTACACCAACACAACTACAACTACTACTTCAACAACCAACTACTTCAACAAACACAACTTATTAAAACATTTAAATGAAAATGATAATATAAAATTCAATTCTTTTAAACTAACTAGTGGTTTAAATGATATTGGCTGGTAGTGTATCATTTTTAAATGGGTCTGCATTATGGTCCTTAAATAGCTTTATATTAATATCATAAATGATGCTTGTCTTGACTCTGTAACACAGATTTTTTTTTTTCTAAACCACGGATAAAATATGAGTTGTATTTTTTGGCTCAGAAAAAAATTTAATGGGACATGTTATGTGTTTTTCTATTTATTTATATAAAACATGTATATAGGGAATAATCTTGAGTGCAGTATACATACAACATTTCAAATTAATCCGCTTAATCCCAGTACGTCAGGCAGAAAGGAAGGAAAGAAACATTGCGACGTGTGTTATATATAGTTTGTTTATCTTTATGCATACATTTGAGTGATGGGGGTATTGTTAGGACAGCTCTGGTCACTCTAGTTCCAGTTTATGTAACACTATAACCCACTGATAAATTCTCCTTCCTTAATCCCATTATATAATCCCATTCTCTCTCTCCTCCTATCTATATATTAACCTTTGTCCTTCCCTAGCTCTTTACATAACATCTCTCCATTTCTCACAACCCTCCATCCATTTATGTAACTTCAATAACATCGCATCTTTCTTGCAGACCTGCACATGTATGTGTGTAAATCCCTGTGACAACGATTCATCTTGAACCTAATAACCTTTGAGCCACAATCTGTGAATGGCCTGTTTCAAGGAAGACGCTGACATTGAGCTTTTTGAATGCACAGAGGACATATTTACTTGCATTGTACTTGTCTGTGTTCAGGTAGTCTCGCCTGTATAAGAAAGACAGAACTGTGGTGAGATGAAGACAAGCGAGGAGTGTGTTTCAATTATTTCGTGTGTTTCCCCCCCTCCCTCGCTCATGTTTTGACAAGCAGATTTTTTTTTTTTACTAAGCATGTCCCATCATCACCCAACAAAAAGTGTGCCATCTTTTCATACGCAAAACTATAAACAAAGACAGTGGGGCTAGACAATATTGGAAAAAATGACATTGCAATATTTCATTTTTCAGCAATATATAGTTGAGGGCAAAAAATGAAAATTATTTTCTTTTTCCAAGTGATATTTAATGGATCAAGGACATTTTCATTATTTCTGATATATTTTTTCATCTGGGGAAGTCTTTGTATTATTTTGGCTAGAATAAAAGCTGTTTTTTTATTTTTTAAAACCATTTTATGGTCAATATTAGTAGCCCCCTTAAGGAATATATCTTCTTTAATTGGCTACAGAACAAAACACTGTTATATAATGCCTTGCCTAACTAGCCTAGTTAACATAATTAAGCCTTAAAATTGAACTTTAAGCTAAATACTAGTATACTGAACAATTTCCAGTAAATGGTATGTACTGTCATTATTCATTCATTTTCTTTTCGGCTTAATGCCTTTATTAATCTGGGGTCACCGCAGCAGAATGACCCCCCCACTTTTTCAGCAAATGTTTTACGCAACGGAGGCCCTTCCAGCTGCAACCCATCACTGGGAGATTCACACACATACGCTACGTACAATTTATACCACATGCCCTAGACTTATAAGGGAAACCGGAGGAAACCCACGTGAACACAGGCAGAAAATTGTACTCTTTATGACAAAAATGAAAGAAATGAGTAATTATAAATTAGTTTTAAAAACTATTGTTACTATAATTAGTTTTGAAATGTTGAAAACATTTTTTTTCTCTCATTTAAACAGAACTTGGGGGAAAAATAAAAAGAATTACAGTATAACAGGAGGGTTAATAGTTCAATTTTATATTGCGATGAGAAACGCTTTGTACCAGATGGATTTAATAATTCTATTTGTGAAAAATTCATTATTTCAGAATGGTTGGGATGATTTTGAATGACAATTCATTTGCATAAATGATTATAGACTTGTTAAATTTTTCTATAAACAAATAAGGAAAAACTTGTGCTTTATATTTTTCTGGGAAGATTTCATGGCAGTTGTGCAAATGGAAAACGACACTTCACAATCCTTGCTATATAAATTAGATATAATAAATTTTTGTGAAAGCTACAATGGTTCTTGTTTCTCAGTGCTTTAAACTCACTTGAAATGTTTCCACACACAAGAATCAAAAACAAATTATAAACTTTTATTCCACAATGGTTCAACTTTGCACTTAAAGTCCCCATAAACCGGAAGCTGCAGCCATAATTTTTTTCGTATTGTGACGCAGTTCCCAGAGAAACGGAATATTAATGACAATACAGTGGGCGTGGCTTGTTTTTTCTACTGCGAGCTGAAGGGATGTAGAGTAGGTGTGTTTTTAAATATGTTAGCCAAGCCCAATTCCTAAAATATACGTAATCTGACAGTTTAACTGAAAACAAAAACAAAAAAACAGGAAGTGCACTTTCAGATTTCAATTTAAGATTAGAAGGGCAAACAATTTTTTCAATGACATGCACAGATGAATTGTTCGACAGAAAACTAGCAATGTGAGATAACAAAACCATGTGGTTAGTTTTGATATCTTGGGGACTTTAATCTAAAAATGACATGCGTTCAATTCTGGCTCCTGGTCAACTACAATATCTTGACATTGAAGATCCTGCGATGTGATTTTTGCAGATGTGCACATTGCGATACCGAAACGATATATTGCGCAGCTCTAAATGACAGACACATAAGCAGGTGATTAGCGATCATGTGATTCCAACGCTAACACTTGGCGAGATATAAATATACTTGAGACAGCTGTGGATTAGCATGTCTAGCAAATACACCAGCAGCAGCAGCAGCGTTTGCATGGATAGACATCCAGCACACACAATCCACTTACTTCTGCACTGTTTGGCTGGAGGTGGTAACCTGAGTTTATATGACGGATGACGGATGAAGAGAGCCTCTAACGATGACATCTTGAACTGTGCAGGCCCAATCAACAGGGCAAAAGTAACACTTATTTCAGGGGTTGTCAGCGATGACTGCTTCTTAGAAAAAGTGGCACGATCTCATCAATGCATACACTTTCTACATAACACGAGGCTGGTTTTAAAGGCAGAGGTTGAACCTCCTTGAACTGCTGAACATTTGCTGTGGTGAAAAGCTGTGTATAATTATATACTCTGTGTGACAGTACGTGGGTGGCTCTTAAATTGTCAATTTCTGCAATGATATTATGAATTATGATGCTTGCAGATGAAGAATGTTTTTACTTGAATTTATGAACTTTAAAAAAATATGCATTGAAATTAAACTTGTATACACTATGAACTATTCATTTAATGCCAAATACATTGTTGGTTTTTAAAAACCTTGACCAACACCAGAGGAAAAACCCGAGTTAAAAGAAAGTCAGTTTCATAATGAATATTTTGGTCACTTTCAAGTAAAACTAGATAACCTAAGCTTTATTAATACTTGATGTTAACCTGAATATATCCTAAAAACATTATTATTATTATTATTATTATTATTATTATATTCTCAATGTCAATTCAGTAACTTTAATACAAAATACCCTGTGAAAACATCCAAACTACTGCTAAAATTACATCAATATCTGAAAATATTTGAAGAAACATATGAATAACATCCTCACAAATGCCTGAAAACATGTCTAAAATACATTTTTTAAATGATGTATGAAGAGGGAAAATGACTACTTTTTACTTGATTATTACACTGCATGAAATTTTGAAACACAATGTCCAACTAAATCCCTGAAACTGACATACAACTTTCAGAGCCACGTGTTTCAAAGCCGTACCTTTCTACAAAGTTTGTATGTGTTTTAAACCACATATTTCAACAAGATCTCACAGCAATTCGTAACTTTTTTTATAGATAATAATTTTTTTAGGGGTTTTTCACTTTTTATTGGGATAGAATAGAGGAGGACAGACAAGAAAGTATTGGGAGCAGAGAAATGCGATAGTTGGCATAGGACCTTTAGCCGAGAATCGAACGCAGACCGCCGTGGGCACCATGGTGCTATTTGTTGGTGCCAGTGGCGTAGCACAAAATGCATGGGCCCACGCACCTGAGTTAAATCGTTAGTGCGTGTCCTGCAGGCCTGTCCGCTACGCCACTGATCAGTGCACTTAGCCACTAGGCTATTTGCGCTGACAGCAATTCGTAACTTTTTGATTTAGTGGCTAATTCATATGGAATCGTAAGATCTCATTAGTACAATTTAGTATGATTTGTTCATCCTACAATGACGGTTGAGTTCAGGGGTGGTGTATGGTGCCATACCTTCTTTTTAAAATCCTTAAATTTAGTACGACTGAACTTGTACGAATTCGTACGAATTAAAAACCAACAAAACATAAAATAGTCACATTTCTTCGTGAGATCAGGCTGGATATTACAATAATTCATTCCCTTTTTGTAAATCATAGACATTCTTACTTGACCTTTAACTCTGCTGATTAAAAAAAGCAAAAGAAAATTAAGAAAATAAATATTACTTAACATTTTGCTTCATTATTAAGGTAAAACAAGATAACCGATGCTACACAAAAAAACGCGCTTTTTTTAAATAAGGAATATAGCTTAATGTTATAATTTATGACACGTAACAGTATTTTAAAAAAAAAGTGCTGTTCACCCTACACACACACACACGCGCGCATAAACACGTGCACCCACTCCCTCAAACACACTTTAAAGAGCATTTGAACTGACTTCAAAGCACAAGAAAGGAGTCTTTGAGCGTCTGCATCTAGTGCCAGTGACCCTCCTTCTGACTGCCACATTCACTTACACACCTGCAAACACACACACACACACACATGCGCTCTGGCGGGATCACAATGGACAGAGCCAAAATGAGCACATTTTAACAGATGAAGGCAGGCAGGCACTAAATGACTTTAGGTGGTACAGTTGAGCAGGTTTCCAGGAAACAATCAGATTTCACTGGGTTAGGACTTGGATTAAACAGCAGATTATTAAAAGCTCTCAGAGTCAATATTCTGTGACTGACGGGAATATAGGAGCTAAAACAAACACTGCCGATTCCTGGTATTCACAAATCAGGGTCTGAACAGCCAGCTTTAGAAAAGACGCAGAATGAAGAAAGAAGAGAAAGAGGACGAGGATTATCAGACCGATGCTGAAGAGGGGCATTTTGCTGTTTTTTCCACCTATTGCATGTGTACTTGTTGCTCCACATGTATAAGTGTGAATACAAAGTATTGGGTAAAAATGGTTAAAAATAAATAATGAACACACGTATGAATAATAAAAAATAAAATAATAATAAAAAATAAAATAAATAAATAAATAAAAAAATCGACTCACAAATGTCTGAAAACAACCTGATAAATATCCTTACAAGTTTCTAAAAATACCCTGAATTATCCATCCATCCATATCTAAAAACAAAACATAACTGTCACAACTGTCTGAAAACAACCTCAAACATTTGAATATCAATAAAAAGTTGAAAATGTCTACAAACTATTGAAAAACAACCACACAACTTTTAATTTCCTTACAAATATCTAAAAACATTATTGACAAAAATTATGAAATGCACTGACCCTACAACTTCATATATCCTTGCAGAAGATATAAATATCCTGAATGATATACTAGGGCTGGGCAATTAATGGAAAAATAATCAAAATTCAGAACCTCTAATCGATCTAATTCTCCCAGGTCGCTTTCATTAATTATTATTTCCCTACTGTGTGTGGAGTCAAGTGACCCCGCTCTGTTAAGAGTGAGTTATTTCAAGAGCACGTGTATGGTCCAGCGCAGCCTTCGTGCGGTCGCATACCCACGCATCTCTCAAAAACGTAACTGGGTGGTTGACGTATAAGCCAGTTTTTTTTACATTTTTATTTACTTGTAAAATTAAGCATTACAAAAACTGCACTGTGTTGTACTGACTCTTACATTTATAAAAACATATGTGGTCTTTTAGTTTTAGTATTGGAAATAGGATATATTTGCCAATTTGCTACATTTGTGCCTAAAATTGTCATATAGTGTGACATTAGAATTATTCTGTATAAAATGAAAATTTATACTTTCTCTAAGTAACCAACTTCACCATAAATCTGTAACATTACTATCTTAAGATGTATATATATTTTAAGTGCATATTCATCAGATTTTGCTTTAATTTTCTACATAATTGTGCAAAGTAAGAAATTTCTCCACAGTCTTCACATATATTTTAGATTAATTTTTAAAAACCTTGTAATAAATCAAGCAAAATGCTTGTGATTGTCGCTAATACTTTTCTTTTTGATCGATTGTCATTTTTATGGTTCACAAATTAAAAAGAAGTATTTTTATTGTCACAATTATTTTTGTCACACCAAATGACATAGTGTCACACTAAATGATGAATGGCACTACACCACAATTTATCAGAGTATAAATTGTTAAACAGTAACAGTAGTGTTAAGAGATTCACTTTTAATCTTAAAAAATCTGTTTTTATCTGAAAGACCATTTTAAATGACCATTTCAGACCATGTTAAATGCTATCAATCTGAGATGCTAGTCAATCTGAAAGAGTTTAGCCAGCCTGATCTCACGAGAAAACGTAAGTTTTTTAAAGTTTTGGCAGCTTAGTGGCTAATTCGTATGAATTCGTACGAGTTCAGTCGTACGAAAATGTACGATTTAAAAAAGGAGGGGTGGCACCCAACCCCACCCCTAAACACAACCGTCATTGGTTGATGAACAAATCATACTGAATTGTACGAATTACATCGTACAAATTCATACGAATTAGCCACTAATTAAAAAGTTACGAATTGTCGTGAGATAGCGTTGGTTTAGCAGATCTTCATTCAGTGATCCTTCAAGAGATGTAGGGGTCATGTTCATAATGGCATTCACTTCTTTTTTTCTCTTTCTGAATTTCCTTTGTGCCTCTCTCCACATCTCTCTGATTTTCTTTTGTTTTGGAGGAAGGGAGTGCACATTGAATACACTGAGTTGTCCTGTCTGTTTCTTTTCTTTATATCTGTTAATGAAAAAATAGTGAGGGCGCCACGGTGGCGTAGTGAGTAGCACGTTCGCCTCACAGCAAGAAGGTCGCTGGTTCGATCCCCGGCTAGGCCAGTTGGCATTTCTGTGTGGAGTTTGCATGTTCTCCCCGTGGTTGCGTGGGTTTCCTCCGGGTGCTCCGGTTTTTCCCCACAGTCCAAAGACATGCGGTACAGGTGAATTGGGTAAGCTAAATTGTCCATAGTGTATGTGTGTGAATGAGAATGTATGAATGTGTTTCCCAGAGATGGGTTGTGGCTGGAAGGGCATCTGCTGCGTAAAACAAATGCTGGATAAGTTGGCGGTTCGATCCGCTGTGGCGACCCCGGATTAATAAAGGGACTAAGCCGAAAAGAAAATGAATGAATGAATGAATGAAAAAATAGTGATAGAACAGTGATTCGTAAAATAAAATTAAAAAATAATAATAATAAAAAAAAAAAAAATTACATTCAGATTTTAACCCCACCATCTTGACATTAGTATTGTGTTGAAGTTATTCTAGACATGCTAGACTTTTAACCTATTGTATGTGTCTGATATGTGGAAACTGGCATGATTTCCTTTCCCTCAGGACCTCCTCTCTCCTTGCATGGTCAGCATTAAGTTTTTTCCTATATTTTTGTGTCCTCTCTTTACTTGGCATTTAAGCTGATGTAAATAAAAAAAACTGCATATATAAATAAAAAATGCATTAATTATATAGGTAACTTAATAATCACCCTCTTTTTAAAAAAGAATGTTTTGAAAATGTGTTTATTTACCATTTTAAAAAGGTGTGTGTAATATGGTGTGACAATAAAATCATATGGTGTGACTTGGAAAAACTGTCACTTGATATGACAAAGTGTCACACCATATGACATTTTGTTCAGTTAAGCTAATCTATCGGATAAGTAAAAACAGCTAGCTTGTAATTAGCATATGGGTTGCCACATAGCAGCAATGCTTTTTAGGAATTAATAAGTGAAATTTGCAAAAAAACATTTAATTTTTATGTAAATCATGTCACACCATAAGACTCAAATCACTGACCATTAGTGATCATACGAGATACAGAGCTTTTAAACAAAATGTAAAAAAATCAGAGCTCACCTTTTGACCATCCAAACCCCTCTAGAGAAGAAACTGCAACCTCCTGTTTGAGTGTGGACCTCTTCATTGTAATTATGTCTAAATTATTGCCCGTTCAAAAAATAAATTGTACTGTCACACCATATGAGGTTCATTTTACGGACATAATCTATTTTGGTCAGAACTTGGGTTAAAATCATGCACAGGCATCAAAACTTTCTCTGTCTATTAAAAAGACCTTTTTCTTTCATTTAAATAGTAAAACTATCAGTTATTTATACTTTGCTGGCATACATTGCCATATTACTAAGGACAAACATGGCCCGGACAGTCACACCATATGACAATTTTGAGGTATAGATAAAAAAATTTAAGTAGAGGTCTTTATACATTAACTAGATATGGTATGCTATAATAATATATTGTGGGAGGAACCACATATAGGTTTATATTTTTAACAAAAACCTATTTTCATTAGTATATGACATTATGGACAGGCAGAATTGCATGTCATGTCATCCACCCAACTACATGTTGTGAAGACACATAGTGCAAGCTCTGTGATTGGTCAGTTTGATAGCGTTGACACACGTGGGTGGCGTGGAGATATGCCCGGGAGATATTTGGCGTGCTAAATATCTGGAGCTGTCGGCGACTCAAATCATGCAGTGTGAAATAGGTTTAAACAAGCAGCGACAAAACGCTAGCCCAGATAATCATGCAGTGTGAAAACATCTGTGACACGACTACTTTGAAAATCATGCAGTCTGAACTCGGCATAAGGTAGCATTCAGAAAAAACAAAACCCCTGTGAAGAAACTCGACACAGAAGATCATAAAAACCCGCTGCCAGCTAGTGTTTTGGAAGTGTTATTACAGAGCAACACAAACAGCACGCTGAAGTATATCAATGTAGAGCTACAGGATTACGGCGATGCAAATAATATTTATTTTCGTTTTTTTTTTTTTAAAGACTTGGTTTTAGGCAATGTGTTTTATTTTCAGTTGTTTAACATTGATGTTCAATAAATAATCACAGAAAGTAGATAGTGTGTGTTATGTTCAATTATTTCAAAATCAAGTAATGCACCCTTCATTCAGAAATCGCTGGCATGTAATAGGTGAGCTTACTGTACAAAACCTGTCAGTGAACTATGAAGGCAAAAAATATAGATTTTTATCAAAATAAAAGAATCGTTCATTAATCATAATCGAGTTAAAATTTTCAATTAATGGAGATTTTAATTTTAGGCCAAATTACCCAGCCCTATGATATACATACACACATATCCTCACAACTTCAACCATCCTCAAAAACCTCAAACTCTTATCTTGAAAGAAATTTCAATAAAACATACACACATGTCAAACAATCCTTGAACTCATTCTCAATCGTTTTTAAAAATCCTTTGAGTTTTTTTGCAAAATAACCCTGCAAAATTACCTCCAAACTACAACAAAATACCCTAAAAGAACATTTCTAAGAAACTCATTTAAATCCCTACATTTTAAGGAAGCCCTAACAAATAAGTTTATATACTCAGACACATTTATACTACTAAAATGTAATGACATTTCCATGACTTTTTCAGGACTTTCAAGTAAATTTTCATGACATAATGTTTTATTTAATGTCTACGTATACATGGTAAATAATAAGAAAAACGATGCATATAAAATTGATTTAGATAATGTTCACACAACACTAATAATGTGAGAGCATGTGTTTGGCCGTGGACAGAAAAGAAGTAAAGCCAACTAACCTATATTTAAGTATGCAGATATTTGTTAAACTAACTTCCATGACTCTTCCAAACTGTGGCTTTTTCAGTTTTTCCAAAACTTTTCCAGACCTGAAAAATACCATGTCAAAATTTCATGACTTTTTCCAGGTCTTTCATGACCGTATGAACCCTGTATACTAGCTATACACATTCCCCACATAGGAGTAAATATAATAATCCCTCTCTGTTAGCACGTATGGAGCAATCTGGAAAACAGGTCATAAATTGAACAGATCTCAATAGTTTTATATCAAACGTAGAGTCCTGTTGTGGTTTAGAGCTGGCTACTGTACGGCTCTAATAATTAGGCTGATATTAACAATAGCAGTTCTTATTTAGTATGTGTGTGCGTTTGAGGGGTGGGGTTGGGTCTAGAGTGGGCATGTGTGGCTCTAGGCGGATGGTCAACGGACAGTGAGATCCACTCCATCCATAAGCTCTATTGAGAAGCCAGAGATAAACATCATGTTTTGTATGCTGCGTGTGTTAGCGCGTGTCACTGTTGCACTAGTGTGTGTATGTGTGCATCTCCACCCACCGAGCTAATAAAGAGCTCATTCTGTCCCTGACAATAAGACCCAAAACTGCCTTCAGATACACACGCACACACACGCGCATGTCGTCATCCTCCTCCAAACAAAGAGAGCCGTTGTAGGACAAGGCCTCTGACCCACTCTTTCCACAAGTACACACACACGCACGCATACATACACACACAGTCAATCTTAATCAAATCTCCAAAGAGCGAAGCAGGAATCACGGCCGGCCACTTCAATCAACGCCACATTGGTTTTGACATTGATGATTGCATCTGACATCAAAATATCCAAAAACTTTGAAGACTTAACACTGGTTTGGACCTAAATTTCATTTTACGAGCATTTCAAAAACATTATTCAAAGTATCTTCTTTGGAACTCCCCAAAAAAAGACAGTTGCTTTGAAATGACATATTAAATTAACAGAAAATTTAGATTTGGGGGTGACACGGTGGCTCAGTGGTTAGCACTGTCACCTCACAACAAGAAGATTGCTGGTTCAAGTCCCGGCTGGGTCGGCATTTCTGTGTGGAGTTTGCATGTTCTCCCTTGTTCGTGTGGGTTTCCTCCGGGTGCTCCGGTTACCCCACAGTCCAAAGACTTGCGCTATAGGTGAATTGAATAAACTAAATTGGCTGTAGTGTATTAGTGTGTATGGGTGTTTCCCAGTACTGAGTTGCAGCTGAAAGGGCATCCGCTGTGAAAAACATATACTGGAAACGTTGGCGGTTCATTCCACTGTGGTGATCCCTGATGAACAAAAGGAATATGCCGAAGGAAAATAAATGAACAAATGAATGAATTTAGATTCATTACGACCTTCTTAGCCTGACAGTCATAGGGTTAGACTTTATTTCAGTTTACAAGACGTTTTCAGCCGAAAATGGTGAACTTCTTGTTGTTTTTCCTGTTTGTTTACATGGCAACACCATTTGTTTTGTCCTGATAATGCATACATTCAAAAGACGTTGACGTTTTTGAAAGTGGTGTTGTCGTCCTTATCTAAATACAATAAACTTTGAAAATGATGACGTCATGCACATGTCTATCAGAGTGTAGTTTTAAGGCTAGAGCAAACAAACATACACAATGGCGTTGTACGTGATGTTGTTGTTGCTTAAGTGTCTTCTATTGCTCAGTCAGCAAAGTTTGTGTTTATTTCGCATTTATATATTGAACCAGTGACCACATGACGCCACTTCTTCTGAGTTTTACAGCAGTTGGCATCGCTAAATTCCATTACTGACATTTTCACTAAAGCTTAGTTGTCGCAGCTAGCTCTGTCCGACTCTCACATGGTCGCTTAGTGAAGCTAAGCAGGGCTGAGTCTGGTCAGTACCTGGATGGGAGACCACATGGGAAAGCTAGGTTGGTGTCGGAAGTGGTGTTAGTGAGGCCAACAGGGGGCGCTCAACCTGCAATCTGTGTGGGTCCCAGTATATTGATGGGGACTCTATACTGCTCAGTGACATGTTAAACAGAGGTCCTGACTCTCTGTAGTCGTTAAAAATCCCATTGTGGGCCAAATTTGCCCACTGTCCATCATGGCCTCCTAACCATCCCCATATCATAATTGGCATCATCACTCTGGATGCGTCCGAAACCGCCTACTACTCAGTAGGTACTGCATTTGAATTTAAACGTACTGCTTGACCATTAGAAAAGTATGTTCTATACAGTATGAATGTGAGAAGTATGAATGGAATTCGGACATACTACATCTGCCATTTTGTCATGGTCACGTGACCTACCTGTGTCAGTTGCGTCGCTGCACTCCCATCCATGAATTCTCTCACGGGGCATCATGGGATAGCGCAGCGTGCATGGGATGCGCACTTCAGAATCTCGCCGGAAGTAGTAAGTCATCCGGGTACTTCTCGCATACTGATTTTCGAATTCTATGAATTCGGACATACTACTCGGCTCGCATACTGATTTTAGCGTACTGTATAGTATGAAAGTATGCGGTTTCGGACGCAGCCTCTATCTTCTCTCCACCAATCAGCTGGTGTGTGATATGCAGTTTAGCACAATATGGCTGCCGCTACATCATCCAGCTGCACACTGGTGGTGGACGAGGAGATTCCCTTCAAAGCGTTTTGAGTGTCCAGAAACGTGCTATATGAATGTAAGGAAATATTATTATTAATAATTATTAGTTTTCTTTGATTATATACAGTAGTCAACATTTGAAGTTGATCAAAAGCTTTCGTCAAAGTTGTCTTAAAACTATGAACAACACCCATTCTTTTTAAAGGACAATTTAGATCAACTTTTTTTTTTCATCCACTTCAAATGTTGACTTCTGTATGTCCTTCCAGTACAGTCCTCCGTAAGTTAATAAACACAAATATCTTTCCATGATCTCCACTTAAACATTTCATGGTACTTTTTGGATTGTGTACTCCAATGCCTATTTCCAGTAGCTGATGCTTTAAAACATAATCCTGCTTAAATGTCATCACTTCCCAGCAGGGACATGTGTAAACACGAATTGTTTTAAAGCGTTGTGTAGATGAAACTTTTTCAAAAGCTGTTTTGGCTACATGATTGTAAAGTAAATGTATCCTTGGAATTTAACCACTGCGAGTTTAAATAAACCGACGATAGGCTTTATATGGGGCAATTTTGCCTTTGTCAAAATGAAATCTAATAAGGAAAGAAAGGAGTAGCTGGGCGTCAATCTCCCTTGGAGCCAGACGGGAAATGTCCTGACGTTCAGTGGAACATCAACAGTGGGACAATAGTATTTTATTTTTGTGGAATTTCCACACGCGTGTGGCAGGAAGGTGATGAGTCGAGTCCCAGCGGGGCGTCTGTAGGAGAACATCGCTGAAACAACACCCCAACATCAAGTCAAATTCCAGTCAGGATTTAGAGCATTAGGCCAAACATTAATACATGTCATAGAGCGGCCGAGAAATGTCTGAAAAGACGCATTTGTTCAAGAGTAAAGGGACGTCACAAGAATACAGGGTTGAATGTGAAAGCCCTGTTGTGAGTTGAGAAGTGTCAGATTGAAGGTATGAATCAGATGGAGGAGTAGAGTGTGGGATTGTGGGGTTGGGAGGCGGTGTAAATGTGGAGGAATGGCAGTGAGTCATTGACATCATGACAGAAAAAAAAAGAATGGAGGAAATACAACAGTGAACAAAACAGGACAGAAACATGACCATGGATGTTCAAGGCAGTTTAAGTGGAGTTAAAAAACAACAACAACAGTTTCTTGTATAGACGTTTCTGTTATTATTTTGGTTTCATACACACACTTATATATAAATGGTTTACGAGGACTCTCTATAGGCATAATGTATTTTATACTGTAAAAAACACTTATTATATGGCCTCACCCCACCACTAAACCTAACACGTACAGGAAGTGTAGCAAATCTGTATGTCAAAACACCCTGTAAACTATGTTTAAGCACTTTGAGTTACTAGGAGACGATGCATGTCCTCGTAAACCAGCTAAATAGAGTACAACAAGGTCGTACCCATGTTATTTTACAATTTTTGAAAACAATTACCAAAATTTGAGCTCACTGCTAAGTATGTGAATTCATAAGAGAAGTAAAAGAGCAGTGAAATAAGCATATTTTAAGAGTAACATATATTCTTAAGCTCTTTAAATGGAGCACTGATGATATTTAGAGTACACTTTTATATTCATTCCAGTTTTTAGTGATAATGTGGCTTCTGGTGGTACATTTCTTAAATTTTCTAACTCACTCTAGTGAACCGGTAGCCTAACATTCCAGTTTTCTGGAATTGTGAGCTTCTCTAAAATGACTGACACTTTCCTTGTCCAGAGGAACACAAAAACAGACCCTTTCAGCCATCCAAATCTGTCTTCTTATTCAAATATTGCATTTTTACAGCCTCACCAACTCATTCAAGTCCCCAAGAAAACCAATCCACAAGATGCAGTACTGTGGGCAATCTCAATGGTCAATGTGTTCAACACTGCAGCTGAAACTGCTCTTCGGAATAAGGATACAAGGTAACTCTATAGCTTGAATAGCATTTATTTTGTATGAAAGGATTAATAATAATAAAAAAATGTTCAACACAGTTCAGCTTGTGGTGCGTTGCCCTGTAGACTTCCAACTGTAAGCACTGTCTCACAGTAATGTGCCGTTTACTTTGAATAAGGTCTACAGAGAACAGAGGACTGAAATGAGAAGTTATGTGCTGCTGCTTGACCTACTGATGATGAGGGCGATGCAAATATCTTCAGCCCAGAACAGAGGAACTCATGCTGAGAATGATCAAAGGACAAGGTCTCTATCTGACAGCAAATGACAGTCCACCCCAGTGCAACAATTACCAGGTTCACATTTCAGAACTCGCATTCTGCCACTCGAAGTGTGTTCGCAAACATGAAAGTAGCCTTTCTTTATGTCCACTGCTGAGAAGGGGAAGAAGTCTGAATTATCTGGCTGAGTTTGTCGGATTTATGTGGAAAATGTGCTTTAAGGTGTTGACTGTCATCCTAAAAATATATACATCAATGGTATCAGTGGACCCTAAAAACTTTGATTATTTAAAAAGTTCTTTAGATTATTAAAATGTTCTTCACACTTTGAGAAAATGTTTTTTTAAAGAACTTTTTTTTAAAAGGAGGATACATTGAGGAACAATGAAATTAAATCTCCTTGAAGACAAATATAAAAAATAAAAAAAAGACTTCTGTAACATCACTTTTGATGCTTCCATATGGATGAGAAACATTAAAAAAAGAATGTGAAATGCTCAAGTAGACAGAGAGTTTTCAAAGTTATGTATCCAGATGATTAATCTTAAGGCCCTATTATATATATATATATATTATAATATATATATATATATATATATATATATATATATATTTTTTTTATTTTTTTTTTTTATTATTTTTTTTTTATTATTATTATTATTATTATTATTTATTTATTTTTTTTACCAATTTAGGGCAAAGGTTTTTTTTATGTTTTATTTTTCATTAAAAGTCCTGCTGTTAAACACTTTCAACCTCCTATTGGTCTGTTTTGACTAGGTAATCAGTGGATGTGGCTCTGAGGCTCTGCCTTCTTTGTTTCTGAAACCTTTTAAGTTCTTCTGTTCAGCTGGCTGAGAAAAAAAAGCAATCACCAAAGAGCTTATTCATAGGAGAAATTTGAAATTGAAAGCATCGACACAATTATTTCATGCTTAATATTTAAAAAATGCATTCTTTAAAGTCAGGAAATGGAAGTTAAGATGGTCTTTTTTTCCTCGATGATGTATTGAAACAGTTATTGAAATGAGAAAATATGTACACTGTAAAAATTATTTGAAAATAACATGTTTTCTGTATTTGGCAATTGATGGATTTTTTTCCCCACTTATTTTTGCCTTTTAAATTGGATTACGGGATCTTAATCTTCCCTCCAAAAGTTTTTGATGTTGAAAAGTTTGAAAAGTGACATTTTTAATAGTTTAAAGTCATATAATGTCAGTGTTTGTGTTGTAAATATGGTACAAAAAGCTGTTAACAAACTGGCAGTATATTTCTGTTATTGTAATTGACTTATTTTCTCTGTATTAAATCTTAATATCTTGTCTCAAACTACTAAAATACTAAAATGCCAATAAAAGTCATTTCGTTGCTACAGTGTTAATTTTTTAATTTCAAAAGTTAATCAAGATCCTATAATACAATTCACAACCGCAAATAAACAGAAAACACCATGTGAACCACAAAATACGGAACCTGTTAATTACCGGATCGTTTTACAGTGTATGCTTTTGTCCTTTGGGGCCTGATTGGATCATTGGACATGTCCTTTGGGCGTTGCTAACAAAATAAAGGAAGATTTAAATGCTGGTTAGTACTCAGTTGTGGAAGATTACTGTCCACTGGAATCACAGTTGGCACAGTTGTGATGTAAATTTACTTAATTTAGTGCCGACCCACAGAGCTTGCGCAACAATCTACAACAGATGATTTCTTAACTGCTGTTTTTTTAACAGCTGTAATTTTGCTTGCATGTTTATTTTAGCACATGCATATTCATTTAAACACTGCTCTTGGCAGAACTGCTGGCATCAGGATGTTTGATAACAGTTATTACTGCTCAGGTATTTCTTTTCACACTGTAATGAAGAACGAGAAATAACGTTGTTATGAGAATATGGAGTACTTCAAACCCAGAGATTCTGAAAAATTCTGGAAAATTCTGGAAAGTGAGATTCTGGAAACTTGAAGTATGATTAGAGGATTTAGTACTTGTGGTTCGCTCAGATCTCGTATTCCTCTAAATTTAATGCTTAAGTGAAAAGAGCATTTTCATATGACACTACTTAAAACAAATTCCAATCCTAAGGATTACAGATCCTCTCTAGATGAGCGCACAGGCTTACACAGAACCAATAGCCATCAGTCCACAGTTCACGTAGTGTTCATAGCCTTCAATTTACAAAACAAAAAACCTGAATCTCCTAACTCAAAGTATATAGTAGAAATAATACTCTACTTTAACTTTGGTTGCTAAGTTACCAATACTGTAGTGAGCCGCTCTAACAACTTGATGAAAGGTCCCGTGAAGTGCTTTGAAATGTGCATTTTGTATTCAACGTTTGACATAATCTCAACTGAAAACCAAAGAGAGGGTGGGACCTACAACAACTTGAGGAAAAGGCACCTAAACGGCATTTAAAAAAAAAAATTATTCTATTTTGCAAAAATTGTTTCACATTAGTATGAAATAGTCATGGGATGATAACCGTTTTCAAGGTATATCGTGGTTTGGAAAAGTCAAGGTTTTCATACTGCCAAAATTTTCTGCTATACCGTTCCTAAGGTATAAGTAAGAGTTTTTATTTTATTTATTTATTTATTTGTTTGTTTTTTTTAGGAGTAAATTGTAAAGAAATCTGTGTTTTTGAAACAAATGAAGACAGCAAAAGTTAACGATTCACTTGAATTATTTAGCCTGACATGTTTACTGCCCCAAAATATTTTAAATGTTTCTCAAAATAAAATATATTGTGTTCAAAGGGGAAAAGGGATTTGTTTTTTAGCCAGACATTTAAAAATATATATTTTAGAGCAGTAAACACAATACCGTCATACCGTGATATTTTTATCCAAGGTTATCATACCGTCAGAATCTTATACCGGCCCATAGTATTAAAACCAGGCTAGTGTAGTTAAATTATTTAAATATATATAGCATTTTTAAATCTATATAGCATCTTTTGGATTACTTTTAGGTACTCTAAACTTGCTTTTTAAAATAAATTTTTCCCAAAATGATTATTTGATAAATTAATTTGTAAATTATTTGCAATCAGGTAACCTATAAAAAATATATACAATACTGGTCAAACGTTTAGGGTATGTAGAATTTTTAAATGTTTTAAAATAAGCGTATCCTGCTCACCAAGGCTGCATTTATTTTAATAAAAAATACAGCTAAATTGTGAAACTATTGCACTATAATATAACTGTTCAAAATTAGTTTATCATTTAATTTAATAATTTATTCCAGTGATTTTAATGATGAATTTTTCAGCTTCCTTACTCCAGTCTTCAGAGTCACATGATCCTTCAGAAATCACTCATACTAAATAGTAATTATTATTGTATTAATTATTACAATTATTATTATTATTATTATTATTATTATTATTATTTTTAATGGTAATAATAATAAAAGCAATAATGACTGGAGTAATAATTTTATTTGAAACAACATACAAAAAAATAATAAATAAATATTTAATACATAAATATTTAACAAATACATTTTTTGATGATGAACATAATAATTTTATTTAAATGATTAAATAAAAATAAATAAATTGACCCCAAACTTTTGACCGGTAGTGTATAATGTGATTATGAACATTTTGAAATACTTAGTATTTTTATATTTAATATTTATATATATATATATATATATATAACTCTCAGTCAGTTCGGTTTTTTTTTTTTTTTTT
>CAIGQQ010034599.1:1174628-1223363 GCA_903798035.1 Danio albolineatus | reverse complement strand
CAGTGTTTGCAATCATGCGAAATCTCCCGCTCCCTTCAAACTACCCTGGATTACATGTCATGACGTGATTTCTTTAATCCAATCCCTTAACACATCACAACACTGTTGCTGCAGAGTCTGGCTTTCCTGTAATCAGCAGTAAACTCACTGATACTAATAATAAATACAGGGCAAATGCTCCAAAGAATCTGCTAGAGGTGACAGAGTTCACTGCATTTACATTTATTAATTTAGCAGATGCATTAATCCAAAGTGACAAACAAAATAAGAATAAAAGTGATAATGAGGCACACTATTACAAAAACTAATAGTAATACAGGAAGAATTAAAGGGATAGTTCACCAAAAAATGAACATTTACTGTTTCTACGCAAAATATATTATGAAGAATGTTAGAAACCGGTAACCTTTGACATCCAACTTATAGTGCAACGCAGAAGTAAGCTCTTTTCGGCAACTGTTGAAATTGCTGATTATTTGCATATAGGGAAATGAACTGGACAAACAAACAGCAGTAAACACTTATTTGCTTAAACAATTGTGTTCATGACAATATATGAACATAAACATAATGTTATAATATTACAATTAATAGTTTGCAACATCAATAATGAGCTGTAGAAGTGAATGAGAGCGGATGTCTAAATCCAATACGGCTCTAATGGCTCAAAGGTGAAAGAATGGTCAGTAGAAAAAACAAAATACAAAGAAAGTCAATGGCTACTGCTTACTGACTACTAGGGCTTGGTTATATGCCAAAAAAATTATCACGATTATCACGATAAATGTCAAATCTATCAATTTTAAAGGCTTTTCACCATGCCAATCCCTTTGTGCAGCTCATTTAACACATTTTGTAAAATGTTTTAGCTGTCTGACAATATAAATAAAATAAAAAGAAACAAAAGAACCATCTTAATACTTTCTCAGCATTAACGGTTCAAGTATTTTTACTGTTCAACAACCTTTAAGACATTACCCTACAAGTTATTGTATATTATTGATCAACATCAAAACATAAATAAGAGTAATAAGAGTAGGTTTGTGAAAATAGTGAGTTAATGGTGACAATTTTCAGGTTTTGATGAGCTTTTAATGGTAATTACAGTGAATATAGGGTGAAATCTCCTTTAACCTCCTAGGGCTTAGTGGCCACATATGTGGACAGCACATTTTAGCTCTTGTGTCCACAATTGTATACTTTGAATGTTTTGTAGCATTTGAAATGCCCTAAACACTATTTTCAACTGTCCAAAATGTGCAAAAAAATAGTTTTTACTTTCTGATAGTCAAAACATGTTCAAAACAAACGTGTGTATGTGTTATTAACCACGAGTCCACATATATGGACATCATTTTTCTGTAAAATCATATCTAAAATCTTATCAAAAGATGATACTTAGGTTTTATTCTACGTAATTAGGTTCCAATAAGCCCAAATAGCAAAGAGAAATAAAAAACACATCCAAAAAAACAGCTTGGGCCTTAAGTGGTAAATATAATTTATTTAGAGATGCTAAAGATTACTTGATGTTAGACTGATTGTCAAGGATTTCTCTTGAAAGTGCATATTGCGGGATGCATAAAACCTGGTTATGCGCAGATCTAAGTTAAATCCAAGGGTGTTTTAACCTATTTTATCTGACAGACTGGCACCAATAGGCCTATGCAGATTCTCATTGTAAAAGTCAAGCATCACGGCCGACTTGGGGAGCATCTCCATTCACACAATGAGTTTCTGAGTTCTCTCGTCCTTTAGGCCGAGTTCATTCCTCCAAGGTAATATAGGAATACGTTCAGTGCTGCGCATAGTTGATAAGGACTGTCCTGGCTCATTAACACCGCTTGATTAAACTAATTAAACTGAAACCGTCAAAACAGTTTAATGGATTGTTTTAACACTAAAAGCATTTAACTGTATAGCGGACTTGGTCTGAAGCGCTTCACTTCAGATGTTATTGGCTCTTGTTTATGTTGTACATAACTGACCAACAAAAAATAAGTGTTTGAACAGTCTCATGAAGTGTTTATTGAGATTGTGCGGTCTGTTATAGTGTCTTTTCATTTTTTTTCTCGTAAGGCACGGCTTTCGAAAATGATGACATGAGACTCTGCTGGGTAGTTGTGCTGATGCTTGATGGTCTAAGTTTACCAACACTTATTTGGGTCTGTAATTTCTTAGCATCTCCATAAGGGTGGCTTTGTTTTAATTGATGAAACGGGTTTGTGGAGTTGTCTGTTTTTAATGGCACGAGTCGTCTGCAGTTTGCTGTCATGTTTCCCTGTTTTGTGACAGACTGCAAAAAAAAAAAAGTAGCTCCAGACTACTGAAGTTTAGTGACGTTTCTTGTCAACGTTGTGTGTGACTGTGACCTAATTTGTTTTAACTTATTTTACTCCTCGAAATGTAACAAACACTATAGCTGTAAATTTGTACTACGTGCGGCATCCGGAGGTGCAGGCTGCAAAATGCGTTATGCATGCATAAACATTATCGAGCACTTATCGAACTGTCATTATCGTTTTATTGAAAATCTATACATTGTGATAATTATCGTTATCGAATTATAGCCCAGCCCTACTGACTACTAATGCCTACTATCTTCTTTTGTGTTCAATAGGATTGGAAGGGGAGTCAATAATGACAGAATTAAATTTTTTGGGAGAACTTTCCCTGGAAGCATAGAAAAGAACGGTCATGGATTTGGGTTCCTCAAAGGACTTTGGAAGAGCAATTCAGCAGCAGGAGAACAGTGAATGAGAAGGTTCTGGAAGACAATGTTTATCCACCATAGTGTAAACCATGTTTACTTTATGTTTATTAAACCAAAGAACTATAACATGCCAGTTAATCCTAAACCAGTGAAATACAGAAAACTCAACTGCATCACTGTGGGCAGAATTGGCCAAACGATCAGCGATTTGTGATCCAAAGGTTGCAGGTTTGAGTCCCGGTACTGGCAGGTATTGTACTGTAGGTGTTTGGAGTGAATAACCAGCACTCGCTCACACCCTCAATACCATACACTCTAAAAAAAAAAGGTTCTTCAGTGGTTCTTCAGAAGTTCTTTGCGATATTTGAGGTGCTATTTAGCACTTTTACTGTGTAAAGAACCTTTAAAGCATCATAAAGGTTCTTCAGTGGTTCTTCAGTGGTTCTTTAAGGTGGTCAGGGTGCTATATAGCACTTTTACTGTGTAAAGAACATTTAAAGCACCATAAAGGTTTTTCAGTGGTTCTTTGGGGTGTTTAAAGTGCTATATAGCACCAATACTACTGGTAAGCACTTGTTCTTATAGCTAATTCTCATAACTCTTATGCCGGTTTTATTTGCGGAAAGGGTAAAGTAACATTATGAGCACCTTAAAATATAGGTGCTATACAGCACCATTTGACAAAAGTACTATATAGCACCTATTTTTTTAAGGTGCTGTATAGCACCAAAAAAGGTTCCCCCCTCGTTACGACCAAAGAACCAGTTTTGGTGCTATTTAGCACCATTTTTTTTTAGAGTGTAGCTGAGGTGAGTCCCTAAAGCAAGGCATCAAACCCCCATCTGCTCCCAGGGTGTCGCACTGCTCAGTGTGGGTGAGTGTTCACTTGAATGGGTTAAAGGCAGAACACAAATTCCAAGTATAGGACACCATATTTGGCCACACCTCACTTCACCTTTTTCGCTTTCGTTAACAACCTCATAATCAGAACTGTCCAACAATGCTGGGAATTGAAGCACTGAAATGAAAGTTTAGGTGTTTGTATGCAGTTACTTGATTTGCATACTTTATTCTGAGAATTGTGGGATAAAGAGCACATACAAATAAACATTTTAGCCAGTGCGTTTTTATACGTTTTGAATGTAATTTATGTAATAAACCCATGAATTTATACAGTCAAGACTGTTATTGAAATGTCAATAAAGTTTGGCTTCAGTCCTTCTAAAATGCATTAACTTCTCTATGCAATCAAGTAAAGTTATTCAGTTACTTTACATTTTACTTGGTTAGTCAGTAAACTGAAATAAAGTACTTTTGTAAAATTTAAAACTAATTTTACAGGTGAAAATGTTCAACTTTAATTTCAGCATTATTATAAAGTGCACAAGTGTAGCCTAACGGGATAGTTCACCTAGTAATGCCAATTCTGTCATCATTTGCTCATCCTCCACTTCTCAATCCTGTTTGATATCCTCTTTTATTCTGTTGAACACAAAGCAAGATGCACTATGTATGAACTATGGACGTCCATAGCTGCTGGTTTCCCACAATCTTCAGAATATATTGTTTTGTGTTCAACAGAAGAAAGAAACTTAAAGGTTCATTACCACTTGAGTGTAAGTAAATGGTGAGAAAATTTTCATTTTTGGACAAACTAGCCATTTAAGAATCATGACGTGTGCTTTTCTCTTTTCATTTCAAACGTGACATTTTTTTCTTTCAGTGGAACAACAACAAAAAAAAGTATCGCAAAGATTCAGTTGAAGTCAGAATTATTAGCTCCCGTTTATTTTTCTCCCCAATTTCTGTATAACAGACAGAAGATTTTCCTAACACATTTCTAAACATAATAGTTTTAATAACTCATCACTAATAACTCATTTATTTTATCTTTGGCATGATGACAGTAAATATTTTTACTGTCATAAATTTGGTAAATATTTTTAAGACACTTCTACACAGCTTAAAGTGTCATGTACAGGCTTAACTAAGTTAATTAGGTTAACTAGGCAGGCTAGGGTAATTAGGCAAGTTATTGTATAACAATGTTTTTTTCTGTGGACTATCAAAAAAATATAGGTTAAAGGGGCTAATAATTTTGACCTTAAAATAGTCTTTTAAAAAATTTAAACTGCTTTTATTCTAGCCCAAATATAATAAGACTAAAAAAATAAAAAAATAAGACTTTCTCCAGAAGAAAAAAATATTATCAGACATGCTGTGAAAATTTCCTTGCTCTGCTAAACATCATTTGGGAAATATTTAAAAAAGAAAATCAATAGGGGGGCTAATAATTCTGAGTTCAACTGTATATATTAAAAATGTTTTTGTTCATGCAATAAAAAAACAAAGTTGTTCCTATACTCCACTTTCTTTAAAATATCGGTTATGTTCCAAAGAAGAGAGAAATGCAGAGATGGGGCACAACATGAGTGTGAGTAAATGATGACTGAATTACTATCCCCATCACAAACCACATCCTCTCTAGTGAATTAATTGCTCTGGATCATGAACTGATGGTAATCGATAGAGTTTAATTACATCCAGTGACCTCAGCAAACATACAGTACGAGGTCTGTCCTGAGAAGGCTTCAAAACAAAAGCAGAAAGTGGATCACTCTCCATCCACTTTGAGGATCAGCACTGATCTGCTAAAGCAGGTGAGTCCGAGGTGAAAATAAAGGTACAAATGAGCAAACGCAGATCAGGTCAGAAAACGGAGTGAAGGCTAAAACTGTGGTTTGCTCAGAATACATTCGCCTGTCTGTCCTCTAATGAGATCAGCTCCTCCACAGGTAAATGGACCGGGATTACCGAGAGATCAGACTCTGTGCAGTTATAACGCTCCAGCAACAGGGTCAATCCTATAACGCAACGCTAGAGCCAGACGGTTTAGCTCTACATTTAGACATAACAGAAATAGGCCTCGGTCTTCACTGGTCAAACAAAAAAAAACAGGCCAGGATTTAGTCTTTAAAATAGTAAATGGTTAAAAGGTTGAACGTGTTTGAAGCAGGGCCATGTTTTGTAATGATCAGCTTATTCTGGTTAGCTGACAGGTACTTCAAGGAGGTAAAAATAGACTGCTTGAAATAATGGAAAGGATGGAAAATGGACTCTTTTTGCAAGACAGTGATGACGCATTTAACGATCATCAGCATCTAAAGTCCTTCAAAGTTTTTAATATTTCGATTTTTTTTTTTAAACTTACGAAAAACAAGTTAAAGGTGCAGTAGGTGATTGTCTTCAGAAACATTTTCTGTTGTGCTGGTTGAAAGTCTCTTCATTCCAATAGTACTGATTAAAGTAAATGATCTAAAAGGATTTATATGTATTTTATGTTTTGGGAAAAGCCTGGTTTATACTTCTGCATCGAGTGATTGGCGTGACCCACAGCGCATCCAACGCTCGTATTCGTGCATTTATACTTCTGCGCACTGTATTAGATTAGATTAGATTCAACTGTATTGTCATTACACATGTACAAGTACAAGGCAACGAAATGCAGTTTGAAATGCTAGATGGCAGTAGGTTTTTATGTTTCTCTGTGTCGAGTTTCTTCTCTAGTGTTTTTCTGAACGCTACCTTAACATACAAGTGGCTCCTGCAGGAACCGGCGGACATGCAACAACTTTAATAATAAGGCAAACACAAAGCAAGAGTTTCCATCTAGAGCTCCTTCACGGGACTCGACACATGTAAACACTCGCTCCACCGGGCCCATGTGGCTCTAAGCTCCTCCCACACTCGGCAGCACGACCAAGCCGACCAATCACAGAGCGTGGTATTTAAAAGTCAAGGTTTTCATACTGATAAAATTTTCTGCTATACCGTTCCTAAGGTATGTGTAAGATTTTTTATTTACATTTTTTTTGTTTGCTTTTTTAGGTGTAAATTGTAAAGAAATCTGTGTTTTTGAAACAAATGAAGACAGCAGAAGTCAATGATTCGTTGTAATTATTCAGCCTGACATGTTTACTGCTGCAAAATATTTTATATGTTTCTCAAAATAAAATATATTGTGTTCAAAGGGAAAAAAAGATTTTGTTTTTTAGCCAGACATTTAAAAATATATATTTTAGAGCAGTCATCACAATACCGTCATACCGTGATATTTTTATCCAAGGTTATCAAAGGCCCCGTTTACACTAGTACGTTTTCGTTTTAAAATGCATAAGTTTTGCTACGGTTACGCCATCCGTCCACACTACGCCGGAGTTTTCGAGGTGCGAAAACGGAGCGTTTTAGAAACGCTGGAGAGGCCATTTTCATTCTCAAACGCCGGCGCTGCGTCTCAGTGTGGACGGATATCTTTGAAAACAGAGGCGTGGCTGCTGAGATCCGCTACATGATTGGGGCTTTGGGTCATTGCGTATCCTTTCCTTATTCGTCAAGAGCACGTGGCTATAACGTCACCGGCAGACCAGCCTTCACTGTAAACGCGGTATTTTCGATAGCTATGGATGTTTTATTTTCATTTGTTACTTTAAGTAACAACTCGACCTCGTCGTCTGTCCTCAAAAAGACCTCTCTTGCTTTCTTTACCATCGCGTTCATCGTTCAACCAGCGTTTGTTGACTAACAATAACCAAATGCCGAGCGAAACACGTGCTTCCTGTTTATACTTGAACGCGCATGCTCAGAGTGCGCGAATGGTGCGCGAATGGTCACGTGATATACGTTTCTGGTGGAGGGAGATGTGTTGAGATCCGCTAGTGTGGACGCAGATCGTTTTCATGCTAAAACGCCGTTTTTAAACTAAAACGCACTAGTGTAAACGGGGCCTTATACTGGCCCATGCCTAACGTGTAGTTACATTTTTGAGAGGCTGCTTCGGAGCATACGTGTACCCTTGACACAAAAGTATAAATCAGCCTTAAGGCATAAGACTCAGAAATGTTCATCCAATTAAAAAACTGTCATGCTGATAATTCCCATAATTCTGATAAGTAGCCCAAAATGGCTGTCAACAAATGTAATTTGTACATCTGTGCAGAGAGAGAGAGAGAGAGAGAGAGAGAGAGACAGCAGTTAAAACAACTGCTGGATCAAAACTTTTTAAAATGCTGAACTAATATTGGAGTTAATGTTGTGTTTTACAACTATTTTAGTCACGCAAAGCTTATGTAGATTGTGTTGTTTTATGGATGGGTTATATACAGACAACTGAAATCTTCAGCGAAAGATTGATATGACTATTTTCAGTTTCATAAGGGACCTTTTACAGTATCGATAATGTAGATTTTAGTTTAACAACAAAACATCAGTAAATAGTGCTGTTCCACCTAGCCAGCTTTATTGAGCTGAAATTGGTTGTATATTCACTTGGTTGTTGCTCGCACATTACAAAAAGTCTGGTATAAGCAAAATAAGTTAAAAATGAATGTTTTTTGACCACCCACCTCGTGACCCACTAAAAACATTTCCGCGACCCACTTTTGGGTCGTGACCCACCAGTTGAGAAACACTGCACTAGAAAGAGTCATCCTTTTACAGTGTCTCCGTATGCAGTTTTCAAACCTAAAAGTGCTACACAAATGTTTTGTGCCAGTTAAAAATAGAGTTGCAAACATCTTTCACCTCCCTCACTTTTCTAATGAGCAGTTCCAGGAACAAGCCATCCTGTCCATTTCCCCGGAAACTAATTTCACTCCGGGTCATTTTTTTCTGATTGCATTTGTACCATCTCTAGGAATTCCGAAGAGATGTATGCTGCCAGGACAACAGTGGCGTCAAGCCAAATCAACAACAGGAGGATACAGTGACTGAAGCAGTGTTTTCATTGTATGCTGTGCGTTTTGTGATAATGGCGATGGCATTTAGGTGAGTGATCCAAATGAAACTTCATTAAAAAAGTGCTAAAAAATGACGTTTTACAACTTACTGTCCTGTAGGAATTAACTATCCTTTAGACATGTTAATGTGTATGTCTAACAACTGTAAAATACTGTGCTTGTGTTGAAGTAAGCCATTTATTTGTGTTCAGGTTATAGCATTCATTGGTGTACATTTCATCACTGGTAGTTTCTATTGTTCTGGATTAGACACTGCTTTGAAGTAGAAGCCAAGTTAGTTTGCCCAAATGGCACTCCAGGAAATAAAATCATTCCCAACTGCTGTGATTTGAACACCGTAAAAATAGGTACATCTGCCAATAGTTCTAGGAACTTTGAGACTGTTGTGAAAGTTATGTGGCTATCCATTGTTTTTGCTATCTTCAGTAGATGGTTGTTTGTATTCCATAATAATGTGGTGCTCAGGTTAAAATAAGTGCAGCTTTTAAAAAAACATGCCTCAAACCTTTCGATATTTTTTTTTCCCGTTTGAGTGACCTGCCTGGATGAAATGCAGTTTCCACAAGAAGGAAGTTCATTATGCTTAAGGGTTAGTGATAAGCTCATTCTTACCTAATGCCGGTGTGATGTACTCTGATCAATAATCAATGTATATTTATTTAAGACAGAGGAGAGCTGGTCCCCCCAACTGAGCCTAGTTTCTCCAAAGTCTAGTCCCTTCCCCCCTCTCTCAATTCCTGAACCTGATGAATTTTAAACACAATGGCCTCTTAATACTCAAAGGTCTGACCTGGTAACTGTAAGGTCAAGAGTTCAAATTTTATATCCAAGGTACTTAAAAGGAACACTCCACATTTTTGGGGGGAATGGGCTCATTTTACAACTTCCTCCAGAGTAGAACAGTTGAGTTTTAGGCCCCGTTTACACTAGTGCGTTTTAGTTTTAAAATGGCGTTTTAGCATGAAAACGATCCGCGTCTACACTAGCGTATCTCAACACATCTCCCTCCACCAGAAACGTATATCACGTGACCATTCGCGCACTCTGGGCATGCATGTTAAAGTATAAACAGGAAGCACGTGTCTCACTCGGCATTTGGTTATTGTTAGTCAACAAACGCTGGTTGAACGATGAACGCGATGGTAAAGAAAGCAAGAGAGGTCTTTTTGAGGAGAGACGACGAGGTCGAGTTGTTACTTAAAGTAACAAATGAATATAAAACATCCATGGCTATCGAAAATACAGTGTTTACAGTGAAGGCTGGTCTGCCGTCTGCCGGTGACGTTATAGCCACGTGCGCTTGACGAATAAGGAAAGGATACGCAATGACCCAAAGCCCCAATCACGTAGCGGATCTCAGCACACCTCTCAGCCACGCCTCTGTTTTCAAAGATATCCGTTTCCCTCCATCCACACTGAGATGGAGCAGCAGCGTTTTAGAATGGAAACGGTCTCTCCAGCGTTTTCAAAACGCTCCATTTTCGCACCTCGAAAACTCCGGCGTAGTGTGGACGGATGGCGTAACCGTAGCAAAACTTATGCGTTTTAAAACGAAAACGCACTAGTGTAAACGGGGCCGTACAGCTGATCTCCAGGTCTGGCGGGAGCAATTTTTAGCTTAGCATAAATATTTGAAACAAATTAGAGCATTAGCATTTCATTCAAAAATAAAAAAGGCTTGAATCTTATGTAGTTACATCTTGTACTAAGACTGACAAAAAATAAAAACTTGCTATTTTCTAGGCCAATACGGCAAGGAACTATACTCGAATTCTGGTGAGATGCTAACGGACTAATCAGATTCAATGATCTATGCTAAGCTAAGCTAAAAGTGTTCTTGCCAGACCCAGAGATCGACTAAATGTATTCAAATAATGGTAAAAGTTAATGGTTTACCTTCAGAGATGTTGTAAATAAAACCTTTTGAAAAATCCTTTAGTGTTCCTTTAAAGCCTAGTTTATACTCGACGCGTCCGCTAGATTGCTTGAGTGTGCGCGGCAAATATGACGTCATCGCGGAGTTTCCGGATGTTCGCTTTGGGTGCGCACGACATGATTTCGGCTGGCGGAGCGCATGGTATTTTTTGAGACTCGAGCGAACAGCGCGCGGCGCTGCGTCTGATTTGAGTTGTATATGAATCACTTTGAAGAGATTTTGTCTGAAACAGGTACGACTGTACAGACATATTCATGATCAGTGATCATAGCGATAACCAGATGATCAATAATTCTTGGCTAGAAACTGCAACCGTAGTGAGAAAGGAGGAAAGTTTTTGTTAAAAGGTTTGGAAAAACCTGAGGGATGAGTTTGTTAAAGCCAAAAGAGGCCAATGGAGACACAGGTACACAAGTACAGAATATGTTTTTTCACCAGTCATAGGTTTTACACTGATATATATATATTACAATTGAATTTAAAACAATTTAATAGTTACAAAACTATAATGAAGTAAGAAATTATTTCTTTGATAACTGGACAGGAATATTTGAACCAATCGGTTTACAACATGATGCTGTTTTTCTAGGCTTTATGGTGATAATGGTCAGGAATGTTGGATTATTATTGCCTTTTTAGCATGAGAAGAGGACAGAAACTAGCCAGACAGTAATATGTGAATTGTGGAGCGGGCTAAATAAATTTTAAAAACATCTGTATTATTTACTAAGTGTACATTTATTCTTGCCATAATAAAAAATATATTTGTAGAGAAACCCGTGTTCTCATCATTAATTTTTTAATACACTTTAATAGGTAAAACTGTCCGAGATATGAACAAAAGCAAGTGATGCATCAAAGTTTGATTAAAAAAAATATTGAATGGTTACAAAAATCTTTATAATCATTAAAATAATTTATACAAATAACTAGTTTAATAAACATCAATAATATTAATGTTATGACGTAGTTCCTGAAACCTTCTTCTTCTCTGTTTATGTGTCGGACTTTACAGTCAGTTTCATTTGACCGTCCCCTGTCGTTTTAAACAATATCACAATGGCGAACGCGGCGAGTATTAAAGCCTCGTCCTTTTTGCGAGGTGCGCGCGCACTGAGCGGAGGCGTGCGATGCAGCGCCTGGCGAAAGTATAAATCCAGCATAATGCTGGACTGCTCAAGGGGGTTTATGCTTGAAACAACTGTCCTGTAAACGGTTTACATGCATAAAAAATGACTACGCACAGAAATGATGTTCAGCACAAATGACCGGTCAGTGTCTTACCTGAGAGCTCTACTGAGTTTGTCGTAGTTCATCTGAGGTTTGCACTTGCGCGCACCCCACAGCCTGGCCACCTCATCAGGGTCTTTGATCACAAACTCCCCATAGTCTCCCTGCCAGGCAATCACATCATGATACTCCTCCTTCCTCAGCAGCTCCAGGATAAAGTGCCACAGCTGGATCTGTCTGGAGCCTGGGCTCGACTCGGGCTTATAGGCCCAGTCTGGGAACGCGAACCCTGCAGAGACAGAGAAAGGAAGCAAGAGAAGGTCAAACTCCAGTTGAGACATCCAGACGCAAGGAAAGACAAGTATTGGATGTGTTCACTACTATAATCATATTCATTAGGTTTACTATACACTATGGATATGAATATACACCTGGGTTACATAAGGACCATTTTGCCTTCTCTTCTATTTACACAGAAATGTGTGAAGAAAAACTATAGACAATTTTAAAAATCTCTACATATCAGTTTTGGCTAAATAAACATGAAAACAAAAAAAAATATTCAATTATGAATTCAGGCATCACAATATTATAATATCAGAGTGAAATATACACTGTAAAAATGCTGGGTTCCACACAATTCCTTCATGTTGTCACTAAACAAATCGATAAAGTGAGCTTAGATGTTTTTACTAATTAAGGAGGGACAAACATAAAAATTAAGCTAAGTGCCAAAAAACCTCAAGATTTGTGTTGTTTCAACTCATTTTAAATAGGCAGCAATAGACATTTTTTGAGTGTAAATATTCATTTTTACAGTGTTAATAAATTATTTTACCATAGTATTATTATGTTTTTAATTGTGTAGATGCTGACCAAGTTAATATAGGTGCCTAAATGCAAAACAATTATGAATTAGGACAAATTATTCATATTGTATAATTCATTATCCAATTTATGTAAACAACTTTAGGAGGTCATTAGAAATGAACATTTATCCATATTGGAAGCCAGTATGTGGTTAATTTAGTATATTACACTGGTTTCAGGTTTGAACATACTAGCCCCCGGTTTCACAAACAAGGTTTAAGGCTAGTCATGGATTAAATTGAATGTTTGAGCTGTCTCAACTGAAAATAACGGTAACACTTTATTTCGATGGTCCATTTGAGTATTAGTAGACAGTCTACTTAATATCTGTTGATGCTGACATTTAACAGACAATTAACTGACTAGAAGAAAATTCGCAAGTACATGTCAACTAACCCTAACCCCAACCTAACAGTCTACTTATAATCTAATGAGAATTAGTTGCAATGTAACTTAAATTCAACAAACGGACCATCAAAATAAAGTGTGACCAAAATAACTTGCAGTGAGATGTCTTAAAATATGTCAGTGTCAGTTTTTTTTTTATCTCCAGGTGCACACCAGTAATGTATTTTTCTAAAGCCGTTTGGCTTAAATAGCCTAATATAACTAAGGTCTTGTCCTGCTTAAGCTTAGCCTTGTTTGTGAAACTGCACCTAGATGTCTTGGTATTACTTTACTTTGATAGTTCCTTTAACACATTTTGTTGAATTTAAGTTACACTGCATCTACATGCCAACTAATTCTCATTAGATTCTAAGTAGGCTGTTAGGTTGGGGTTATTGTTGGTGTAGGTTGACATGTACCTGTAAAGTTTCTTATAGTCAGTTAAACGTCTGTTGAAAGAGCAGTATCAGCAGATGTTAAGCAGACAGTCTACTAATACTCAAATGAGAATTAACTGGCATGTAGTTACAATTCAACTTTTAGTCAACAAAATGTGCAATAAGGACCATTTAAATCAGGGGTCATCTAAATCGAGGCAGAGTCTGGGTGACGTTTGCCACAAGAAATTTATAATATTATCAGAGTGAAATATATACTGCAAAAATGCTGGGTTCCACACAATTCCTTCATGTTGTCGCTAAACAGATCGATAAAGTGAGCTTAATTGGTTTTTACTAATTTAAGAGGGACAAACATATAAAAATTAGTCCCAAAAAACCTCAAGATGTGTGTTGTGTATTAATTATTAATTTCTAATTTGTTTATTTTTTATCCTTTTTTGTGTTAAAAAAATATATTAATAGATTTGTGAATATTAGATTTTTTTGACACAAAATAATATGGAAAAAATCAAGTTAATGCTAAATTAATTAAAATAAATACCAGAAAGCAAAACACGAATTTATCCCGGAACAGAATCCAACAAGATTTGGCTCAATGTAAGCAATGATTTATATACATTTATCTGCGTATAATGTCCTTGAAGTGTTGTGAATGAAGCCCAATGGAAACGAGGCAGCCACGGGGCATAGAAGACAACAGTTGCTGCTGTAACTTTCCCTTATTGAGAAATGTTTCTCTGCGTCAAGTTGATGTCCCGCCTCCGAGAGTCATATACCCCACCGTGGTTGGTAGGTTCATTCAGCTCCGCGCACAACACTGTGAAGTGCCATACATATCAAACTTGAGGGCCGCGCTAACATTAAACTTTCAAATTGAGGAGTGGGCCACAAACTATCGTCCCGCGGGCCGCATTTGTGTGTGAGACCCCTGATCTAAATAAAGTCTTACCGATGACTTTTCTCTTTAACATTAAAATCCAACATAAAGCATTGCAAGTTTTTATTTGTCTATTAAATATTATTCTTTTTCAAACAGGAACCACAATTTAGACTAAGAGGTATTGGGTGGTAGAGTTTCCTGATAATATATGAGCAGATAAAACACAATCCAAGTCACTTCAGCCAAAAACATCTTCTGAATACATCAATGTAAATCTGTCAAAAGCTCTACATCATCAAATCTCTCCTCATCAATCACTCTCTCACGAGGTCAGTCCGAGAGCCACCGCGACCTCAATCCAGCACACTATCTGATGTTTAAAAGCTCTCTGCGCTTTTAAGAAGGAAGGAATGGTCTGAAAGAGCGGCAGAGAGGATTGAGGGTGTCCAGTCACTGAGGTGAAGCAGGGTCAGCCAGGGTCGGTTTAGGTTGAGGCTAGTAAAGGTCGGATAGGGTAACGGCTCACAGTGGTTCCTTCGCAGCTGATCCTCTTTACAAACACTTTCTCTCACACACACACACCCTTCCTATGTAAATGGGGCCAATCCATAGACCTTTCTGTTGTTTTTAAACACCGAAAACCAAACTGTGAAATGAAATGAGTAAATTTCTCTCGAATTATAATTAAAGTTCATTGAGGTTGATAAAAAAATGACCCTGAACTCAAACTTGGATTGTATTAAAGTTAAACCGAGTTGCAGCACATATCTACTTCTCAGCAAGCTTTGCGTCAGATTGTATTAAAAAAAAACTGAAAGATGAAAGCCAAGGGTTATTTTGTGTTACAGTGTACAAAATAAAAACTTTAAGCTTGACTAATTAAAAAAATACTTAAATGAGAGAATATTGAACTTAGAGTTTAAAATGCTAGGACCTAAACCTAACATACAGTGCTCAGCATATAGAAATTCACCCCTCACAAATCTCTCTTTTATATTCATGTTTTTAATGGAAAGCTATACAATATTATATTTGTGCATATACATTAGATTAGTACTGAAGCCAAATCTGGAGCTTATCTAACAAAATAACTTATGATAACGGTCCAAAAACTAGTACACACAAATTTATATGTTATAGAAAAATATTTAATAAAAAAAATCAAGAGGAGTAAAAATTGAAAGATTTAGTTGAAATTTTGTAGGTAGTATTTTTTTTTTTTGCAAAATTTTGCTTGAATTTAATCATATTATCTTTTGATTTCTAAATATGTTTGGTGACTAAAATATCTTTTTAATAAATATATCTGTTTTGTTTAAATGCATCAAAATGCATTGCAAATAATCACTGAGAAATGGATAAAAATATTCAAATACACTAAAAAAATAAAAAGATTACTTCTGCTTGTTCAAATTACCTGTAAAAAATGAACTGAAACAACACAATTCTTGTAATTTCTTTGGCTAATTTCTTTGTTTTACGTTCAGTCCACTTAAATTTGTGAACCATTAAGTTAACTTAAGCGTTTTGTGTTAGGACAACATGACGGAATTGTGTTAGTCCAACTCCCTGGTTAGAGGATTTGTAGTTCCAGCATGCTTTGCGTGGGATTGAATTACGCAAATTAAAATATTGACAATAAAAGTAATCTTAGATGTTTTACATTAATAGAAAGACGTGTTAGAGTTTAATCTTCACTTTAGTTTGAAGGTTTAGAAGATTTTTATATAATGTTTTGAGTTTTGAGGTTACCCCCTTGCAGAAGCACCCATGCTTTGGGTGTTCGCATAAGCAACAATGAAGTTTGTTGCTTTGCTCATTGAGCACCAACTGTCCTAAAATGAGTTCTGAGATCAGTCTTAATTAACTGTATATACAAGTCATGAAATATGCCTAAAAATGGCATTATTTAGAATAACTTCAAATAAAACACAGTGCACTCAAAAAATAACTCATTGGATGAACTCAATATGATTGAGGGCAGGATTTTTTCATCCAATAAATTTGTTTAGCACCAACTAGAAATATATATATTTACACCATTAAATGCAATTGAGTTGGTCCAACATGATTTTATCAAATAAAAGTTTTGTATTTTTTATTTAACTTAAACTCAAAGGTCAGATAATATCATGTATGTCTATTTTGATTCTTACTGTATACAGTGCTCAGCATAATTGAGTATACCCTAAGAAAACATTTCATTTTTGTACCGTTTTTTTTTCAATTATGGATGTCCTCAAAGCGTGATATAGACAGATTTAGTTCACTTCTGAAAAGAAAGTTCTAATAACAGCAAATATTTCAGCCGTTCAGATTTCTATCAGTTTATTTTTTATCCAGACAGCTCATTAAAACCGCCTGAACAACAAGAAAGAGAGCTACATTAAGCTAAGCTGCGTTTAACCTTCATTTTACCATTTAATAAACTCCAGTGATAAAACTAGTTCCCAAAATGTCAAAGCTCTGCAAAACAACCCTCATTCATATATTCAAGTCATCTGAAATAAATCATTATTATCAAAACCGCAAATTGTTTTCAATAAATTTGATCGGTTTATCCACTTATTATGAAATTCAAGTCCACATCGCTGGTGTCGATAACGTAGATCAGAGTATGGCCTTAAATATATCTTAAATCAATTCTTCAATCAGTTATTATTATTAACAAATGATCCAAACACTTCACCCGACAACTTCCGACGATTTACTGATTCGTAGAAACAGGCGAATCACTTCCTCTCGATGACTCAACACCTCTAAAATAAACACTTGAGTTGTTGTTTTTCCTGTTTCTACCTGCCAACAACCTGAACAACATTTTTCTTTCTACAAGACAGAAGCGCGGTGAAAAACACAGCCTTTCCCGTACATTCTGCAAGGCCGTTGATGAATGTAAATGTTCTTTTTACACCTGGACTGACTTCATCATTTTTCCTTGAAAACAAACAGAAAGCGCAGCACATACAACGCTTTTACTGGCTCTCAAAACATCACACACACACACACGCACACACGCACACACACACACACACACGCACACACACACACACACACACACACACACACACACACACACACACACGGGTACATCTGATTGCTCCTTTAAGAGGTCAAATGTACCGTGCACCAGAGAGCAAAGTCTGACTTCAGGAACTGCAGACAGGGATCTTGTTTCAGAGCTCACATTCTCACTTACTCGCGCACACACACACACACACGCACTCACTCACACGGGCACACACATGAAAAGGATCCTTACTAAGAAGTTTGAGCTAAATTCAATATGTCTGTCAAACTCCCTGATGAACAATGTAGAGGAGACACCATGAGCCTTACACACACACACACACACACACACACACACACACACACACACGTGCACAATGCCTGAAGAGGTTTAATCCTAAAACACGGGATCAATGTTGTTGGGGAGTTTTTCTGCATATAAGAGACACACAGAGAGCAGTTGTCCACCACAGCAGACTAGACTAGAACCACATGTGTGATTTTGAGTGTAGATCTGAACACTAGTTGACATTGAGATAGAGAGCAGTAACTGTATCCGTGCCTGCTAGTGTGTATGTGTGTGATATTAATCATGTTGTAGCTATTACACACCTACTCTGTATCATTATCATAAGTGTTTAGTAAAAAATGTAATGGTAAAATGGTTGTGCGCCTTAACGTGTAAGAGTATTTCTTGAACAGAAAAAGATACACTCACCGGTCACTTTATTAGGTACACCTGTCCAACTGCTTGTTAGTGCAAATTTCTAATCAGGCAATCTTATGGCAGCAACTTAATGCATTTAGGCATGTAGACATGGCCAAGACGATCTGCAACTGAGCATCAGAATGGGGAAGAAAAGTGATTTAAGTGACTTTGAACGTGGTATGGTTGTTTGTGCCAGACGGGCTGGTCTGAGTATTTCAGAAACTGCTGATCTACTGGAATTTTCACGCACAACCATTTCCTGGGATTTCAGAGAATGGTCCGAAAAAGAGAAGATATCCAGTGAGTGGCAGTTCTGTGGGCGCAAATGTCTTGTTGATGCCAGAGGTCAATTGCCAGACTGGTTCCAGCTAATAGATAGGCAACAGTAACTCAAATAACTACTTGTTACAACCAAAGTATGCAGAAGAGCATATTTGAACACACAACACAACAAACCTTGAGGCAGATGGGCTACAGCAGCAGAAGACCTGTCAGCTAAGAACAGGAAACTGAGACTACAATTCCCACAAGCTCACCAAAATTGGACGATAGAAGATTGGAAAAACGTTGCCTGGTCGTATGAGTCTCAATATCTGCTGCAACATTCGTATAGTAGAGTCCGAATTTGGTGTCAACAACATGAAAACATGGATCCATCTTGTCTGGTATCAATGGTTTAGGCTGCTGGTGGTGGTGTAAGGGTGTGGGGGATTTTTTCTTGGCACACATTAGTACCAATTGAGCATAGTTACAGCCTACCTGAGTATTGTTGCTGACCATGTACATCCCATTATGACCACAGTGTACTCATTTTCTGATGGCTACTTCGAGCAGGATATCACTCCATGTCATAAAGCATGAATCATCTGGTTTCTTGAACATGACAACGAGTTCCCTGTACTTAAATGGCCTCCACAGTCACCAAATGTCAATCCAATAGAGCACATTTGGGATGTGGTGGAACAGGAGATTCGCGTCATGGATGTGCAGCTGATAAATCTGCAGCAACTGCGTGATGCTATTATGTCAATGTGGACGAAATCTCTGAGGAATATTTCCAAAACCTTGTTGAAGCTATGCCACAAATGATTAAGTGAATTCTGAAGGCAAAAGGGTACCTGGTACTATTAAGGTGTACCTAATAAAGTGGCCGGTGAGTGTATATTTGTAATATGCTTTCAACATTTATGTGCTGAACTGATCAATAGATTATGTTAAAGTATTCATTCCTTTGAGAAATATTTTTAAATTAGCTTAATTAGACTTATTGTCGTGCAGGTTTGCGTGAAACTAACTTTCAAACCAACTTGTGTTTCCTATTTCCTAAAATCTGAACGACGACTTCTCTGTGAGTTTCTGAACATGAACCGACGTGAGACCTGTGTGCGTGTGAGGAGTTGGGTGTCGTTCGAGTGCCTTAATAGCATGCTGTGCTGTGTGAGAGTGTATGACCTCATCCCCCCACCCTACTTAACCTCTACGACCTTCGTCCCCCCCATACGCCCTCTCCAGTGTCCCCCCCACCACTCACCCCAGGGGGAGACACTAGATCCCCATTACAGACCGACCCGCAAACACACTGGCGCTCACACACCACATCAATAATGCAACAACCTGACTGCCTTAGTGTTGTTGAGAGACGTTCTCTCTGTCCTGGGACGCCCGAGTGTGTGAGAGTTAAAGGAGAAAACTTCGAAAGGAGAACAGAGTGAGATGACAAAGAGAGGAGAGACTAGACAAGGAACAGAAGCGAAAAGAGGGAACGGAACAAGGAGGAAAAGAAAAGAGGGGGCCTGAGGAGGGAGGGGGAGAAAGATGGAAACAATGGAGAGAGGGAAAGGGGGATGGGATGAGAAAGAGAGAGAGAGAGAAGGATGAGATCATAGCTCTTCTAGTAGTCTGTTGTCACTCAGGTCAAATTGCCTCTCTCTCTCGCTCTCTCGCTCTCTCTCAGGCATCGATTGCACTCAAGAATGTAAATCTCGCAGGCACTCCTGCACTTTAGTCTTTACATAGGAAGTATTTAAAGAATTCAGAGCATCCGAGGAAACTGGCGTACTGGTGTGTTCGTACGGAAAGACACTGAAGGAAAGAGAGAGTGACACACTTTCACACTATGTAATACATTTCAAGACCTCGTTCCACATTTTCCTGAAACGTCTGGGAGAGATCAAATGGGGGAAGCTACTGGAGGAAAGCAGACACGCTTCTGTCTGAGCCAAAGCTGCACACCATCAGATAGCAGGCCATCCTCTCATCTGTATACTATTATCTCATTCGTTGGTTTTGCATCAGCGTACCGATAGGCCCTGATCACATCTGGTTTTAAGATGTGTAAGTCAATCCGAGCACAAGTGGATGACGTGAAACACTAGTGTGAAATGTGTAGAGATTGACCATTTGAGATATTTGATATTGAGTTGAGACCGCCACACAAAACCATCTCCTCTCCAACTGCTGACATAACTCTTAAACATTAAGGGATATGTTGTTAAAACGTGTTAGCCAGGTGGGATTTCAACTTTGCCATTGTAAAGTGCAAGATTAGTTGCAAGATAAGTCCAATGTTCTGTTACAGTCTTAATTCTAACTCAAACCCACAATGTTTGGTCTCGTTTTGCGGCTCCGTTGTCTGCTTTCAGGCCACATCCAGACAACAGATAATGTGATTTTGGTCAATCTGCAAAGTTTAATATCCTTTTTTGGGTATTCAATTTGGAGCCATTTTAGATGTTTTGCAGGTAGTAGACACGTGTGTGTTGTAATCAGGGACATACATCTGTGTCAACGAGATGAAGAAGTCAACGACGGAACAAGGCCATGAAAATTTGGACTGCAACGTTGCCTTAGTCTGTACTCAGTGAACTTTGTGCACATGCTCACTGCATTCTTCTTTGATTTGATCATGTCCTGCAGCTCTGACATTTCTTGAAACAATGCGTGTGTGATTGTGTAACTTTTAAATCTGCTAATTAATAAAACACAATGGTTGCTGTGTGGATTTAGCCATAAATACATTTGAAAACTGCTCAAGGTTAATTTGCGATATTAAAGAAAAGAAAAAGACGTAGACTCAATACCAGGAGCTGTTCATTGTATCTGCTTCAATTTTACTTTTATTTATTAGAATAAGAAGCTTGGGGTGTCACGGTGGCACAGTGGGAAGTGATGTCGCCTCACAGGAAGAAGGTAGCTGGTTCGAGCCTTGGCTGGGTCAGTTGGCATTTCCGTTTGGAGTTTGCATGTTCTCCCCGTGTTCGTATGGGTTTCCTCCGGGTGCTCCGGTTTCCCCCACAAGTCCAAAGCCATACGCTATAGGTGAATTGGGTGAGCTAAATTGTACATAGTGTATGCGTGTATGTCCTGGTCCTCCAGGTTGGGGGTTGAGCGTCAGGCTAATGACCCACCTCGTAAAAAATGACATGTTATGAAACAGCAACAAGGTGCGGCTAAATATCAACTTCGGTATAAATGGCCCTGGGAGTAGAAGTTTGTGCTCCATCCTGCTCTATTTCAAACCAGATAAATTCATTTGTTGTTTTAGGTTTATAGGGATGTTTTGTTGATCATGATGAAATATATTTAGTTTGAAGAATGGTTTTAACAGTATGGTATGGTTTGATTATCTGACTAACCCTATTGAACTGGCAGCCTAATATACAGTTTTCACTGACTTAATGTGATTGAAACTCTTTGACAGCAGGTTGTACGCTTGTGACGTCACGAGAAGGGGCTCTTGGGTCCAAGCGCTCTATCAGACTGTATGGGGCGACTCATCAAAGGGTAATAATAAATGTTTACTAAGCAATGTAATACTTTTGAAAATCACGATAGCAATATATATCTCCATGCCTAATATCTGATGGCCAGAAAGTGATAAATTTTTTATAAATTGTTAAAAGTTTGGTATTTGTGATGCAGCAAGCCCAGGGGCTGTTGTGTACACTATGATTTTTTTGTGTGATAGCACTAAAAAGTGGTCATAAACAAACATTTTCTCAATTCAAATGAGTAGCGGCTTGGACCTGGAAACAGTATTCCATACGTCACTGATACGTCACCACTTAACAAGCGGGTTAAGACGAAGACCAAATAGAGAACGATTACTCCACATTTCTAGAATAATTTCCCAGAACGATTTCTAGAATAATGCATCTTTACAATGTCACTAATTCATTTAAGTTTCCAAAAAAATGCTGCTGAACAGGATAATGATCAGCTCTCGAATGTTTCTTTTGAGACAATTTGAACCAAAACACAAAAAACAACATATCTTGACTGCAAGCTTTTGAATTATACTATATATTTATTTGATTTATTATCTTTGACCTGTGCTGCATTGTTTAATTTGCTAACCTTTTGTGTGTTGACAGTTTAGCAAATTTGTATGCAAAACCAACATGCCGATAAAGTACTTTGAAATTGAAATTTCCCGAGCGGACGAGACAGAGAGCGATAGTGAGAGAGACTCGAAATAACTCTGAAAGTTCTGAAGGAGTTTCTGTCAGACAGCACAGAGGAGGGATTCAGCTGTTGGCTGGAAAAAAAGCAAAACAAAGACAGCTTTTCCTCTGTCTCCTCTCTTCTCAGAAGGGAGCTGCCAACAGAGAGAGCTTTTGGGGGGGGGGAATTGATAGATAAATCAAATTCATTACATTTTAGAAGGATAGTCTTTGCCACTCTCCAAAACCCTTTCTTCTATTTCCAACTGGACTAAAGATGATGAGCAGCCTGAAACTTGAAAAAAAAAAAAAAACAACAACTCTATTTCAGCGGCAGTAGATCTTTATGTTATGTACACTGGACCTGTGACTGTTCGCTGGTCATTTCACACCTCTGCTGAGACTGTGAGAAGAGCAAATGTGTGCATGTAAACTGATTGAAAATAACTCAGTGTGAAAGAAAAGGAGAAAGAACATCGGTGGACAGGTGAGAGGAAGGCTGAATATAGCACTAAGCTGGTATTCAAAGTGCATGTCTTGCGGCCATGCAGTGAATCTGTGAGTGTGTGTGTGTGGGGGGGTGGTGGTGATGGAGGGGGGGGGGGAGAATAAGCATGTTGAGCATCTCTTTGCACACACGCATTCTGATTATATACCAAATGCCCTGATATACTCACTGCATCAAAATGTGTCAATCTCATGGACATCTTGTCAGATACACACAGCTCTGTTATCTTTAGTAAATCTCCTCCAAAGACCAGAGGCCGCTCTCACACAGAAACTCAAAATACACCAGAAAAAAGACAGAAATCGAGCAGAGAAGAGGATTTAACTGTTGTTATTGGTTTAACATGACTATAAAACAACTACAGAATGATTCATGTCGAACACTCGACTGAAGTTATGAGGTGATAGAGCCATAGTTCACTAAGAAGCAATGCTAATAACTGTCGAACCACAGAAGGATTATCTACGATTTCAAGATCACAACGATTAAATCATCCACCATTTTGTGTAGCTTGTTAGTGAATTATGGCTACACAGCTGGCTTTACTGTCAAAATGAGCATGAAAATCACTTCCGATTGTATAGCCATGCTCACAATTTTTTAAAAATACACACTAAATACCTGATGAGTGGTGTACTGTTAGGTAAAATGCAAATGCCGGCATTTAGATGATATGTACAATATATGTTGAACGCTTTCCTTGTTACTCGCAATACCAAAAAAAAAAAAAAAAACACACAGCGATGTGAAAACAGTAGTTAAGAAAGCATTTGACTATAGCAATGTTTTCCTGCAACATGTTTTTAACATTAAAAAAATAGTTTTGGTTCCGTTTCCAATCGAAATAACTTCAATTACTATTATAAATAATCTCTCTGGTGTTTTTGTTTTTACTCATCTGCATCTAACCTTCATAGAAATAAGAAATAAACCGGATTTTTCCATGTTTAAGACAGCCATAAACCTACCAATACCATCATCGTCATAAACCAATGGCTGCTTCCCAACGTTTCCAGAAAGTTTATATTGGCAAGCAGTTTCGAACTAACGAAATGAACTAAAACAAATACTGTTTTTCCCTGATTCCCGGCACAATTCAACTCAATTCAAGTTTATCTGTATAGCACTTTCTTACAATAATTATTGTTTTCAAAGCAGCTTTACAAAAGCTGCACATTATTGCATTACAATTAAATTAAATTTTTATATGCAGACATAGTTAACCTGCAATTTCATAGCATAAAGGTGATGTCTATGTGTACGTTTAATGAAGTGTATTAAGTGTATGTGTTGTCCTCGAAGTCTTCGAAGGTTGGCATCATCTCTTCATATGTGTTGTCTTTGAAGTCCTTTATGGTTAAAGGGGAAATGAAGCACTCAGTCAAGTTTATATTATATTGTACACTGGATTCCACTTTAATGAAAATCTAGTAAACAAACTTGATTAATGTGACCATTTAGCAGAAAACGACATGTTTTACTATAGATTTTGGACCTAGGGCGCCGCCATCTTGGAATGTCGCTGTATCTGACGTCAAGGGGTTGGTTCTGTTCCTTCAGCTGAACAGATACAGTGGAAGTAATAGACTGAAAATAGAGACTAGTAAGCCTAATTTAACCCAATGTGTGAAGTTGTGGACGTGGAGCTGCTGCAAATACAAGCATCAGACGTGTGTCTAATATAAAAGTATATATATTTACTCTATTTCGCTTTTTTCCCCTTTTAATTACCGATCATTTGATGTGCTTTTGATTCACCGTCTGTATTACGCTGCATGACTGCCTGCCTGGGTACATGGGTTTACGGACTGAACACAGAGACTGCACAGCCTAATTTAACCCAATGCATGAAGTGGTGGACGTGCATCGCAGAGCTGGTGCAATTACAAGTATTTAAGTGTCTTAAGTTGTGTATTTTTCTTTTGTTAATACCTTTCGTTTGATGAGGGGCTGTATGTACAAAATAATGCAAACTTGACTGAGTGCTTAATTTCCCCTTTAACATCAGCTCTAGTACAAAGTAGGAGTTCATAGTATCTTTTGGTTTTATCTGAGTGCCTTTTTAGACATCCCAAACAACACTGTTTATTTCTAATTTTATTACAATAAATAAAGGATAATACAATGTTTTAACAATTGTTAATAATATAATAGATTCAGTTATAAAGTTTGTGAAATATTTTGTACCACAAAGAAAAATATTCAGTTTTTTATTTCAGTATTTTATAGTCTCTCTGAGCCTCATAACTAACATTCTGCTTTGCTTCTGCATCTGAATTGTGAAATGAGCTCTGCTCCAGTTCTCACACACCAGTTTACAAGCTTGTTTTAAGTATAGTTTTAACTCCTGAATGTTTTTTTGCAAAGCCTGCATTACATAACGCCTAGATCAAAAAATCATTCCAAAAATGAACTGTTGAATTCAGATTGAAATGATCATGGATCTTGTTAAAAGTAAACTTTGTGGTGTGTGACAAAAACAAGAAATCAAAAATGTAACAGCAGAACTGGAAACCTGTTGCTAGAAAAAAGTTCTAAAAACAAAATAATAACTAATAACTAAAATGAAAGGAAATAATATTGAATTGGAGATGTTTCATAAGCAGAGCACAACCATATGGCTGTTTAAGATTTACTACAACAATAAAGAGAAAGTACGCATCACTGATGGATGAGTGAGAATGCGCATATGAAGGGTGTAGAATCTAACTGTCTGTAAACACTTGCAAACACAAGAGCCGTTTTATGATGTGCCTTGAACTCAGAAATAAGACCAGGGGGTTATTGGTGGCCTTGAAGCTCCAAAAATAGACAGAAACACACTGGGGTTATTGTTTTACAACAGAGAGCAAGAGAGGGGGAGAGGGAGTGACCGAACGAGAGAGCAAATGAAAGGATTACCACGAAGTTAAGAGCTTTCGCACTTGAACTATTTCACTGTAACTTTCTTCTGTAACAGTAACCAGCAGCAAAAAGGTGGAGAGGTGTGCAATTAAAATACCAAGGGTTTGCAGAATATCTCGCTAAAATCCTGATGCTGAAAACACTTGCACTCAGTCTGTGTGGAGAAAACAATTACTTCCTCAGAAAGCCCAACACAGAAAACACACAACAGGAAAGGTAATTTGATTCGAACACAAATAAATCTGGCATTATATGAACTCCAAATACACGTGTAAGAGTCTTCGAACTGATCTTTCAATGCAATGAAAACACATCAGGCACTGCCATGTTCAAAAGACAAAGACAACAATGCTCTAAATATCATTACTGCTCAAAACGTGTGAAGGTTTGTGTAGGATTGTTTACGGACACAGTACCCATTCCTGCTGAAAAACCTCACATGAAAAACATCCTTCCTGCACGGCTCTCAAACGATTGCTCTGTGGAACAAACTGAACGTTGTTTTAGCGCTTTATTACCTGTTTTTCACAGCCTATCGAGGTTCTGTTCACTAAAGTAGACGCGTCCTCTCTGGTAAAAATCACAGCTCACGGTCAACTCATGTGATTTTGAAGACAGAAATGACATTTTTGGCTCAATTATACCTTATAAATACAGGCACCGTTTACACTAGTGCGTTTTCGTTTTAAAATGCATACGTTTTGCTACGGTTACGCCATCCGTCCACACTACGCCGGAGTTTTTAAGCCGCGAAAACGGAGCGTTTTGGAAACGCCGGAGAGGCCGTTTTCCTTCTAAAACGCTGCTGCTCCGCCTCAGTGTGGATGGAGGGAAACAGAGGCGTGGCTGCTGAGATCCGCTACATGATTGGGGCTTTGGGTCATTGCGTATCCTTCCCTTATTCATCAAGCCCACATGGCTATAATGTCACCGGAAGACAGCAGACCAGCCTTCACTGTAAACACTGTATTTTCGATAGCCATGGATGTTTTATATTCATTTGTTACTTTAAGTAACAACTCGACCTCGTCGTCTGTCCTCAAAAAGACCACTCTTGCTTTCTTTGACATCGCGTTCATCGTTCCTCCAGCGTTTGTTGACTAACAATAACCAAATGCCGAGTGAGACACGTGCTTCCTGTTTATACTTTAACGCGCATGCCCAGACTGCGCGAATGGTCACGTGATATACATTTCACGGGGGGAGTGTGGAGGGACATCTGTTGAGAGACGCTTGGATGAAACGCTAGTGTGGACGCGGATCGTTTTCATGCTAAAACGCCGTTTTAAAACTAAAACGCACTAGTGTAAACGGGGCCACAGTATGTGACTCTATCAACACCATTTGGAGTTGTCCGCGTTCCTGTGCAAACAATGTGAAGACTTGTGCGACCGCCTATATGCTTCTCTCCTGAATTTGAAAATAAAATTGGCTGAATCAAAAAAATGCTGGATTAAGATTATGTGCGGGGTCAATTTGAGATCACAATTTTTTCTGATTAATCGTGCAGCCCTACTTAAGTGTATAGGAGACAGCCAAATAGCACAACCATCTGAAGCCTTATGGTATCCTTGTTGTGACATCAGACCAAATTTAAAGCTGTTATTTATTCTCACGTAGCCAGAGCTTCAGACTGACAACAGAAGGTCTGGATGCCATAGCAGCTTATATTGGCCAAGGACCACCAAGATGCTGTTCTGATATGTAAATCAATCGCAAATTGTTCTGTTTAGGATCATGTTTAGAGGCATGAAAATGTAACATTGACGTCAGCAGACTGTTGTTTAAAAAAACTCTTAATTAAATAAGTCTATGCTATAATAAGAATGTTAGAAATTTTGGGTGGAATATTTCTCTTTCCATTAGCAAAGATGAGTAGCAAACACATGGGAGGAGTGTAGCGTCCTATATCCCAGTTTATTGTATATATCCTCTGCTCATTAGCCTTCGGTCTCTCCCCTTCATGAACATCACTTATTCGCTTAAACCCTAGACAAGAGCCACTCGTCCCCTATCACTCACACTCTCGTTTAAATTGCCATCTCAAACTTCTCACACTCTGGCAGTCAAACACTTACATGCGATTTCCACTTTTTCCAATCACTTTCTCTCTCACAGACACACAAAACTCTGAAACAATATTAGAAAATAAATCTCACACGTTCACTACATCCTACCCAGGGATGCAACGATTATAGATTTTGGTTGTATGACTATAGTCTGAGAAATAATCACGGTTTCACGGTTGTCACAATTATTATCCATTCATTCATTTCAAAACGCTACTAGTTTAGAAAATCACTTTAAAACTTTTTATATTTAAAAGTGTTGTTTATTGCTGCTCAGTAACCAAATAATAAAGCGCAAAATAATGATAAAAAACAAACAATAGTCCATTTCTCTTTGAACTTAAAAATAAGTGAAAAAAAGTTTTTGGCATTTAATAGTTTTACACCAAAAAAAAACCCGACAGAACAATGAATAAATAAATAAATAAATAAAGAGTGACTAACAACTGTATTTGTCTAATGTAAATCAAGCATCATATTAGCCAAGTATTTCTCTTTGAAAGAGAATAAAATGTAGTCACAGGCTGCTGAACCTCCACTTTTGATCAAGTATATTACAATTTTTTTGTATTTTCATATTGTATTTTTCTTTTTAGTAGAAATGTTTATATTCCATAAAAAGTAGGAAGCTGACGGTCAGTTATTGTCCTGTGACTCGAGGTGTGCTCGCGCCATTCTTTCAACTAGGTGAGCTTGGAAAGCAGGGCTGGGTGATTAATCAAAAGTAATTGAAATCGACATTCAGAACTTATAATCGATCCAATTTTTCCCAGTCAATTTTTACAATTACTTTCCCTACCGTGTGTGAAGTCACGTGACACTAGTCTGTTAAGGCTGAATTACGCTTATTATATTATGATTTAGACTTATTATATTATTGTGATACTATACTTCTGACAAGGGCAAGTGTACAGCCTTCGCAAACCTGTGCACCACTCAAGAAAATGTACTTATTCATCAAACTGGCAAGCTTTGTGGTTGGTCAGTTCGGTAGTGGTGATGACTGTGGGCGGTGCAGAGAGCCACGTTTCAGGGAATGTGTTCTAATTTCAGTTGTTCAGCGTTGATGTTATAATCATATATAAATAATCATAGAAAATAGTAAATCAAGTAATCCACCCTACATTCAAAAATCTCTCGCAATATGTGAGCATATTTACTAACTTGTAAATAAAAAATAATTGTTCCTTAATCGTAGCAGAGTTAAAATGTCCAATTAATCGAAATTCAATCCAAATCCGAATTGTACAGCCCTATTGGAAAGTGTGAGTGCATTGTGCCACGTGCGTACCACTCCCAATATGCATGCAAGAAAAGAATGAACAAACTTGCGCATGCAAAAGATGCGAAATATGAATGGCCCTTAGTTATTAGCATCAGCCACTAATGCACTAGTTGGCATAACTTTGTTTAGTTGCAGCAATTTTGTTCTGTGCAGAAACTCGTGTTGAGAAGCCTTCACGATTCATTAACCATGACAAACGTTTGAAATTCTATTCTCATTTACGCCCTTGCATGCAGTTTCAACTTAATTTAGATCACCACTTTAGTCCTCACTTAAACATGTTGATATTTCTAAATGTACAGCTAGACATGAGTTGTGAATATTTCAAAGCGTGAAGACCACTTCAAATGTCCTAACAAGTCCGTTCTCTGCGAGTCTCACTACATTCGCGAGGGCAAAATTTGACCCTCACAAGTACAGTCACATGCATGCACAGTCTCTCTCCGGTTAGTGTTAATGTTCCGACAGATAGGTGAGAAAATGAGCGTTCGACCCTCCCACCTCGACACAGAGCGTGTGAGTGTTTGTGTAAGATTGTCAGCAGACCCAGCACCCATCCCTGTTGCACCCCTTTTTTTGTAATGTTCAGCAAGACTGCAATCGTCTGATGTGTCATTGACAGGTGACAAGCTATATCATCCCTGTCACAGAGTATAAGCTGTGGCTGACTGCAGGAGGTTTAGGGTTAAACACACTAGAGAGTTACAGTAAAGTGTGTGAACATATTTGTGCATGTGTGCGCACATGTAGGTGTGTCTGGGTGTTTCCTGGAATGTGTCACGATTGCGGTACAGGAAGTTAGCAACTGTTCTGCACCACAACAACATCTCTGCTTCCTGTATATATATATGCGTGTACACGAGTGTGTGTGAGAGTGCGTGAGGGACAGATTTTGAGCGTCTGTACTAATACATTTGTCGCTTTCCTCTCTTTTGAATCAGATCTGATGGACGTCGCAAACTTCAACAAGAGTCACGCCGAAATGACACAAACATTTCACAGCACGGCGTGATAAAGATAAAGAAAAACAAGCAACAGGCACAGTGTGTGTGTGTGTGTGCGTCCGCGAGCGTGCGTCAGCGCTGACTCAGTGCGTGAGCGTGTTTGTAATTCAGCCTTCACAACGCAAACAATCTCTCTCCTCCATTCCCTTGCTTTCTCCATCCTCTCCCTCCCTCTCTCTCTTGGACACCGTCTCCTAGCAACCAGACACTTCAGGCCTAAAAATAAACCCCTAGAAATGAAGAGAACAAGAAATAAAACATAAACGACAATTAATCCTTTCACCAGAGCGTGAGTCTCAAATAGAAAAGGTAGGAGCGTGGCAGAGAGAAGAAAGAAAAGGAGAGAGAGAGCGAGAGCCAGCAACAGGTATTTGTTAGTTTTCTGTTGCACTCCAACACTTCAAGTTGCTGGGAAGTGAGCCGACTTCTCAGACTCCCCGAAACTCTTATAGCTGCAGTGATTTTCACACCGAGGCACTGATATCTACTCTACATCTAAACATAGACCTCAAAAAACAGGCCTCGGTGACTGAATGAGAGCTCGATTTGTGAAGTGAAGACCACTTCAATTGTTGTCGCAGGCCGTGAGCTGATTGACACACGCTATGCTACACTCTCGTTTGTTTCTGACTTAGATATTCGAAGTTCCTTTTCAAGCACAGCAGGTGGGCTAAAGGGAAGCCCTGCTCTGCTGTACGGACCTAAATCTAACTAGATGAACTCTTACGCGTTCGCAATACTGACATGCACACCTGATTCACACAAAGAGGCTTCATTAGTGTAAAAACTTCCGCTTGCCTATATGGAGAGGAAGGAGAGGAATTCAAATATAAATTGAATGAATACAACAGATAAGAAATTCAGTCCAACATAAAATGAAACTCTTTCATTCTGACAGGTTTTTGTAATGGTGACAAAATATATTTACATTTTTTTACGCAACAAAATATAATCAAATCAAGTCACGATATAAGAGTGTCAGATCCTATCTTGTGTGTTGTAGCGTACAGCTGAGCGAAAATAATTTGAAAAGTACATATCGAAAAACATGTTTGAATGAATCAATCACTCACAATAGGACTTATAATAATAGTCCAGCCAGGCCTACAATCAGCAACCTTCATGCCAAAGACTATAGAATACACAAGACATGTCACTCGTGTAGTTTTGAATGGGGAAAAGTGTAATAGTAAATATTAAGAATGAAGACCCTCCTACTAGTACAAAAGCCAATCATCGATCGTTATTGACCATGTTCTTTAAAGCGGAAGTGAGCTCGTTTTTGCGATTGTTTTAGAATTCGCTTGAGTTGCCTATGGGAGAAATAACTAGGAATAATAAACAGCAGAAAACAGTCAAACTTTTGCTTACAAACAAGTGTTTGCATGACTATACAAACAAAGTAGAATAATATAATAAAGTAAATATCAGTTTGTAACATCAAGCAGCGTAACTAGCTGTTTTTAATGTCTAAAAATGAATGGAAGTGAATAAGACCGGAAATCTGGAGCCAAAAAGATTCAAATGGCCCGCTCATACACACAGAGAATAAGGTGTATGAACTGACGATTCTCCGGGGGAGAAGCTTGAACCAGATGTGTGCTTTTACGACTGGAATCTCAGAGAATACTTGTGTCACAGACATAAAACATATCCACATAACGCTTGAAATCTGTGCTTTTAAATAAACCAACTAATCTGTATGAAACTAATGCGAGGTACAGCTCGTCCTGTCAAACACACATCACATGACAGCAAATACTCAATTGCCCACAAATTTGTAAACAGAGTAGCTGTCATTTCTAAAGGTGACCACCTTCATGACCAAGCTGTGGATCACTTCTGAAGACCAACAAATCTGACAAAGCATTATCCAGAGGATTATCATGTGTAACACGGGCATAAATAAGGTTGGTGTCGTGATCTCGTTCTTTATATGTGCGCATGCGCATTAGCTCGGGCAACCTGAAAATATGCAGATTTTGTTTGATTTGGATATTAAGAAACGAAACTTATGAGACGGTTGTTGTTTAACTTTATTGGTGATTCCAAATATGTAATGTAATCGTCAGCTTGGCTTACAGTTGGAGAATTTGATGTTTCTCCATTCAGACAGAACGCCCAAGCATACTGCATGAGAGGCATTTTAAAGATGGCCGCCAAGTGAAATGACTTGCCTTAAAGGGACTTTGCTCATGCTGCGAGTTAACGCTGTGTCACCATTAATGAAACATCAAAATTTATTATCTGCTTGTTTTTCTCTGTAAAGTTGTTTGGACACAATTAGTAATGTACAAAGCCCTTTAAAAAAATGACAGCGACTTGATTTATTTATTTATTTATTGCCACATCAGCAACTTATGGCTATTTCATGGCAAGATGGATATACCTAAAAATATTAAATGATAAAAAACAAATTCGTATAACAATAAAAAGTTACTTAGATAAATACATAAAATATAAATTTTAAAAATTCACACAAAAACATATTCAAAGTTAAATATGATTTGTCAGTTAAATTTTTGTTAAGTAATTTAACACTCCTCCCGGTAGTACCTTTTTTAAAATGTCCATCAAAGTAGTCTCCTTATAATAATGTATAATAATCTAATTGTATAAAAACTTCCACAATCCAACAAAATATGTTTGATAGTAAGAGCAGCCTGGCAGTTACTACATTTAGGTGGGTCTTCGTTATTGAGTAAATACTAATGTGTCAACCTAGAATGTCCAATTTGACATCTAGTTTAGACAGTCTGTTCATGCCTGGTCTCAAAATTATAATTTGCAAAGTGTCTTTCATGTAATTTCGGGTTAATTTTACGTAGTTTATTATTTGTGCATTTGTTCCATTTACAGCGACTTGATTTAACATTACAAAAAAAAAAAGAAAGTAAAGCAAACTACAGCTAAGAACAAGAGAATTCAAAAAAGTGAACTTTGCCAAAAAAAGTTTTTTAAATTCTAAATCTTTGTTTATTTGCTTAAAATGAAACAAGCAACTTCAAGACAAGTGAATTGCCTTACATGTGAAGCTCTGACAAACAACTGAGCAAAACACTGTTTAATATAAGACACTTACAACGTCACACTAAAGTAGCTGAATCTGCTGCCTGAATAATCAGAACTTGTTTTCTGAATGATTCACGATCACTCTAATAATATAAATAAAAACAAACATGATGTGCTGCTAACTATGACCCAAAAAGTTGTTTGTACTTTCAAAACTATTTTCATCAGTTGCCTAAATCCCCAAAAAAATCATTCAGCTTTAACAGCCACGCATCATGTCCTGTAAAAGTGGTCTCTGAAACGGTGAACGGAGACATCCTCAACACCTCGGCACGAGTTTACACACAAGCGGCGACCTCCTCCCGTCACAGCACATCGCTTTTATCACCTTCCTCATCTTTGTTTGTGTACGGCAGTCTGACTTGCGTCTGTGTGACGTGTAACCGGCCAAAAATACTCCCACTTCTTTATCTCCATCGCCCCATTCCTCACCCCTCCTTCCTTCACCTCCATCAGTCCCGTTCTCCCTCTCTTCCTGCTATTCTTCTACCTCTCTAATTTTAGATAGCGGAGGGGAAAAAAAATCCCGGCACACATCTGCAAACAATCTAAGAGAGAAAGAGAGACAGGGACACGAGTGTTTCTATCCAACTAACACAGTTGTAACACTTGGAGTTGGTGAGAAACTTTGTGACTATAGGGAGATGTGTGTACTGTTTTTTCAACATCCAAAAAAAAAAATAAAAAATCACAGTGTTGTAAGTGATAAAGTTCCAGTCTGATGTAATGTTTTTCATTTTGATTTTGATACAGAAATGATAAATCATAAAAACGCAAATGCTTTACAATATGTTATGTTTTTCAGAGCAAATCAATGAACAATGTAGCAATAAAGGTAGAATGATTTTATTCATGTTAGACAACTCCATACCAAAGACTGTAGAATACACAAGACATGTCAGTCGTATAGTTTTGAATGGGGAAAAGTGTCAACGCTCCACAGAGGGTGTGTCTGAAGTTGGGGCTGACGCGATCGTCATAGCAGCGTCAGCCAGCTACTGTCTGGGCTGGTGTATTTGCATACAGCGATCTGATTGGCTGACGCTTCCATTGGCGCTTGAAAGTCCCAACTCCTGCAGCGAGCAACGCCTCTGAAGCGGCGCCGACGGATCCAGAATGCAGTTTGGCAAAGCCTGACGTCACCCATTCAAAGTGAATGGGAAGCGTTGACGCTGTGTGAATGGGGCATAACGGTCACTATGGCAAATGAAGCCTCACCTTCTAGGACTGAAGCCAATCAGCGATCGATAGACTGGCGATTCTTCGGAGGAAGGGCTCAGACCAGACATGAGTTTTCGAGCATCGACAGATTTTGTGTGATTTGGATGTTTAGAAATGAAATTAAAGACACAGTTGTTGTTTATTTTATTTGTGATTCCGAATATGAAATTAGATCGTAAGCTTGGCAGGCTATTTTGGAGAATTTGATGTTTCCCCATTCAAACAGAATGTCCAAGAGGTGTTTCAGAGATGGTCGTCATATGAAAAGAATTGCCTTAATAGGAACTTTGACAAAACCACTGTTTTCACTTTAAATAAATCTATATTTGCTGGAAAAAGCCTAATTTTTTAAATCACAACAAATGAAAAGATTTGTTATTTTGACCAACTGTCATTTTGTGAAGAAAACAAAATGCTCTAAATCAGTGGTTCTCAAACTGTGGAACAGGCACCACTAGTGGTACACAAGCATCCTTCTAATGGTACATCTAGAATCTCTGAATAATTAAAGTAAAAAAATAAACACACTTTTAACCCTTTGACACGTACGATAACACAGATGTGATCAGTGAATTGATTTTAATAGGCTAAACCTTTTATTTAAGTGGCTGACAATAATAAATATTCTTAATTAGAATAATTAATCTGCCTTGTTTTTGAACTGTGCAGTGCTGTAGCCGCTTAATTAGGCCTACTATGCTACTGTACTTCAATACCGGTTATCATGGTGGTACTTGGAGAGACAATGTTTTTCTGAGGTAGTACTTGGTGAAAAAGCCTTGAGAACCACTGCTCTAAATGAAAATATGTTTATTTGCAAGTTGGTAGAAGTGACAGTACTTCATTTTTCATTGGACAACAATGTTTTTTTTCTGTAGCCATCAAAAAAAAAATCTTAAAGGGATTAATAATTTATGACACGTGGTTCAGTGGTTAGCACAACTTTTCTGTGGAGTTTGGATGTTCTCATGTTCGTGTGGGTTTCCTCCAGGTGCTCCGGTTTCCCCCACAATCCAAAGACATGCGCTAAAGGTGAACTGGATGAACTAAATAGGCTGTAGTGCATGAGTGTGTGTGAATGCGAGAGTCTATGGGTGTTTCCCAGTAGTGGGTTGCAGCTATAAGAGCATCGACTGTGTAAAACATATGCTGGACTAGTTGGCGAGTCATTCCACTGTGGTGACCTCTGAAATAGAGACTTAGCCAAAAGATTAATAATTTTGACCCCAAAAAACTGCATTTATTCCAGTCAAAACTAATGAAAATATGACTTCATATTTCCAGAACTGGAAATCCTGTGAACATTTCCTTACTATTTTAAAAAGAAATTGGGAAATATTTTTAAAAGGATCCAAACTTTACAAGAGGGCTAATAATGTAGCTTTCAATCGTATATGTGTGCAGTTTTTGCTGTCAGATTGTGATTTGTTCAATGTTGAATATAAACCATATACTTTTAGGTACTTTAGTACTTTATAACTTTATTTCCTTACCCATGCCGATTTTTACTCACATTTTACACTTTGAAGCGTTCACTTTCGACTGTGTGTGTGTGTGTGTGTTTGCGAGGGGACAGAGGACAGGACACAGCGTGAGTGTGTGTTTTTTTTGTGTGTCTGATGGTAAACACGCAGCGCTGCCGCCTGTCACCGTCACACACAGGCAGACGTGTGTCTATGTGATGGTGGTGTGGCGCTGAGCAGCAGGACGGCTGTGCTCCGTATCTCAGAGATGCTTAAATGGATCTGCTCAAGCTGATTAAAGTCCTGCTGCTCGTCATTACATAACACTCACCTCACTCACACCACAGGAGACCTGGATTACAGCCGCCGCTTACTCTGTGTGTGTGTGTGAGTCTGATCACACTGTATTAGCGCTGTGTCTCTTCGGTCTGTCTGGATATTCAATGTTTATCTTAAGCTGAGCGTGTGTGTGTGTGATGTCCATGGATGTAGAAACACACACACACAGCATGGAAAGATCTCATTAATGGCTGGAATGATTGAATTATCAGGCCAGAGAGTTTTGGGTCCAGATCTCACCACAGCCATCCATCTTCCTCTCATCCTGCTGTTTGTCTTTCGCTCTCGATCACTATCTGTCTCTCTACCTCCAGCTCTACCTCTGTGGCACTCTCTCCATCATCTGCCGTCTCTCTCTATATGCCCCACATCTGTCTATAGTAGGCATGGGCCGGTATAAGTTTCTGACAGTATGATAACCCTTGATAAAAAATATCACAGTTTAACGATATTGTGATTACTGCTCTAAAATATATTCTTTTTAAGTGTCTGGGTAAAAAACTCATCATATTTTATTTTAGGAAATGTTTAATATATTATATTTAATATATATTTAATATATAATATATATTTTGGAGCAGTAAACATTCATTCATTCATTTTCTTTTCGGCTTAGTCCCTTTATTAATCCGGGGTAGGCCACAGCGGATTGAACCGCCAACTTATCCAGCATTTGTTTTACGCAGCGGATGCCCTTCCAGCCACAACCCATCTCTGGGAAACACATCCATACAGTCTCATTCAGACACATACACTATGGACAATTTAGCTTACCCAATTCCCCTGTACCACATGTCTTTGGACTGTGGGGGAAACCGGAGCACCCGGAGGAAACCCACGCAACCACGGGGAGAACATGCAAACTCCACACAGAAATGCCAACTGGCCCAGCCGGGGATCGAACCAGCGACCTTCTTGCTGTGAGGCGAACGTGCTACTCACTACGCCACCGTGGCGCCCCTACTCTATTGTTTTCATTTTTCTTTAAAAAGGTCTTTGTTGTTGTGGTTGTCACAAGAAGATAAGGAAAAGAGCATGGAAGAACACAAACAAACAAACAAACCCCCAGTAATATATACAAATACTCAAACAAACAAAAATTGTAATAACAAATCTAAACTAAACAATATGGGATCAAACTAAAAAAAGAGAGAAAAACGAAAAGAAAATCAAAGCTAAAAAAATTTAACAAAACTAAACCAAATTACAGTGGTCCCTCTTCTAAAAATAACCCGCAATAGACGAAATCCACGAAGTAGTCAGATTTATTTTTTACAGTAATTATAGATGTTTTATGTAGATTATAGAAAAACTCCTCACTACACTCTTTATACACTTTTCTCAGACAGGCATTAACATTTTAAACACTCTCAAAGTTCAAACATTCCTAAAAAATACAAATAACTCCAGTATTATAGAATGAAACCAATGATCAAAACCATTTGATCTTCATTTCTTTATTCCCTAATGGCACCCTACAGCTGCATTACTTCTACCTTCCTTTAGCATGTCAAGAAGTTCAACTTTTTGTGCGATGTTAGCATCTTGGTCTGCCTTTTGAGTGCTACTGCAGGTGCCTTCGTCCACATTGTGGGGAGAAAACTTGCAAACATACAGTACAGCACATCAGAGTCACATTGCTAGCGATCAATGATTTATGTAAATTTGGCAAGCTGAACACAATCTGTACTGTACAGGAGACAAGGCACAGAGGAGATTGATTGACAATGGTCTACAGTCAATCAGGACGCAAAACACTATGCGCTATAGATAAAAAGCTTGTCAAATTACACAAAAAATCTGCGAACCGGCGAGGCCGCAAACAGTAAACCGCGTTATAGCGAGGGACCACTGTATTGAATTAAAACACAACAAAACTAAACCAAATAAAATCAATTTGAATCCCCGCGCCTCCTCCCACAGAAAATAATAATAATAATAATAATAATAATAATAATAATAATAAAAAAAAACTAACAAAAATCAAATAAAAAAGACATTAAATTCAAATGTAAAACAGTAAGTAAACAAAACCAAATCTTTAATAAATACACAAACAGCAATCACATACAGTCTTTAATGTTAATAATCTTTATATGTGTCCTGGTTTCTGTCTCTCTCTCTCTATCTCTGTCCCGGTCCCCTTATTTCTCCCTCCCTCCTGTCTCTCTCTCCATCTCTGTCCCAGTCCCCCTGTCTCTGTCTCTCTGCCTCCAGGGACAGATTACCCTCCTCAGCGAGAGCAAGTAAAGGCCGCTGCATTATGCAAGACACTGATGATGTAACCACACTCACTCACTACCCTCACTCACACACACACACACACACACACACACACACACACACACACACACACGAGTCTCACCACAGCAACAAGCAGCAGCTACTGCGATGCAGAGAATCAAAACAACCATCATCATCATCACCATCATCATAAGGACTCCTGTAGTAACAGCAGCAGCCCTGTTAAACGTGATCCCACCCAAAACATGCGTATCTCTTGTAAGTGCTCAATCAACCAGTGTGTGTGTGTTTGTTTTTAAAGTAATTCAACCACAGAATGAATCAAGCTGTGACTCCAAACATTAACTACAATATGTCAGTTTAAATTGTGAGGTCTAGACGTGTGACGATATTCAACAATAACAATTAAACAATACAATTAACAGTAAATTTGCCATAATGAAAATGTGAGATATTTGTATTGTGTGCACTTCAAAAATACTGTGAATAGCAACTTTTTAAAGCTGAATTCTGTTATTAATTACTAACCTATATTATTACTTCTGTACACAAATTAAGCTAATTTAGATGAAGTCTGAGAGCTCTCTGACCCTCCAAACAGCAACGATCCAGAGACGTTCAAAGTTCTGAAAAAATTCTAACTGTTCGTGTGACTTCAGTTGTTTAAAAGAAATCATTATTCGAAACTAGGGCTGCACGATATTGGAAAAATCTGGCATTGCGATATTTTGTTTTTCTGTGATATATATTGCAATATGAATACAATTTCACCATGGCTTGAATAGCTCTATTTGGAAAATCCTTTTTAGATTGATTGGGGTGTTTTTGTAAGGATGCGAATCATGTATAAAAAAATAAAATAAAAAAAAACAATAAACAAATTGCAAGCAAGAACAATTACAATAGAGAAAAAGGAAAACGTCAAATAGCTTTATGGTATTCTGTAGAATCAAACAGAATTCAATGATGAAATGAAAAATAACACTTCGTGTATAGTCTTCATTGTAGTAAGTCAGTAAAATTATTCAATAATATTACGAACTGTTGTACGTTATTGTGCCCGAATACTTTAGAAAGTTTCACTCCGTTAAGCTTATACTTAGCACCGACTCCTGAAATCTGATGAATTCTCAATTGTTGATCAACTATAATCCCAAAACAACATTGCAGATCCTACGATGTGACTATTGCGGACACAAAGATTGCGATATCGATGCTGAACCGATACATTGTGCAGCCTTCTTAGAAACTCCAAAAACATTTGTGCAGTACAAAAGCTGTAAAAACAACTTGTTCACCTATTTCTTCCACATCAGATCAGGATGAATGTTTACTGAGGGGAATGCAATGCTTGTGTGTTGCACTGCTTACACTAATGGCAATACAAGGTAACACTTTATTTTGATGGTCCATTTGAGTATTAGTAGACTGTCTACTTAATATCTGCTGATACAGACATTTAACTGACTTTAAGATACTTTGCAAGTACATGTCAACTTACACTAACCCGAACCCCAACCCTAACCCCAATCTAACAGTCTAATTATAATCTAATGAGAACTAGTTGAAATGTAACTTAAATTCAACAAACGGACCATCAAAATAAACTGTGACCCAATACAGTATACTGCCAGAAGTAAAAAGTGCACCCTGACACATGAGATCTATAAGAACAGAGTAATTTTTACTCTTTATTTATTTATTTATTTTTGGCACACAAAAGTGTTCTTGGATCTTTGTATGGTTTACAGTTAATCCACTGAAGTTACATGGATGTTCTTGGTTCCTTTTCTGTACTTCGAACACTTTGTAACCATTACTGTGAATGGAGGATGAGGGAGCTCTCCGATTCTACCTAGTGTTGTTTATTGTGCTTCATAAATCCTTGAGCAAACAAATATTTTTGAAAACAAAATGTTTAATCTGAACATTCCAATACAAAAAAAGCAAAGCAATATACAAACACGCAGTTCTTTTTGTTGGTACCAGTTAAAGTAACTATTTTTGCGTTTTGTCATTAACGTGATAAAATTGCATATCATGATAAAGCTTCAGCAATTATCGCAAACATGAAAATTTGATACCACCATATGGTTAATGAGGTCACAAAAGTGCAAGTTTGGAAACGCGTAAGCACGAGGGTCTCACGCTTATCAAATAAACAGCTAACCTACTGACCAGGTTATCACTACAACAAGGGGACGAGGGACAGAGGCTGGTCAATTTTCAAACTTGATTATTGCTGGTCTACAGTATTACGTAACAAGGAAATGAGAGTATACACACACAGTGCAGTCCATTGTGCAAAGATAAGCCACTAAACTGTCTAATCAAATCACTTTATAGTCGCTAAACCCTATAAACGAGTGAATCCACAATATACGCTTATTACACAATCAGTGAACTCGATGCAGAAGTATTTGAACATCTACACACACTTGGCAGTCATTAAGGATAGTATGGGATGGAAAATAGTAGCACTGCACCCCACCCAGGGGAATCCCGTCCAAAAACACATCTATCCTAACAGCGCTTTATCTACACACACACACACACACACGCACACACACGCGCACACACACACACAGCTGGAATTGAGTTACAGTACCAGTGGCAGAGACAAAAGAAGTGGACGTTTCTCAGAACACACACCTTGCTGAGTCATTCAAACCAAAACAATCTTGTACAGCTATCTTTATGGGGACGTAGATTCCATCCCCCTACCCAACCATATCCATAACCTAATTCTTCTAGAACATTTTCACAATAGTTCATTCTGTAATATTTGGGCCGCTTTCCGTATGAGAACTGTTATTGCAATACTTGTGAAGACATTTGGTCCCCACAACATGATGAATACAAGGTACACACACAAATCAAACAAACAAACAAACAAACAATTACACACACATACTCTTTATCACATGTATAGAGATTCTAGAGACACCAAAGACACCTTCAAAGCACAAGGACCTAAGGAACGTTCTATACATTTTTACGCACACACACAAACAGCAACACAAACACAGGTCTGCAAACTGAACCCCTGAGATAACACAGAAATAACACAGAGTCTCCGAGCGCCAGGCCTGGGTAAACCTAATAACTCTCAGAACAGATCAGCACAAAATGGCCGCTTTGAGGTGAAAATAGCGTTAATGTTTTCAGCTTTTTTTTACTATTACTTTGGTGTACGAGTTTGATTCCTCAAGGGGGAGATTTCCTTCTTTCACAACTTCCTAGAAGTCATCAATAAAAGAACTTATCAGGTCTTATCTTAAATGCCAAAGGTAGTGCTGGGTTGTATGTTTAAAGGTGAAGTATGTATTTTATACTCTAAAATTACAAATTAGCTATGTGCGCAATAGAATTGAGAGAATTTTAATGTTTAAAAAAATACAGTGGAAGCTGCATAAGAAATGTAAGCATTTTACGGTAAACTGCTGTATTTCATTAATTTATAATGTTAATACAGTAGTGTTGGGGTAATGCATTACAACGCGAGTTACATAATAATATTACTTTCCTAAATAACAAGTAGCGCACTTTAAAAAAAAGTGTTTAAAAACATAAATAAAAAATAAATAAAGTAAAATAAATAAATAAAAAAGCCTGCAAGTTCTGAAAGAGATCAAGTTTCAGCCAGGTCAGAAAAAGTAACGCAAAAGTAACTCAAAAGTAACGCATGACTTATCATAAATAGTAGCTAAGTAACACAACTAGTTCTAACTAACTCAATATTGTAATTCATTACTTTCAGAAGTAACTTTGCCCAAACACTGTAATGCACTAATGTTTTGAAGTACACTGAAAAAAATTATTTAATTGCATTTACTACTTTTTTTTAAGTAAATGGTTGCAAATAATTTATATGGATGGAATTTAAACAAACAAATTAAGTTGAACATAATAAATTTCATTTGTTTGTTTAAATTCAGCCCATATAAATTGTTTGCAACCACTTACCTTAAAAAAAAAAATTAGTAAATCCACTGGATCACGTTTTTTCAGTGCACTAACATCTGCACATTCTACCTTTGATGTAATTTGATGAACAATGTTCCATATGAAGTCATATGCTAATAACAAACAAATTTTCCACACATCCGGTATAGCGATAATTGCGTCTAGATACTTCCGGCCGAAGCATTCATCAATGAATATTCATCCATGTATGTACAGAAATAACACAGGTCCAGGTTTCCTCTCATCAAATATTTATTACATCGCATATTTATTATACATTTACATTTTATACATGTATTTAAACATGTATTATATATGTTACCTCCCTCGTAACGGTTTAAAACAGAACCTACGCTATGATAAAGGTTTATTACGCACAAATGTAAAGAGCCTTTCCTCAACCGTGCTAACGTATGAATCGTCACCCACCTTGGTAAATAAAAACGTAATTTCTGTGGAAAAACTTATATCCTTTATTAAGTTTAGAGTGTGGAGCGATAGAATGTCGGTCCACAAGACAATAAACACCCGCTGTAAATGTTGCCACAGTTTTTAAAGAGGTAGTGAAAACTAGCGCATCTGACTCTCTGACTCCGTTGCTCCGGCCGGAAGTATCGATACACAACTATCGCTCTACAGGATGTGCATTCGACCGTCGTTGAAAAAGGCCTATAATGTCAACAAAAACAACTAAAAGTTTAGTTTCATGCAGGGAATTCTAGAAAAATATAATTTAGTAACATTTTCAAATGTTCACTGTATATATTAAGCAACCAAAATGAGCCTGGTTTCTCTCAAGGTTTTTTCCTTCACTTTTATCAATCAGTAAAGTTTCGTTTCTCGCCACTGGATTGCTTGGTTTGGGACTTGTGGAGCTGCACATCGATGGATTTGCTCTTCAGTGTTTGGACTTTCAGCAGGGAAAATGAAACCACACTGAACTGAACTAAATAGAACTTCAACTCTGAAAACTCAATTTACAAGAACTTCTATGTTAAGCTGCTTTGACACAATCTACATAGTAAAAGCCCTATAGAAATAGTTTAATTTATTTAATTTAGTTATTTTACTTGTAATCACAGCCACTATTTTGCGTACTAATAATAACCGTCTCTCCCTTAAACTTGGTAAAAGGAAACAACAGAAAGGCTACTTCAGGCTACAAAGCGGTTTAATCTACACTTCATGCCACTGCCTTTAAGCTAGCGAGTGTTGCGAGAGTGAGGCAGAGCAGGCGTTTCTTTGACAGACTGTGAGTTCAGGCTAAAAGCCTGGCTGTGACTGCTGCGCAAGGGCCTCTCGGTCTCTGGCTCGATCCCTCATAAACCCTAATCCCCAAAAACAACAATCACACACTGTTACGCAGGCAAGCCCTGAACCGCCTTACGCTGCTTCACAGAGAGAATAACCCAGCGTGTCCCTTAAAACCTGGCCCACATTCGCGTGTGAGCATTGCATAACCAGCCAAACCATGTCTGAGGCTAAATATGGTACAGTTAAAACAATTATGAGGCAAGCACTTTGGCCAGAGATCACACACAAACACTCTAGAAGCTTAAAGCTGATGTCATCTACAGCCCAGAAATATCAACATCACCCAAAGCCACAGAAATAAGCATCAGATGTTTTAAAAGACTGGCCGCAGAAACCAAGAGAAGCTAACAATGAATGAACGGACTAATAATAGAGCTAATGGATGGCTGACTTTTTTTTTTTCCTTCATGTGTGTGGGACGGGCAAACATGCCATTAACATTTGATGCCTAAAGTCGCCTAAATACAGGAGCTCTTAGACCAGTCGCATATGCATTATTGAGCAACACAAGACATTATGTGTCCGTGTATATACACTCTGAAAGAGAGAGCAGAAGGGCGTTAAGAGCCTGAATGGTTTGTTTTCGAGGAGAGTTAAGTCATTCAGTCCTGATCAAATGCTGATGTGAGAGTGAAAAAATTTCCTGAATCACAATAAAAAGGGTCATCACCATTTAAAGGGTCATGAAACCCTCAACAAATTTTTCGTGGATTTTAACAGATTTATTAATTAAGACAACATTAGCATCTGTGAACTTTAACAAAGAATAATGTTCTGATACCCGTTTTTCATTCTCAATAACTGGGCTAAGGGTATCGATGTGTTGAGTGGATACCTGTGAGTGTATTTGTATTTACAGCTACTAGTCTTGTATGAATTGATCCAGTTATTTTATGGTGTGCTTCAGGCTTATCCATTGATGAACCTTTATAAAATACATTCTGTGAATTAAAGTATTTTTATTATCTGACATACATTAAACAGTTTTTTTTATTAGAACATTACACATTACATTATAAATGAATAATATAAGAAAATAAATCTCTTCAAAACGTAAAATCCAGAAATAACGTGTTAAATAAAAGCATTTCAGTTTTTACATACAAAAGTATAAAACAAAATGCACCAGCAACTTATACTCAACTTATTCTCTAAATGTTGTTAATAAAGTTGATCGTTTAAACATCTTTTACTTTACATGAAATTTGTTCACGCACTCAAATGGCTTAGGAAGCTCTATTGAGAAATATATATTGTGATGAGGCAAAATCTACCGGGACTCCAAATGTTCAATAAATTTTGACCCTCTGAGGCTGGTAATCCAAAACAACAAAAGTTTAATTTAGTTATCAATTATAGCCCATTGGCTGTCTTTCGAAAACTTTTCTTTTCGTTTGAATGACCCTTCCAAATGTTGTTGATTCTGGCACGGCTCAACCTTCTGTGCGCTAGCCTTTGTGAAACTATTGTGTTCGGCAGGATGACGCGTTCTCATATACTTTATTTAGTCACTTAAAGTTATTAATTCCTGTGCAACCCACTGTTTTACTGGCTGGTCTAGTCTGAAACATCCTAGTCCTAAACAGCAGACATACTGCTTCTTCTTCATATTTGACTTTGGGTTTGCAGCTTTGAGCAAAGCTAGCAGGTATAACTATATGTCTCATTTGAGAAAATGGTATTGGGTCAGTTTATGGATTCAAATACTGATACGGATGCCAGATTCCACGGTATCGGTGGCACACTAGAATGAAAACAGCCCTACTACTTTTGAGCTTTCCCCCAAATTTCATACTCTTGGTTTTAAATCTGTATCATGCAATAGAACTTTAGGTTGACATATTTTGTGGTCTACTTATTATACAAAATGCTGAGTGTTCTTATCCTATGACACTAATTCTGAATTGTTCAGTCAAGATGTGAGACCGCAAAGTATTTAGGTATTCATGGGTCAGGTAGTTTTCTCTGAATTACCAACTTCTAAGAGTAATTTTGAGTAATAATGAGTGGATTCCTGAACACTGCTAATTGGCCACTGTGTTCACACGCTTAACAGATTTGACTGTGATTGGCTTAAACGATCATTAATTCACAAGATCACTCAACAAGGATGCTAGAGCATTTGAAAGCCACGTCTATCAGCTTATCCATCAGCAAACTGACATGGCATTCAAACTCTCCATTTCCCCGTAGACTTTTTGGTCACTTGAAATTATGTACGAGTCAAAATTCTACTAAAACCTTTTGTAAATATAAAAATCTTGCATTTCCTCATGTTTCACCTCTGATATTTAGTGAGTCAGTGTGAGCTAATGGCAGATTACTCCTCTACTCCGTTAAATTCTGCTTAAAAGTTTAAATGCCCATTTCAGTTGCATTCTCTTTCAATTTTGAGGTAGACTTCAACTGAATGAGGGATGATTCCTCACCCTTTAAATGGTATATTAAATATATAATCAAAAAAGTTTAATTGAACTAAATTGTGTTTAATTGAACTCATGACAATTACCTATAGCTTTTCTTGACACTTCTACTTTGTTTGAGATTGCTTTTCCATTCAAGAAGACTGAAAGAAATAATCAAGGTTGTGCAGTAAATAATCCTCATTCTAAAGTCTCGTTGAGCGGACTGTACATTTTTCCTCATGTTGTATTTTCTGTTGGTATTTTTAAGTGACATGATTTAACAGCAGAGCTATTTCAGTCCTCTGCGTGATTTTCTTCTCGACTATTTCACATTTTTCTTTGTTATCCACTGTAACAATATGATAAAAGACAACATATACTGCGCATCTGTAGTCTGCTTTGCCAATTTATATATTAACTTAATCGTTTAATTGACAGGAATGCACAACAAATCTCTCATTTGTCTCCGTAGGTCCTCTCATCTCTTTCCAAGTGTTTTAACAGAAATGCTTTGTAAATGTAATTGTGTGTCACATTTTTGTTGCACCTCTAATCCGTCAAAGTGTTTACTGGGATGCTTCTAAAGCAGTATTTATCTGTTAAAATGATGGAAATCCTTTTAATATATATCACTCGATGTCCCATTTAATGTATTTTACAAAGTAAACATATTGCGAAGGTGATAACTTTATTAAAATCTCAAAATTTGCCGCAGAAATCAAGATTTTGGAATTTTTCCAATGTTTTCATGCTACTGGAATTCAATAACAATAGGTACTGACATTTTATAAACGTCTATTGTCCTGCTAACATTTCTTGAACAGTGCTGATTTGCCATTGTGTTCAAGTGCTCAACAGAAATTGCTGTGAATGCGAAGATCAGTCGATTCATCAGCAGATCGATCGTATGTCAGTTTTAGGCATGGGACGATAACCGTTTTCAAGGTATACCGCGGTTTGAAAAAGTCAAGGTTTTAAAACCTGCACATTTTTTGCGATACCGTTCCTAAGGTGTGTGTACGTTTTTTTTTTTTAATGTTTTTTTTTCCTTCGTTTTTTTTAGGACAACAGTATCTCCATTCAAAGATGCCGTTTTAAATTGTCACAAAAAAAAATTTAATCTGTGTTTTTGAAACAAATGAAGACAGCAGGAGTCAATAATTAATTACAATTACTTAGCCTGGCATGTTTACTGTTCCAAAATGTTTTAAATGTTTCTTAAAAATATATATATTGTGTTTGATGAGGGAAAAAATTGTTTTTTACCCGGACATTTAAATAGAATATATTTTAGAGCAGTAATCACAATACCGACATATTTTTATCCAAGGTTATCATACCGTCAGAATCTTATAACAGCCCGTGTCAGCTTATAAACAGACCAGCTAATCTTTGTGGCTTTAAAACGTTTAAAGCATCCCTGTATTTCTAGCTTCAGTCAGTAAACAGTGGTAAGTTAAATTGATGACCTTCATGGCTAATCATAGTCACTTGAACTAGAGCATGTGAACAAAATGGCAAATCAGCGCTGTTTAAGAATGTGCTTCAATTAAAGTGAGAAACGGACGTTTTTAAAATTTCAGTACCGATATGTATCGAATTCCAGTACCGTGACAACATTAGTTAAAAGTAATTTGTTAATGCTATAAACTTTTTCAATATTACTTATTATTAATTATTTTCATTTAAATTATTATTTGCACCCAGTTTTTTCACATAAATGAGTGTCATTCCAATCAAAATGAAGCTTTTGCTGATTGTTTACAGCTGAAGTTACTCCAATAATATGTGCAGAGCATCAGGTTAACATTTAAAAAGGACAATTATACAACTTCAAATTTGTAAAATTTAAAAAATTGTTGAATCTAAACACACTAAAGAAAGATAGCGATCCTTTTTAAGCAAGTAGCAAAATTAATATTCTTTCTTTGAGTACATTCGGCTGTTTAATAGTAGTAGGTCTATATTTTATATGCAAGATGCTTAGGTTTCTGTGGTAACATATGACAACGGTCTCATATAATCCAGAAAAAACTGCTCATAATGTTACTGTCAGGGCAGCTCTGAAGATGAAGTTCACGAGTTCTTGCATTCATTTCTTCATATAACAAAATGCTCAAAAACAACACTCATTTTTGTTAAAGGATGTGATATATTTAAGAAAACCGCACCGCTCATTCACAGAAACATGTGAAAACATTCAGGTTTGAAAATTAAATTAAATGAACTTTTTTATGGTTTGATGTTCACATATATTAGTCCTCATCTTTACTGGATTTGGTGTACAGCACTACTTTTGATTAATCCATCCAAAATCTTGCGAGACTTCATGTTATGCAGTTGAAGATGATGGCACAGCGCAAAAGTCTAAAAAAGAAAATCACTCATGCACTCACTAGCATGTGCAACTGACACCAGGCCTAAAAACAAGAGCGGGATGGAGAGGAGAAGACCGAGAAGAGAGTGATGGAAGATGAGCTGCCACTGGGGTATTCCAGCATGGATTAGTGACAGAGAGGTTATGTGTGTGTGTGTAAGAGGAGTGCAGCGATGGAGGTGTAATCGATGG
>CAIGQQ010034599.1:1152454-1169628 GCA_903798035.1 Danio albolineatus | reverse complement strand
AGATTATATAACCAATCATTTTATACTTACAAAATACATACATTTGTCTACTTGTTTACATTTCACATCCACCGGTTTATATTACCAAACATTTCAAAATGCAGTCAAGTTCAAATTTCACCATCCTTCAGGGGCATCTGGACTACACAATGTGGGAAAAACCTTTTCATTATTATTACTGGTGTTTAACAAGACCATGCATAGTAGTATACAATTCGACATAGGAAAAACTAAAGACTGTCCTAATTTTCCCACTATACCCTCAAAATAAAATAGAATGTATGTATTAAAAACAAACAAATCATCTGAGAGAAAATAAATAAAAAAATAATAATAAATAAATAAAAAAATTACTTAAATTTAAAATAAAAAATATATATAAAAAAATTAAATAGTAATTGAGCAAGTTTACAATAAAGGGGTAAAAAAATTTTTAAAATAAAATAAAAAAAGAGAAAGTTTAGGTTAAGGAGTCAGTATTTCCTCTTTACAGTTATTTACTGTGTATTACAGCTGTTATCAACAGAACAGGGTAAGCCTTTGATATAGTCTAAAACAGGATTCCAGGTCTTGTAAAAAGATTTGAGAGATCCTGCAAGTAAGCATCTTAACTTCAAGTTTTATGCAGCTAAAGAATAATGTGGGCAAAACCTTTGCAACACAAACAACACATTTTAACAGTCAACCAGTCAGCAAACACAAGTGCAGTGAGTGTATGGTGGATGACTGACAAAGAAGAAACAAAATGCACCTAATCTTATCTTAAGTGCTTATGACCGGCACTTAACATCAGTTAACGTCCCAACGTCACTGATGCTGCACTCAAAAACACACACACACACACACACACACACACACACACACACACACACACAAACACACACACTGCAGGTGTTACACTGAGTCACGCTCATGACAATGCAGCCTCTGTAAACTACCTGTATTACATTTCTCTCTCCTGACACACACACAGTGCAACATTCTTCCACAGCAGGCTACATTTCATCAGGTTCAAGCGCAGATCCTGATGACAGTCTGCAGCCAATCTAACAGCAGCTGAGCGCTAATGAGCAGCCGCTCCGGCACAAAAAGTCTCGGGAAAACAACTAAGTACAGCGTGACGGAGACAAACACAGTCCACAAACACAGACGACGCTTTAATCGCACTGAGGAAAAGAGCTCAGATCATGTTACACGGTTAGTTCGGCCCTAAACGCTGTCATCATTTACTCACACTCATGTCATGTTCCAAATGCATGAGAGTTTTGTTTATGTTTGGAAGACAAATAAGGATGTTGTTTTGTCAAATTTGAGGGATTTCAGTCCCTTCTCTAAAAGTCTGTTCAAGCTAAACAAAAAGTTTGCAAAGAAATAAAAAAATAAAAAAGTCCAAGACTTCGCAAATAGACATGATTGTGGACAATGTGGATGGTTTTATGGCATTATAAAAATTGAAAATTTGTGAGAAAAAAAGGCATTAACCTAACAACGTTACAAAGACTAGAAAAACACTATAAGACTGTAAAAATAAACTTGCCTACAACAAGAACGTGAACCCATGAACTTCATCTCTAGAGATGCTCTCAGTCACTTCACAAGAGTTTACCATTTTTGTGAGCAAAACGTTCTTCAAAGCCCATTTCTTCACAACAATCCAACAAAATCAATGAATAAGTTCATGACAAAAAGAAGAAACATTATGGAATAATTACACAATAACTTGTGTTATTGCTATGTTTAAATTTTATTAGTAAAAAATCTAAATTTCTGGAGCTAAATTTTCAGATAAGACTTATTCTTGTGATCGATGTCGCCCCTGATCCAGCAATCGCTGTTTTTGGTTGGTCTGACTCACTTTGTGGGTTCAGTCATCAAATTAAAAAGCTGTTTAAAATGCAATAGTGATAGCTTAAAAAAAATTCATTGTCTATGGAAAAAGGCATCAAAACCACTTTTTAAATCCTGGCTTTCAGAATTCTCTAGCGCTTCACATTTAGGCCCTGTTTACACTAATGCGTTTTCGTTTTAAAACACTTAAGTTTTGCTACGGTTACACCATCCGTCCACACTACGCCGGAGTTTTAGAGCCCTGAAAACGAATCGTTTTGGAAACGCTGGAGAGGCCGTTTTCATTCTAAAACGCTGCTGCTCCATCTCAGTGTGGATGGAAGAAAATGGAGGCTTCTGAAAACGGAGTGGTGGCTGCTGGACACAGAAATGGGAGCATTGTTTGCACTATTGTCTGTTTTATGCGCTATTGTGCAGTTAAACTCTGCCTTTTTTACTACAACAGCTGCATATATTCGCAAGAGGCGAGCTACTGTTCCAGCACTCGCTAATCGCTCACGTTTCAAGCAGCATAAGCCCTATTTAGGACGCCGGTTTTGGGTTCGCGTTTGATGACTAACAATAACCAAACGCCGAGCGAGACACGTGCTTCCTGTTTATACTTGAACACGCATGCCCAGAGTGCGCGAATGGTCACGTGATATACATATTTGGTGGAGTAGTGTGGACGGAGATATGTTCCAAAATGCTGGGTGAAACGCTAGTGTGGACACGGAACGTTTTCATGCTAAAATGCCGTTTTAAAACTAAAACGCACTAGTGTAAACGGGGCCTTAGAGAGACACAATTTTTCTGATAGCGCTGCTGGCTTTGAAGCCATCTGGAAACCCTTTTTTAATTATCTGTCAAATGTCAAGGATAACAGTTTAAAGGTGTGACCCTGTCATTGTTTGCAAGATCACCATATTGCCCGTGCCCACTGGCCTAGAAATATATGTGCAACATTGTTAACCCATGTATATAACTGGAGAAGCAACGGTTTTAAAATCTTTTTTGTCTTTTTGTGTGTGTTTTGCTTGCCTTTTCTCTTCTGTTTTTATAGTTGTTGTTGCTTTTTGTTTTGCTCTGTTGCTTGAAGGTCAAAATAAAAATATAGTATTAAAAATAAAGTCACTGTCTAAGTAAATAACAGATAAAATTTAATCGGTTCACTAAATAATGTACTCATGTTTGCTCTAAAGGCTTGGATTAAACTTTTATTCATACATGTTTGTAGTTTTTTTTCCCTCATTATGAATGTTTTGAAGTGTCAGTTTCAAGCAAGTACACTTTGGGACAGAAACCTCATATAAAAATACGCTCATTTGTGCACCAAAGTTGAATGAACGCCTTATTCGTTTGAGAGAAGAAAATAACGCCTAAATGATGACAGAATTTTCATTTTGAGGTGAACGAACCCTTTACGACACTGTCATGACCTAAGAGTTAAACAGATGCTGGACAAACACAAATAGTTTGTGAAACGCTATCTGTGTTCAAAAGCACAAGGTCTGATGCATCCGTGTTCAGGAATGCCTGCAGAAGCGAGTTTTTCCAAGAATGCGATTGAATGTGTGAGAGTTTGTGCCTCAGTAAATGACTGTGTGTGTGTGTGTGTTTGGCAGAATGCTTTCCTGGAATGAGTAATGCCACACAGGCTGCAGTGATTTAAGCTTTGAGCAGGAATGTGGGAGGTCCAAGTTTTTTTTTTCTGCAAAACAAACCATTGTGAGAGCACGCGTGTCAGCGTTAACACAGCGAATGTTTGCTGAACCATGAGAAGATTGCCCTATTATCGGTTGTCAATGGTGCAACGATCAATATCAACACTTTGTCCATTATTCAAAATCAATAATCGTGGCTCACTACATACAGTCCATAGGCGTCGCGTCTCCTCTGCATCGTCCTCAATGAGTGGAAACAGATGTTGGAGCTCTCTTTGCACAGTGCAATTATGTACAAGTCTAATAAAAGGCTAATGGAGGTTTCTCTGAAAGTATAATGGAAAGCTACAGTATGAAGCGTAAACAGTGGTGGGAAATGAGCAGAAAAGGTCACTTAACCTTTAGCATCTCATTAAAACAAACACATTAACCTACACAGAAAGAAATGTAATAAAAAACAATGAGTTCCATTTTATCTTCAGAGATTTTGAATTGATTTAACATATCTGGGATAGCTGCTTGGTTATTATTTTGTTTGTTTTTCACAGACGGGCACCAAATTAGCTTTTTCAGTGTAGTTGCAATGAGAAAGGAGTGAAAAAGTGATAACGGGATAACTAAACGAAGTTTAGTCACTCCAGTCCAGCTAGTAAACCAGCATTTTGCTAAATATATCAATAAAGCCAAATGTTTTAATGCCATCTCAAGTGTTCAGTTGGCACGACATGCCTTCTTAGATACCCAGGATGACATACATAGTTGAATGTACAACCATAGAATGTTAAGTAGCATAAGGATATTAGAAAGTAAAATTAAATTTTCATGGGGTTGCAAGGTGGCTCAGTGGTAAGAACTGTTGCCTAAGAGCAGAAAGGTCACTGGTTCGAGTCCCAGCTGGGTCAGTTGGCATTTCTGTGCAGTTTGTATGTTCTCCCCGAGTTGGAGTGGGTTTCCTCAGGGTGCTCCGGTTTCCCCCACAGCCCAAAAACATGTGGTATAGCTGAACTGAATTAACTAAATTGTCCGTAGTGTATGAGTGTGTGTGAATCAGTGTGTATGGGTGTTTCCCAGCACGGGGTTGAGGCTATAGCGGAATAGTTGCCGATTTATTCCTGTGGTGACCTCTGAAATAAAGACTTAGCCAAAGAGAAATGAATGAATGAAATTTCATGACTATCTGACACTATTAAAAGAAAATAACAGTTATTTTTTTATTATACACGTATTACGTATTTAGTTATTTACGTATTTAGTTTTTTTAATTAATAATATTATTTTTTAATTAAAGTTTTTAAAAAATATTTAAGGATATAAAGTAGACACAAAAACAATTAACAAATTAGGCATGGGCTGGTATAAGATTCTGACGGTATGATAACCTTGGATAAAAATATCACGGTTTCACGGTATTGTGTTTACTGCTCTAAAATATGTTCTTTTTAAATGTCAAACAAAACCTTTTTCCACTTTGAACACAATATATTTTATTTTGAGAAACATTTAAAATATTTTGGAACAAGTAAACATGTCAAGCTAAATAATTCAAGTGAATCATTGACTTCTGTGGTCTTCGTTTGTTTCAAAAACACAGATGTCTTTACAATTTACACCTAAAAAAATATTACTCGTACCTTAGGAACGATATGGCAGAACATTTTGGCAGTATGAAAACCTTGACTTTTCCAAACCGCGGTATACCTTGAAAACGGTTATCGTCGCATGCCTATAACAAATCCCAAAACACAACAAGCCGACTTGAAAAAAATAGTTGTAACAAAGACCAACTTTGTTTTCGCCTCGTATTAGCTGTGTCTGGACCAAAAACCTTCAAATGAACACACCAAATGGATGACAGAAAAAAAACATGCATTTTTTATAAAATTGTGTGAATTGTTTTTTTTTTTAAAGTTCAATGTATTGATCAGGCAAGAAAGGATTTTAAGTTTTGCAGCAGCTTAAATCTATTTAAGTCTTAGGTCTAGAAGGTAAATTAGTAGAGATTTGTGCAACATGACTGAAAGAAAGGGATGCTGGAAATCTCTTTGCCCCAAAAAAACTGAAAACAGTGGGAAAATACAACACAATGTACAATCACAATGTACTTGGTGAAATCCAACTGCAGACGAGTAGGAGTACAAAAAATGTGAAAGTACAAGCTAAAGTTTTCCAAAGTTTGAACTGTCAAACCAAGTAATCTTGTAACACGAGAAAAAAAAAAGCCCACACAAATATGACCCGAGAGTACAAATCTGGTCGAGAATCTGCAAATTTCTTCTTTAAAGATGTAAACCAAAAACAAATCAAGGATCAATTGTTTTGTGCTTGAACGCAAGCCAAGAGGCCTCAATGGGAATACACCCAAAAATGAGCTCCATGACACATGCTTTCACACATGCCTTTAAAGATCTTCTTCAGCGGTTTGTCATGTTAATGAACATCCTACTGAAGGCTCTTCAGATATGCGAGGTATGCCTTTGTGAAAGACATGCAAATATCCAACCACATAATAGAGCATTGGTTAAACTATTATATCCGCAACACACTTCAATCATCTACTTGCTCTTGTTTGAAGAGAGAGTGCTCGAATCTCACCATGGCCCTGTATGTTTAACGTTCTCCCAATGAGGAGGAAGAAAAGCGAGAGCGAGGTGACATTTGACCTCACTAACTTCAGCCAAACGGAAACTTCATCAAATATCGCCAATCTGTAGTACTTCTGATTTGAAAAAAATGGGGAATTAGTGAGAGGGATTTAGGAAATTACATAAGGAAATGAAACCGTGCTGACGTGGTTCATACGCTTCTTCTCTAGAGCATCAGTGCGGTTGATGAGATGGCATTAGCCTTCATGCCATTGGCTGCGTGGCATGTGACCGGCTGGGCAGGGGCGTGTGCTGGAATGCAGGGTTAGGGGTGCCGGTATTGAAGGTCATGAGGTCAGGGTCATACACACACATGTTCCCCCCTTCCCCCCTGATCACACACAGGGGCCTCTGTGCTGCTGCCAGTCCATAAATGACTCCAACACATGGAGGCTCTCGCTCGTATTCTCCGCTGCCCCCGTAACCCACTGACATGGCAAATACACACAAACCACTGTGCTCCCCTGTTGGTGGACACACCATTATTGTTCTCCAGGGGTAAAAACAAACAAAATACTATTCAACCCCAGAGGGCCTTGTTCATCCCTAGAAATACACCATCCGTACACTTCCAGTGAAAGATTTAGTCCCAATGCTCCCAAATGGAGGTACAAGTTTTCCCGAGGCGAGAGAGGTGTAAGAAAAAAAAAACGTACAGATTGTATTGCTGGAGTGTTTGAAACGCTCTCACACTTCAGTGTCAACCAAAAATCCTGGCTATGTGTGTGACATTTACAGCCATTCCGTTTGTGTTCACAGAAATAGCATGACGGAGCAACCGTTTGATGAGCCTGATGGGAAAGCAGGCAGTGCGGAAAATACAAAACATACTCGCTCGCTGACTGTCTCGCACAAACACACGCACATGCTGCCGAACAGGATACATAAGCATGTAAACATTGAGAGGTGCCTGTTGATGTTGAACTGGTTCCAGAGAGACCTGAGCAACTGAGACGACTTTATAAAGCTGGCTAAAACGAAGCATGCGGTCTTCTCTGTGACAATGTGAACAAGCGATAAAAGGCTGCTAATTATTTCAAATTAATGATCTGTTACAGCTACATGGAAACCAGGCTATAGTGGTCATGACAATGACACGCTCAAACAAACTGTTTAATTGGGATAAAGCAAAAGGCTTAAGATGTATAGGAAAGCTGTGACATGGAATGATGTAGGAACTGTTGAAAATTGTTTTATTGTTACCATTTATTTAATATTTGTGTATTTCATTGGGTTCGCGGAGTTCATTATAGAAGATTCACTGAACGGATTCATTCAACAATAACGATTCACTCAGAAATCAAAGTAAGGGACGGCATTTACGAGTAAGTCGCTGAAGGACTGTTTGAAGGATGTTTTCAGCCAAAAATGGGAAACCGTTCATGTGTTTTGCCTGTTTGATTACATGACAATAACTTTGTGGGGACTGAAAATACATTATTTTAAAAATGAGTTTCAAAGTGCAAAGTTTTTGATAAAGCTGCCATTAGCTGTGTTTCCATCCAAAAATGCAAATGAACTTTATGCGCAAAATTGAACTATCGCATAAAAGACGTGCGAATAAAGCAGTGTTTCCATCCAACGAGTGAAAGCGGACAAAATCGTCACTTCCTGATTAACTGGCGCCAAATATTGACAGTAAAAACGTAATTTGCTGCAGTAGGGGAAGCTGTGTCGATCTTTTTCTTCATTTAATAAATGACTTGTGCCTTAGAAGGCAATCATGACAAGCAGTGAACACGCGGTGGTGTTTGAAGGTGTCAGACACGGAGCACAGACGCTCTTGATTCTGAAGGTCATTAATAATATAATAACACAACTGCTTAAAGGGTAAGGCGTTTTAAACTGACCAAAACAACATTTCAGATGTTTTACGATGTGCTCAGCCTGCTGGTTTGTTCGTTTACACACATTTTCATCATCACATGATCTCTTATATCAAAATCACGAGACCTTTTTTTAATGCGCATACTGGAATTTATGCTGTAAAAGTGTTTCCATCACAGTTTATGCGCATCTTTTCTTATCGAATAAAAAGTTTATCCTACTCAGAAATGCGCATAGATTTTTTATGCGCATTTTAAAAATGTATGCGCATGTTCAAAATACGAATAAAAATAGCTGGATGGAAACGTAGCTATTGACATTTTGATGTAAACCGCCAATATGAATAATCCTTTAGGTATGTAGACAATTCCCTATACAGGTACTGGTAACTAACATGGTGACAGCACCAACTAATGGCCCTGGCATATGTAATTTTTTGGACAATACACATTACACAATACACAATCTGTTTCACATACATGTGCAAATAGTTTTAAAAAAATTTAGTTGTGTATGTATTAAACTTTTTAAAAATGCAAGGAAATACTTTGGTTTTTGACTATACCGTTGTCATGTAAATGTAGCCTGAATCACTCATTACAACTATTTATTTAATATACTGATTTATTGTGAGCAAAATTCCACATACTGTTACACAAAACTGACAACAATACATTAAGTTAAAAGTTGACAAAATAGTTGTGTAAAACGATGAAATTCTTCAAGGCCAGAATGAAATCGTTTTTTGTTTATTTATTTATTTATTTTATTCTAAGACAAGCTATGGTAGAGCTGCATAAAATTCAATTTATCTTACTGCCAAATACAGTGCATTCCATTTATTTTCATTTGTCTGGACTTAGATCAATTTATATACATACAGTTCTAACAGTTTCTTTAAGTTAAAGCACACTTTTACTTTGTACATGAGTTAAAATGCAGTGAAATATGACAGCATAAACTGACTGACATTGTTTTTTATATATATATATATATTTATTTATTTATTTATTTATTTATTGCAAATCTAGATGTACATCTAAAAATGTAGAATAGCAATTCATATTCTTCACTGTATGAATCAAAGATATTATATTAAATACATTAAAAATATCCACTTTGTTAAAAATTCGAAGATTATCATTTCTTGGCCTCAATACTTTAAACTCGCTTGGCTTTAAAATGTGCAAAGATACATTTTCTCCCTGTAATGTCCAAACTCTGCGATTGATCCAAAAATCACAGGTGCAGGTCAACTATGATCCACACTTGACATCGCACATCCTGCTATTGTTGACATCCACTACTCTGGATACACACTCTGGCAAAGTCAATGCTAACACGAAATATTCTGAAGCCTCAATCTGGCTGTAAAATATGTCACTTAATATAACAAAATATAACACAAATAAATCACAAAATATAACACTTTTTTGACACTGGCGGATGGTGCTTAACTCTCTGAGAAATAACACAAGCCAATATTACAAATTAAAGCTGCAATCATAACCGCAGACTCTTCACTAGCACACATCTCACGAGACGGCGAACAAATTACAGTGTTAGCCATTGAGAATCCAGCCGTACTAAATACACACCAAGGCTTGGCGGGTAGACCATAGTAAAACCACAGACACTTTCAGATCTGACAGAGGAAATGAGATCAGCCAGGGTCAGTTCAAGCCTATTTGAGCAGACGCACACAGCTCGGAAGAGAAGAAAGCCTGAAGAGGTGCGCATCATTCTGTGAATTCATGCAAAGTGGCAGTCAGGGAGTGAGGAACTGATAAGAGCAGTGTCTCTTATCTAATGTGATTCATGTGGCGAGAGCTTTTTGATGAAGTCGATAGTGTCAGTGCTACAAGGACTGACAGACACACACACACACACACACACACACAAACAACTTTTATCAGGATGCACACCATACTGACGCCTCCTGTTCTCAAAACAAACCACGGCTTTCAGAGAAACGCACTCTCACTGAAATGCACTACGTATGTTTACCACTGTGGGTGTTTGCAGGTAAGAACACAGACTGAATAGATACTAAAATCTGATGAAAAATGAAGCACTCGGAAACCACATCCTACTCAGTACTGTATCTTCGTCTCCCTCACTTGCTCGCTCGCTCACTTGCAAACTCAGCAGCTGAGCTCACCTCGTAACTATCGAGGTCAAAATGTGGCCCGCATAGCCGTAGACTGATAAAAACCGCAAGGTACTTGTAGTAGTTTTTGCCACCTGACTTAAAGCAGCATCTCATCTGGTCTCCACATCGCATTCCTGATGTTCAGACTCACCAAGTCAACATATGTTAAAACCACATCAGCTGTGGATTTAAAGGGATAGTTCAGCTGAAAATTACAACTTGCTTATGAGTGGTTCCAAAACTTTTGTGTTTCCTTTTTTGTTGAACACGAATTAAATATTAAAGAGTGCCTGAAATAATAAAGGGACTAAGCCCAAAAGAAAATGAATGAATGAATAGTGTCTAAAATCATTGCCATTCAAAGCTATCCATTCATTCATTTTCTTTTCGGCTTAGTCCCTTTATTAATCCGGGGTCGCCACAGCAGAATGAACCGCCACCTTTCCAGCATTTGTTTTACGCAGCGGATGCCCTTCCAGCCACAACCCATCTCTGGGAAACACATCCATACATTCTCATTCACACACATACATACACTATGAGCTTACCCAATTCACCTGTACCGCATATCTTTGGACTGCGGAGGAAACCCACGCAACCACGAGGAGAACATGCAAACTCCACACAGAAATGCCAACTGACCCAGCCAGGGATCGAACCAGCGACCTTCTTGCTGTGAGGCGAACGTGCTACTCACTACGCCACCGTGGCGCCCTCATTCAAAGCTATATGGAAATGAATTGTTATCGCTTTCCAACATTCTTCTATTGTGTTCAGCAGAAGAAAGAAACTCAAACAGGTTTAATACAAGTGGAGGGTTAAGTATGTAATGAATTTTCCTTTTGGGGTGAACTGTCCCTTTGAGGTGAGATATGGGTGAGAAACGTTGTCAAGTTTATCACTGCTGGTCAAGAGGTCAACCATGAAACCATTCAGAATTTTAAATTATGCATAGTTACAAATGCTTAGGTGATAACTGATAAACAAACCGCAGCTGAAAGTGAAATGTGGTTTTCAAATGTGTTGACAATAGCATCAGGGCATGTATAATGAACTGATGAGGTAATGCTTTTCCCTTTAAGTACTTTAGGCTATGTAAGTACTTTCCAGTGAAAGGCTAGCACTTCATTAAACACAGAGACAACCAAGAGGACAGTGTTTGCGTTGAGTAGTAATATGATTGATCAGCATGACGAAATAAAAGTCAACCGAAGTCACAAACAGAAAGAGCTTTCGTAGACTTGAATGATTTCAGGTGCACTCATTTAGATTGCAAAAGCCTAAGCTATTGCCCAGCTGATAAAACTGAAAAGTATTTTCAACCTTACACGTACTACAAAAATAGTGGAGTTCAGTTAAATACACCGGCTGTTCTTTTTGCGAGGGAGGGGTAATAAACTTGAAAGTGATTATGACTTGCTTTGGCTTCACGCAGAGCCGGACAAACTTCAAGAAGTCCAGTCTACAGCGCGAGACAAAAAAAACACGACTCGCCGCGCGCTCGCAGACTGGCTTAATGTATACATGAGGTCGCGCGCATGCAGTGAGTGTTTATGTGCAATGAAATAGTTAAACGTCATTTAAACTTTGAGCAACGTGGGTGGCGGGGTAAAACAAAATCGTGATATGAGAGAAGTGTGTGTGTGTGTGGTGAGAGAGAGAGAGAGAGAGAGAGGCAACATGGATTCCCAAACATGCCACAATAGGCCTCCTGAACACGGCTACTGAAACTTCCTGTAGTTGGCGGGACAGTAACAACTTCGCAAGTGCATACTGGACAAGTGGATACATGTTAACAAATGAATGCTTGCTGCAAGTATGCTAACGGTGATTAAAGTGAGTTCACACTACTGGAAAGCATTCATCAGAAAAGTAGGCGATACTTTCGCTTAAAGGGAAATTACTGCGCAGCTGTGTACTGTGAGGATTCACTGCACTTTACGAGCTTAACGGGCCCAATAAAAAAAAAACTTTAAAAACTGGACCGTCTATAAAGTTGTTAATAAACAAGCAAATGAATGAAAAGCTGTATTAAAGAGTCTGGTGAGAAAGCGGGGCTTCCATTTTGAATGTGCCAGTAGCATGGTTCAGGGCTCGCGCTTGAGCTGCACACACAGCTGGCACGCGCACAGATCAACGAGGAGGATTTGGAGAGGAGAAAAGTAACGTTATTTAACAATTTGCGGGGGATTCACAACACTGATGTCAACATCTTTCCAAGAACGACAGAAGCACGCGAGCTGCTGTTTCTGAGTTGTAGCCATTCAACAGGTTTAGTGCGGTTTGCGCTGACAGGACTTGAAATGCAATGAAACAGTCATTTAGGGTTTAATGTAACTGCTAAAAAGTACAAATCTGATCATTCATTAACATCAGAATGGATACGCTGAGGCGGACTTCTGCTTCGACACTTTGTAATTTAAATAAATGTAATAAAAATGTAATGTATTACTTTTAACTGCAGTTGAAACACATAGTTTTACCTAAACATGGAAGCAAAACAACACCCCCGAGTGTTAAATCAGCCGGTGTGTCAGAGTAGTAAATCCTAGAGAAACAGTCACTTGTCAATAAACTAACACATCCGTTTTGATACTGAATAATAATGCAAACTGAGCTGATTTGATTGTAAAATCCGGACTTGAAACACTGGCTCAACAAGCTCAGTCAAAGAAGTTGTGGCAGCGCTTGATAATGAATGCCTGGGTAACTTACCCGAGTCCCCCGGGGTTTTCATGCTGAAAGTTATCTGCCCCGAACACTCGGCGAAGCTGGCTTAAGTTGTCAGTTCAGCAGCGGCGAGACTCGGCCTCTCCCGGACCCCCGTCTCTAAAAGGCCAAACTTTTGTCCGATGTTCAGCGCTCCTGCTGTACGGTGTCCGGCCTCTTTACGCGATCCTCCAACAGACAGCGCCGAGTTTGGAAAGCGGCTCAGTACTTCCACTGGCGCGACGGGACGGGGTGCAGCGGAGTTCCGAAACAGCGCTTTCCCGTCTGTCCCGCAAGCGATCGATACAATCCCAAGCACGGCGGAGCAGCACTCTCTCTCTGTTTCTCAGCGTCTGTTACTCACACGCGCTCTGCTGAAGACTCTCGCAACATTTTATCCTTGTGTTAGTTTGTCATCTGCTCTCCCGAGGCTCGCCATTCGCAGTGTATCAGTCAGTTTCCCATTCTCTCTTTCACGCCGACTTTTTTTCCTTCCTCCACTCTCCCTATTCTGAAAGTGCTCGCTGTCTCCTCCCCCCGGTCCTCTCTCTCTCTCTCTCCTGTCGGGTGTCGTGTTTCTCGCCGCCGCCGCACGGGGCCGCCCACACGGCCGGGGGGAGGAGGGAACCGGGCAGGGGGGGCACGGCTGAGTCACGCCCCCTCACCACGAGCCGACGGCGCTGCGTCACTGCAGCACGAGGCGTCGTTATGGACACCGCCGTAGCCACGGTCCGTGTTGACATCACATCCGCGTCCTACGAGCCGCGGAGAGCTCGGGATTCCGCGTCATCGCGCCGGTGAACGTCAGCAACAAGTGTTTTTCGAGCTAATTAGCCCCCGTTCTTTTTCATTTATCGACAATTATCAGCCCCCACCCAGAGGTAACAGCGCAGTGGATAATGATTTCCGGATCTTACCCCGCAAGATCAAACACTGAACCCCGAGGCCCCTCAGACCACTCATATTTTTGGTCAAAAACTAGTTTTGTTTGAAGAATTTATGCCTATTCAATTAGCCCATTTTTCATGGTAACAAATGAGCAAAACTTTAAAATAAGGTTAGACTACTTTTGTTGACATGAATAGGCCTACGTCTAAACATTAAATACGTTAATTAGGCTACTATGTTAATAAATCTGAATTACCTTATAATAATAGGTTAAATAAATATTATTTGGTCAAATTAATTAACAATGCTGCATAGTTATTAAAGATAACAAATATCAACAAATACTGCAACAAACGCAATGCTCATTATAATGTATATTAACTGATGTAAAGTATTTCACAAATATGTTTTTTGTCACAAGTTTCATGAATATTCATTTCAAAATATCAACAAGAAGACACGTTTTTACAGGGTTTGACCTGAATGAAATGTATATGTAACTACAAATGGCATTGTCAAAAAAATGCTGCACAACATATTAATACTAATGCTGCTTTAGTTTAGCTCAGTTTTCAGTATTCGTCTCTGTATGGTTTTTATAGTCGCTGACGAAGGCTCATCGCTGAAATGTTCTTTTCTCCTGCTGTATTATTTGATATTACAGTGTGTGGACCATCTTGTTATTCAAAGGAACTTTGGTCAAAGCACTAAATTCTGGAAGAGTTCTGGAGAGTATTTATCATTGACATAACATTTCTTAAAATAAAATAATTTGCTGTTTGGAACTTCTTCTTTATCAGAAAATGACAATGTTTTTATATATCTCCACTAAACCCCACTAAACACTAATTTCTAAAACGAACTCTAACTAATTAATATATAAATAATAGAACTCAAATACATGATGATTTCAGAATAAATGCATTAAGCTGCACATTTTATCAAATATCTGCTTAACATGCCTCACTTTTTAAACATTTTTATTTAAAGATTATGTGAAGATAGTAAATCATTACAGTGTGCCCCAGTGACCACAATCTATTGATTCTGTTGGCACGTGCACGAGCGTGAGAAAGAACAAGCATATTGCAGTGGCACTGCCAGTGTGAGAATGTGTGTGTGTGTTTGTGTGTGTATGTTTGTTTCCTGTATGATTTGAATGAGATCCATCTGCTCGAGCATATACATCCTGTTAAAGCTCAGCACCTGAACCATAAAAGGACCCTGTTCCCGCCGTCACTGCCGAACAGTTTGTGAGTAAATGTGGTGTCTCTCATGAGCAGTGTAGCATATCTCCTGTTCTAGATCAGCACATCCTACAAACAGTGGACTGAGGAGGGTTTACACAAAAAATAATTTAATAGGGGCACTTTGTCAATGACTACCATTCATTTAAAAAGCTAGCCCAAAATGAAAACGGGCAACATTTACTCATTTTCATTGGTTTCAAACCTGTTAGAGCATTCTTTATCTGTTCAAGCACAATAGAAGATAGTCTAAATAAGGTTGGAAATTGGCAGCCATTGACTTTCATAATTTATATATTTTTAAATGTCTATGCTGCATTTGGACCTGTTCCCAAACTCAAACTAAAATTTGTGTGTTTCTGTGGCAAAACTATTAAAGGGATAGATCAGCCCCCAAAATATTCTGTTATTAATTCCTCACCCTCGTTTTGTTTCAATTCTCTGAAACCTTCAATCATCTTTAAAACACAAAGTAAGATATTTTAGATGAAACCTGAGAGCTCCCTCATCCTCCATCGACAGCAACAGTCATGAGATGTTAACCCAATTAAGCCCACCAGCAACTATTGCCGAAGTACATAGTTGCCATAGTTGTTCCTTGTTTAATTCGTCAATGACTTGCAAACAACCAAATACAAACAACCAAATAAAAGATTTCAAAAAAGAATGAAAGGAATTGATTTTCTTCCTGTCACATGAGGCATTCAACTTCTTACCCCTAACTTCAGGATGCAAAATGAAGGCCAAATAAAGGCGATTTTCATGATACCAAAATATTTTTTTTCTTCACAGATGTATATCAACATAAACATGAAGGTCTCTAGATTCATCCAAATAAAACATACTTTCAAGAGATTTATAGTTTCTTGTATGCTTTGTCAAAAAAAAATGTTTAAGCGGCAACTATACTTTCTGATGGGCAAATACCTTGGAAGTAAATAAATCATGGGGAATTAGGTTATAATGTGTTAATAAGTTAATAAATCAAGTTTATTGGTCTCGTTTAATGATTTTTGCTTTCGTAATACCCATCTAAACGTAACCAGTTAACTGCTATCTTTACTTTAAAGTAATCTTTCTTGATACACAATTTGATACACAGCAAAATCCTCAGAGTAAAATTAACCTCCCACTGGTCCCACTCCACACAGAGTTAAAATAACACTGGAGGAGAGTTAAAGTGCTGATTGAACAGAGAACAATGAACTCCTGCTGTTAAAAAAGCAGAATAACTGAAAAAAAGACCTACAATCAAAATCTGAGACAACCTCAGGCCCTGCTGTCCACACAAACATGGGTTTTGCCTAAATCTACACAAAAACACACTGAAAATTTTTAGAAAATTGAGGAAAAGCGTTTTTGTTTACAAATATATGTAAACAATACATACAATACAATACATGTTGACATGGCCTTAGGAACTCAACTGAAAACTCAATGAATCTCTCAAAATCTCAGCTCATGAGGATCATTAAACAACTCCACACACAGAATCAGCAGCTTTAATTATTACTAAGCTGTCTCACTATTTCTGCTAGATGTCTACAAAAGTCTGTAGCGAGATTTACTGAAAACATTTGTTTTCTTAGATGACACCATTGTGGTATGTATTTACTTTTGTGTATTTCAGTATTTACTTTACTTTGATTTTTTTATGTTATTATTATTATTATTATTATTATTTGCTTGACTGCTGTAACTTTGTTGTGTGGGACCAAATGCTCTTTATTTGCTGTGTAGGGAATAAGACATACATTTAAAATATATATATATATATTTATATATATTAATATTTGCATTAATTAATATTGATAATTATTACAACATTTGTAATAATTGTCTTTATATATAATTTATCTTTTTGACACACAATAGTCTGTTGGGGAAACTTTTGTGTGTTTATTCACTTTAAGACAAATGGATTAGTTCTTTGTGTTTTCATATTCAATAATTATATGATAGATTTATCTTTTGAAAGCAGCTATTTTGTGTTAGAATAACAAATGTTCTCCTCCTAATCAATTTTTATAAAATATTTGCCCACTGGCAGCTATAGTTGCTGCATATTCAAATACAAAAAAAAGAAGAAAAAATATAATAATAAAATAAAATTGCAAAACATCTTTATTCAAGACACAATTAACAAAGCTATTTGCTTGAAACAATGTTTTTGTTATGAAGCGGACAGGAAACCAGGTAAGTGCAACAATGGTGGATT
>CAIGQQ010034599.1:1135829-1150536 GCA_903798035.1 Danio albolineatus | reverse complement strand
AGAAATGCCAACTGGCCCAGCCGGGGATCGAACCAGCGACCTTCTTGCTGTGAGGCGAACGTGCTAACCACTTGGCCACCGTGGCGCCCGGCAGTCATATCAGCCAGACCAATATATGAAGAGTTCAGATGCAAAAACCTCTAAATGCCGCCTGAAATCTTTGTTTAAAATTAGTATTTTTATCAGGCGCCTGTGTGTAGGTTTAGTAATATTACTTTTATGGCAAATAATAAGTGCTTTTTATGGTCTTTAAAATGGCTGAGAAATATGTCTGTTTTCGATGGATATTTCAGACAATTAAAGGTTTCATCTAAACTTTTCATATATACAGTATATGAGAATAATGCTCTTCGAGGCTGATTTTCATATGCACTGAGAATAACGTTGTTATTTTGTGTGTGTATGTGTTGTTGTTGTTGTTGTTGTTTTTTGCATTGATGGTTTCATAAAGAACCTGTAACATTTACAGAAACTTTCTATTACAAATAAAATTAAAAAATACTTAGTGGAAAAGATTTCTTGTTAGGGCGACACGGTGGCGCAGTAGGTAGTGCTGTCGCCTCACAGCAAGAAAGTCCCAAGTTCGAGCCTCAGCTGGGTCAGTTGGCATTTCTGTGTGGAGTTTGCATGTTCTCCGCGTTTTCGCATGGGTTTCCTCCGGGTGCTCCGGTTTCCCCCACAAGTCCAAAGATATGCGGTACAGGTGAATTGGGTAGGCTAAATTGTCCGTAGTGTATAAGTGTGTATGGATGTTTCCCAGAGATGGGTTGCGGCTGGAAGGTCATCCGCTGCGTAAAACACATGCTGGATAAGTTAGCGGTTCATTCCGCTGTGGTGACCCCAGATTAATAAAGAGACTAAGCCGATAAGAAAATGAATGAATGAATGAATGATTTCTTGTTAGGTTCTTGTTGGAATCTTGATTTTTACACAAAATGTTCTTTAAAATGTTTTTACAACATGACAAAAATGTACTTTGAATAAACTTTGATATTTTTTTGGCACTTTTGATAAAAAGAACGTGCGAACTAAGGTGGTTCTTGTGGCATTGCACAGAAAAACATTTATATAATTACATTTTTTATAGTTCATCAAATTTCTCCAGTGAATCTGAATGTAGAGGCTAAGGTTAACTCATATTCAAGTGGTTATAAACGTTATGAATTTCTTTCTACTGTTGAGCACAGATTATTCTGAAGAGTGTTGGAAAAGCAGCCATTGACATACTTAATAGGAACAAAAAATACCATGGCAGTCAATGGCTGTATTTTTTTTCAACATTCTTCAGAGTACATTCCTCTGTGTTCAACAAAAAAGAAACTCAAACAGGTTTGGAAGAAGTAGAGGATGAGAAAATGATGACAGAATTTAGACTTTTTTGGGTGAACTATCCCTTTAAAGCAAGACAGGCAGGATGGCCTGTGCGTTTATGAGCTTTAACCTGATGAGTTGTGCTTTCCTTTGAGAGGAAACAGTTGTTATTGTGCGTTGAGCTGTTGTGTGCGTTGTGGAGGTTCTCATGATTGTGTCTCTTGTTGTTATTTGTGCTAGTCAGCCCGTGGAGTGTCAGCAGTCATTTCTGGTCACAGGAAACAGACCTACCTCAGATAAGCATCTCAGCTCCATAATGCTGCTGCTGCAGGCCGTGTGAACCTGAGTGTGTGTGTGTGTGTGTTTTGGAAATATCACATCTGTCCGAGACACCCCTGTTCGACACCCCTTGGAAAAAAACAAGAGCAGAACTGGGATGGGCAATTATAACTGTATGGACAATAAATACAGTTCACTATTGTGTTTACACACAACATCTTTTCCCCCATTTCCTCTCTTTCACAAACCCTTTTTTCACCTTTGCTCATCTCTGATTCACAGTGTGCTTGAAAAGAGATTGAAAAAAAGACAAAGAGAGATATTGATATTGTTGATAAAAAGAGAGATCAAAAGTCTATCAAGAATCTGAACATTATTCTACACTCTCTTCCAAAGCACAATGCGTGTAGTGTTCTGATGTTACTTCTGTATCATTCATCCACACCAATGTTTAGTGCTATTGCAATCTCATCCTCCACTCTCTGGACTTCATGATGTGTGTTAGCACATTAAACTCAAGGTTATCGGTTTCTCAGAAAGGTCCTTACTCTTTTGTTCTCACATGTTATGTATTTATACTGTATATTGACTCACAACCCGCCTATACTTCAGCAGTTGTGCTTATGTTGAAGGTTGTGTTCAAGTCACTCTGTCTTTCCACAAACCTGGAAAAATCTATTGACTTTATTGATTCATTCACATTCATCCACTTTATTCATTCATAACATTAATTATCATTCACTATTTTGGCTTATGACTGTTTATGACAGTTTATGACTGTCGATTTGTCGACAATTGAAGTGTTTTTATACATAAAATTTAAAAAATGTTTAATATCTAAGCAAATATAATAAGAAAAGACAAATTATCACACTACACTCTCAGAAATATAGGTACAGGAGCTGTCACTGGGGCAGTACCTTTTCAAAAGGTACATATTTGTACCTGAAGGGTCCTTAATGGTACCTCAATGGTACTTTTTTGGTACATTTAGGCACTGATATGCACCATTGAGGTACCACTGTGGACCTTTGGGTACAAATATGTATCTTTTGAAAATGTACCACCCCAGTGACAGCTCCTGTATCTTTAATTTTGAGAGTGTAGGTTAATTTTTATTTGTTTTGAAGTGGTGTTACTTCATCTATTTGTAGTATCTAGATGGGATCTAAATATGAGCGTAAGTGAGCACATTCCTTCAACAGATCTATTCATGTTAGTACTGTTGTTTCAGATTGTCTGTTGATGATTCAAGCTTAATAGGGTTAGTAACCTTGAGCTGAGTGTACTTTTAAACAGATATGTTTTAAAAAAAAAAAATGAATTAATGCTGAGGCACTTCTGGTCTCCAAATTAATTTAAAAGAAGTCAGCATGAAGCAAAATATGTGACCATTGTTTTCATGGGAAACAGCTTCTTGAAGGAAAAACGGTCACACTTTATTTTGACGGTCCGTTTGTTGAACTTTAGTTACATTGCATCTACATGACAACAAATTCTCATTAGATTATTAGTAGACTGTTAGGTTGGGGTTAAGTTGACATGTACTTGCAAAGTTTCTTATAGTCAGTCAAATGCCTGTTGAAGGACTGTTAAAGTATCAGTATCAACAGATATTAAGCAGACAGTCTACTAATAATCAAATGGACTATCAAATTAAAGTGTTACTGATTAAAACATGTTTAGAGGGGCTTGTTTTTTCCATCTATGCTTAATTGGATGCTGTGATATCATTTAAGTGACAGTTAATTGTCCCGCCCTCATGTCATTTGATGTATCACCAGAAGCTAAATTGTTCGTAGTGTATGCATGTGAATGCGTGTGTCTGGATGTTTCCCAGTGATGGGTTGCAGCTGGAAGGGCATCCGCTGCGTAAAACATGCTGGATAAGTTGGCGGTTCATTCCACTGTGGCGACCCCAGATTAATAAAGGGACTGAGCCGAGAAGAAAATGAATGAATGAATAATAAGCACAGATTAATCATGTATAAATAATGCAATATTCAAAATAAAGAAACATTCAGTATTCTCACTGTACAGCACCTACATCAGGGCTGCTCAACCCTGTTCCTGGAGATCTACCTTCCTTCAGATTTCAGTTGCAACCCATATCAAACACACCTGCCTTTAATCATCAAGTGCTGTTCAGGTCCTATTTAACTGGTTCATGTGTGTTTGATCAGGGTTGGAGCTGAAGTTTGCAGGAAGGTAGATCTCCAGGAACAGGGTTGAGCAGGGTTGACCTACATGATACGCACCTCATGATTTTACCTAGTACAATGCAATGCTAACTGTAAGGCTAAATTTAACATTAACTGTAAACACATCCCTTAATTCTGATTGGCTGATTGGAATGTTGTTCCAGGATTTACGTAGATGTTAATCCAGGAACAGGTCCTACTTGGTGAAATCAGGTTGGTGTACACAATATGAGTGTCAATGCTTTTCTGTTGTTCACAAGCTAGAGGTCATGTTTTGGTGCCCATATCAAATCAAAAAAAGAGATTATATATAAATAAAAAGTATATTAAATGCTTATTAAGTGTCTAATGTTGTATGTACGGTGCTATGGTGGCGTAGTGGGTAGCACGTTCGCTTCACAGCAAGAAGGTCGCTGGTTCGAGCCTCGGCTGGGTCAGTTGGCATTTCTGTGTGGAGTTTGCATGTTCTCCCCGTGGTTGTGTGGGTTTCCTCCGGGTGCTCCGGTTTCCCCCACAAGTCCAAAGACATGTGGTACAGGTGAATTGGGTAGGCTAAATTGTCCGTAGTGTATGAGTGTGTATGGATGCTTCCCAGAGATGGGTTGCAGCTGAAAGGGCATCCGCTGCGTAAAACATATGCTGAATAAGTTGGCGGTTCATTGTGCTGTGGCGACCCCGCATTAATAAAGGGACTAAGCCAAAAAAAGAAAACAAATGAATGAATGTTATATGTAATAAAAAATATTCAGCATAACAGATATAATTAAGTAAAAATGAAAGGAAAAAATTAGACCAGTTCAAATTAAAATACATAAAAAAATAAGCCATTATACTATATATCATAATATTTGAAATTATTGAAAACTTCTTGATAAAAAAGGAGTACAACATAGTAATTTGAGGCACAGTAACAATACACCTTAACAAAATGATATTTGTACATAAAGTATTGTTTTGCTGAATAAAACTAATGTTTCTTCTCTAAATCATGGTATAACTGGACAATAGTCATTACTTTTGTAAAATGTTGAATAAAATAAATGTAAACCTGTGTCTTTCTCAGTTACATTATTATAGAGAAGAATTACCCCCCTTCTATTGCCCCTTGACCCCACAAGTTCAGTTTCCCTGTCGTTCTTTATGAGCTGATCAGCATTTAAAATCGCAGTGACAGACAGATGCTGCTGGAGTGACACTGTGCTGCTTCAGCCTCTCATCCTCCCTCCATTGCACTGGTAATGAAGGAACACAATACTCATGTCCTGAGCGACACCGCTTGTTCTCAGAAATTACAGCTCTGAGTACGCTTCAAAACAGAGGTGTTTAAAAATATATAGCATGCACTGCACGTTGTAAGACCCAAGAGTGCTGTTGAACTGTCAAGTAATGTAGTAAAAAAAGGCCCCTCTTTATTTGTTGGCCTCCAAGTGGAGTGAAGCACGCAAAAGTGATGGATCTGTTACTATAAGAGGGACTGAAGTGATTCTTTATCATGCGTCGCACTCCACACTTTTACAATTAGACAGGGCATTGTCATGTGTGGCGTTTGCTCCTGCCCTGGAATATTACTTTCAAAGCTGATATTGTTTTGTTCTGTTTTACTTTTCAGTTTTCTGTTGGTTGAGCTGATGACATGAGGCTTTAATGCGGAAGGAAGTGGATCCTAGCTCGCGCTCTCGCTTCCTCGCCAACCACAGTCTCCGGCAGCTTTGTTGTTACCTTCTCACTTGTACTTTCTATTTGGACTTTAGATTGGAGCGGGACATAAGTCCCAAACTGCGTTTGTTTGGTTATTTATTTGATATGTTGTTGGGCTCCCCATCTCTTATTGTTTGGATTGTTTTGTTGAGTAGTTTGTGTTCATAAACTTTGTTTACATAAACAGTTTTTTGTTTATGTTATACGTTTCTTTATAGCTATGAGTCTTATTCAAGCTAGGGACATACAGACACAAAATTCTAAAGATAAAAACATTACTAACAAACAATGTTAGGTAGGGGATAATGTACATCTAGGCGGTTGTTCGCACAGAATAAAGCCTGACAGGCTGAAGGACTTTATTCTTCATCATTGCATTGGCTCCCTATTAAATATTGTATAAATTTAAACATTTTTACTGACTACCTACAAAGCCATGAACGGCTTAGCTCCCCAGTATTTGAGTGAGCTCCTGGTGTATTATGGCCCATCGTGTCCTCTATGCTCAATTAATTCTGGACAATTGATTATTCCCAGGATATCAAAATCAACTGTAGGTGGTAGATCTTTCTCATATCTGGCACCTAAACTCTGGAACAGACTACCCTCTGTCAGTTTAAAACTATATTAAAGACATATCTCTGTGCGTTAGCATTCACATAAAACACAAATGCTGTTGGAATCCAAATCCTCTAAAGGATTGTTAGTCTGCATTATTTAGGGCAATCGGAGCCAGGAACACTTCCCAAAAGACATTATAATTTGAATGGCATCTGCACTTATGTTAGTCTGTTTTTTATTAATCCCGAGGTTTCCATAATCCTGGACCAGGCCGCATCCTGGGCAGCTGCTGTGGTGGTCCAGGAGGAGTAGAGAGCATGAGACAGACGAGTCCTCGCATTGTTCCTAAAGGGCCAGCCTGTTCACCAGCCAGTGACCCCACCTACGGCTTCTCCGCGATAGACGTCCAGCGTTCTCCAGCCTCTGGCGCCTAGACTGCAGCTCTGCAAAAGACTGGCTTGCATGGTTCAGGACTTGTAGGGCTGTGCATCGATGGATTAATCATCAGTGTTTGGACTCTCAGCTCTCAAGAATTAGATGCTTTGTTCCCAGTGAGGACTTAGAGAAACTTATTTATACTTTGATCAGCAGCAGGGTGGATTACTGTAATGGACTCCTCACTGGCCTTCGCAAATAGACAGTCAGACAGTTGCAGCTCTTCCAGAACGCTGCAGCCACCATTCTGACCAGAACCAGAAAATCAGAGCACATCACACCTGTCCTCAGGTCTTTACACTGGCTCCCAGTTACATTCAGGATAGATTTTAAAGTATTATTACTTGCTATAAATCACTAAATGACCTAGGACCTCAATATATCACAGACATGCTCACTGAATATAAACCTAAGAGATCACTCATATCTTTAGGATCAAACAAATTAGAAATGTCAGTGAAACCAGGGTGAATCCGCCTTCAGCTACTGCGCCCCCCGTTGCTGGAATCAGCTACAAGAAATGATCAGATGTGCTCCAACATTAGGTACATTCATATCAAGACTTAAAACACATCTGTTTGGCTGTGCCTCTACCTAATGAGCACTGTGCTACGTCTGATAGATCGCACTATTGTGTCTGTTTTAACACATTATAATCTGTTTTTAACCATAAAACATAATCATAAATAAAAAATCTTTATATAAATAAACTTGCCTTGCCTTAACATTTAATATGCAAAACTGTTACTTTAATCAATTTAACATAGCCAAGTATTTATGGCTATGTCCTAAAATGCACCATACCTATTAAAACAGCATACATCTGTGAGAGTGTCAAAAATAGAATAGAAAATAACCTATTAAAATGTATTTTAAATTAATGTGAAATGTAATTGAACTTAATCTTATATAAATCAAATTCACCAGAAAGCCTGTTTTAGATGTGCGTTTGTTGTGTTTCTCTATCTGTGTGTGTCCATGTGAGAGAGTGAAAGGATGAGAGAGAACCTCAATGGGCTCTTTGTCATCAAAGAACATGTTTATTTTCAAGTTTGGCGCTCCAACTGTCCTGTCCCTTTCACGCCCCTCCTCCCCTGTTTCTCTCCCCTCAACCTCAAGGCTCATGTTCCTTAGTTTACAGCGTCTTTTTTTGTGCTCGCTCTATAACACAGAACTGACAATCCCTCTCTCTCCCTGTCTTTCTCTCAGCTGGTTTTCGCACAAGAGTAATAGGATTACCACACACTGCTCCGCCAAGGACAGAGACCAGAGGGGGAGACGGGAGGACAGGTTAAAGAGGGGGAGGAAGACACAGCGGAGATGAGCGGGAAATCGCAGAGAAAGAGCCGAATGTCTGCGCACACCCACCCCAAAAGCCCCTCAGAGAAACTGGCCTGTGACATTTGAGAAAGGAGGAATGTCTTGCTGTATGTCATTTGCTATATTAAGCTCACAGTGTGTGATGATGGTGTTTCCAGTCACTTGCTTGGGATCAAGCTCTTCCTATTGGCAAAGGTGACAGTTTCCACTATCACTCATGTTTCTAAAGCTCCCATACCTTCATTCCCAAGGAAATAGATCTGTATCCGGTACAGCTGTCATTTCAGAGGCGCAGAACTAATCAGAGGTCTGATTTAGCAGCATTACAGGCCTTAAGCGGGGGTCACCGCGGGGCTGCTACTCACTGCTGATGATAGTATGCCAGCTGCTGAACTTGATGTTACTCAAGCACTACATTACAAATTACAGAAAGACACAAACATCAAAATGGACTTCAGATATATACATTAAGATATTAGGCATAAAATTGCATAAATGTCAGAGTATTGGACTATTCACATATACACCACCTGACAAAAGTCTTGCCACCTATCCAAGTTTTAGGAACAACAAATAATAGCTTGACAAAAGTCTTGTCACTTAACAGAAATAATGTACTGTACAGTATAGAACACAAAGCCATAGTGCAGTGAAAAAATGAATAATATTGTGTATGACTCCCATGAACTTGGAGGACTGCATCCATACATCTCTGCAATGACTCAAATAACTTATAAAGTCATCTGAAATGGCAAAGAAAGTGTTCTTGCAGGACTCCCAGTGTTCATCAAGATTCTTTGGATTCATCTTCATTGCCTTCATCTTACCCCAGACATGCTCAATAATGTTCATGTCTGGTGACTGGGCTGGCCAATCCTGGAGCACCTTGACCTTCTTTGCTTTCAGGAAGTTTGATGTGGAGGCTGAAGAATGAAAAGTAGTGCTATCCTGCTAAAAATGTTGCCCTCTCCTGTGGTTTGTAATGTAAAGGGCAGCACAAACGTCTTGATACCTCAGGCTGTTGATGTTGCCATCTAATCTGCAGATCTCACACACGCCCACATTTTTTACATTCACCAAACTTGACGGATTTCTGTGAGAATCTTGGGTCCATGCGGCTTCCAATCGGTCTTCTGCAGTATTTGTGAGGATTGGGTTGCAGTTCAGATGATTCATTGGAAAAAAATCCACCTTCTGACACTTTTCCAAATGCTCAACTAGACATCATTGTTATTAGTTGCTCTTACAACTGGGATCAACCACAAGACTTTTGTCAGGTAGTGTAGTCTACATTTTTGAAACCCCAAAACATACTTCAACATGCTTTTGACCAAAGTTTGGTACAATGAACACTTAAGATTAAGGAATATCCTGTCGCAAAATGTGGTGAAAAGTCCTACATGAATTGATTAAGTTATAGTAATAGTTAAGGTGTTTACATGCCTGTACTGCACTTCAGTTTCTGTTTAGTGAGATTATGACTTTAGTAGGATTAAGGTAATCAAAAATCTCTTTTTGCTTGGTAGACTCTTAATCAGAGTATTGTCTTAATCGTATTAAAAACTAATTATAGTTATCCATGTAAATGCACTTGCGTCTATGTTTTGTAATTGAATACGTTTGCCTCACTGATCTATCACCATACACTCTCAGAAAAATGGTACAATGTTGTACCAAAGAAGGTACAAACCCTTGTCACTGGGGCAGTACCTTTTTATGGGACAGAATTGTACCTTAAGAAAAGAAACTAATTTGTACCTTTTAAGGTCATGATTTGTTCCATGGAAAACCAAAATGTACCTTTGTTTTTAAAAACCTGCAGATAGAATATTATATACTTTGTGAAAGGTACCACCGCAGTGACAAGACACTTTGTACCTTAACAGTGTCAAAAATGCTTACCAAACATTTATTAAAATGCCTTAAATGTTTAGTTTACAATACCTACAGTTTTATGTTTTACCAGTTGCTTTGTATTATTGTATTATAGAACTAAAAATGTATGTTTATATGTATAAATATATACTTTTAAAAGATGATTCCTGTTTTAATATGGAAATTATTCATAAAAATCACTTTGCCTTTCCAGTCATATTTATTTTCATAGATACTGTTGTGAAGAAGGAGCTGTTCAACACTTGTGTACCTTTTATATGAGAACATGTGTACCTTCATTTCAGTTGTACCATAAAAGGCACAGAACAGTATCATAAGAGGTCTTTTCAGTACCATATAAGGTACAATTTTTACAAAGGTACAAAACTGTTCCTCAAGGAACGTTATTTGTACCATCGTGTACCTTTTTTCTGAGAGTGTATGGACAGCCTTACTGGCGTGTTATTTTTCTTGGTAGCCCGCTTTGTACTGTGTTGTACATTTGATGCAGAGCGCTCGGATTTGAGTCAGGTGAAAAAGCAATCTAAAAATCACAGCAAGGTTCCAGACTCATTTAAGTCCAGAAAAATACCAAAAAAATATCCTCAGAACAGACCATATGCCTTAAGGGGATAAATCAGAATATTATAAGCCTACAAGAATACTTTTGGACACATAAAATGAAAATGACAAATTTATTTAACAGATTGTTCTCCTCAGTGTCAGTATATTGTGCCCATCTATGAGCAAGGTGCACTGATTTATACCCCCCTCCCCCTCCACCACCCCGTTGAGTGTGTATGGATGTTTCCCAGTACTGGGATGCAGCTGGATAGGCATCCGCCGTGTAAAACATATGCTAGATAAGTTGGCGGTTCTGTGGCAACCCCTGAGTAATAAAGGGACAAAGCTGAAGGAAAAATAGTGAATGAATGAATGAATGATGGTTTAGAACAGGGATCACCAATCTCAGTTCCGGAGGTCTGGTGTCATGCGGGGTTTAGCTCCATCTTGTCTCAAAACACCTGCCTGGATGTTTCAAGTATACCTAGTGAGAGCTTGATTAGCTAGCTCAGGTGTGTTTGATTAGGGTTGGAGCTAAAATCTGCAGGACACCGGACCTCCAGGAACAAGTTTGGTGACCCCTGGTTTAGAATGACAAGATGCGGAAATGTAAATGATGAGTTTTGATGAATATTAAATCTTTTGAAACTCCTTTATTAATAATAAGCTCCAAGAACTATGCTCTTAAATAGTTCAGACAGCTCATTATTAAACCATTGTGTTTTATAACTGAAAATCCATTCAGTATTTAGCAACCCCAAGCTGTATATGGAGACAAAATACAGCTGTAAAATTGACTTTAGTCTGCATGAAGCTGAGGAGGCCGTCAACGTTTTCTGCTGTAACATGCGATGACAGATGTACGTTATTCTCTGTGTGTGTGTGGGCTACTCGCACAGATAGGAAATCTGTGTAGGTATCAATTCATTCTGTGGGCACTAGATGTTCCTAATGACTCACCAAGTCCATGTGTAATGTGGGACACCCCCGTGTTTTCTCAGTTTTGTGTATTTGTGTTTGTTTCATGCTCGTATATTATCTGCATTAATAGACAAGGGCTGGAGGTGTTGTTTTCAGGACAGATGGCGGCAACCAAAGTCATTCAATGGCCAAAGTTTACAATGTTAGAATCGGCATCAGCAAATACATTGATTAAGGCATAACTGAACATCTAGACAGTTGTTTTCACAGAATAAAGTCTGACCAGCTTATCACAAAGACTGAAAGGCTTTATGCTGCACAAAAAAAGCCAAGATTTACATTTATCCCTCTTATTACACTACTTGCATCAAAAGTAAACATAAATAAATCATAAAACACTAAGATATAACAAACATAAAAGACATAAATACATAAAGCACTGATGTCAGCTGTAATAACTTACTAACTCTTTATTTAATTGTAAAGCTTGCAGAAAGAGAAACGACTTATATTAGCTTACACTAAACTACTATCATTTAATCACAAGATGACTCCAAACATACAGTAGAAGAACAGCAGTGTGACATATATAAGTATGAATATGCTTACTAACGGACAAGATGAAACATACCATGGAGCATCGTGACTTAATCCAGTATTCCAGGTTCCAGAGTAATAAATTAGGGATAAATTACATCCAGGAAGTTCACAGAATAAATCTAGACAGGCTTATCGGCAGCCAAACGTGACACAGAGAGCTGCCGTATAAGACCAAAGGGCTTTATTCTGTGAGATAGAAGCTTTAAGCTGACAGAAACAAAACTGGGCGAATAAAGCAGACCAACCAACATATTATTCATTGACAAGATAGTACCAGGGTGACACAGTGGCTCAGTGGTTAGCACTGTTGCCTCACAGCAAGAAGCTTGCTGGTTCAAGTCTCGGCTGGGCCAGTTGGCATTTCTGTGAGGAGTTTGCATGTTCTCCCTGTGTTCATGTGGGTTTTCTCTGGGTGCTCCAATTTCCCCCACGACCCAAAGACATGCAGTGTAGATGAATTGGATAAAACTAAATTGGCCGTAGTGTATGAGTGCGTGTGTGAATGCGAGAATGTATGGGTGTTTCCCAGTACTGGGTTGCGGCTGGATTGTCGTGGGGTCTAGAGGTCATGGTAGTAGGTTGCGGCTGGAAGGGCATCCACTGCAAATAGTTGGCGGTTCATTCCACTGTGGGGACCCCTGAAAAATAAGGGACTAAACCAAAAAAAAATGAATGAATGAATGAATAAATGAATGAAGATAGTGCCAAACAGTCAAATTACAGTGAAAAACCATGGTGTGACTGTCAAGTGGATACATATGAATGCAACACACGTTCATAGGGAAACTGTGCTCTGGTGTAAATTTTTGAGAACCGAGAAATGGGTACATATGAATTGTATAAAACGAATGCTAAAAAAGAGTAGCGCTCACTGCTTACGTTCGTATGGATGACTTTTCCAGTGTGACTGGTTTGCTTGGCAACTCGACATGAACAGTGCCAGACTTGAGAGGCAAAACGGATTGGACCAGGGTTTGAGTCCAGTGAAGGATGCTTCCAGAAACCAGGAAAAGCATTCTTTAGGTAAACAATTAATCTGTGCAAGTTTGCTAATCCTCAAAGTCTGACCGTTTGTTTCTGTCTGGAGTGGCAGTCATTTTCTATTGACATCAGTTTGACAGCTTCAGCCATAATATTCTTAACCATGGCACTTTCCTGTTAGTTTGCAATGAGAGAATGATGCACAAATGAAAGCCCCGGCCCTACTCGGTATTCAGTTTTAGGTCCTGTTTACACTAGTGCGTTTTAGTTTTAAAACGGCGTTTTAGCGTTTCACCCAGCGTTTCTGAACACATCTCTGTACACACTACTCCACCAAAAACGTACATCACGTGACCATTCGCGCACTATGGGCATGCGCATTCAAGTATAACAGGAAGCATGTGTCTCGCTCGGAATTCTAAATAGGGCTTATGCCGCGTGTTACGCGAGCCATTAGCGAGTGCTCAAACAGTAGCTTGCCTCTTGCAAATATATGCAGCTGTTGTAGTAAAAAAGGCAGAGTTTAACTGCACAATAGCACCTAAAAAGGGACAATAGTGCAAATAACGCTCCCATTTCTGTCCATGTTGTTGACAGTGAAGGCTGGTCTGCCGTCTTCCGGTGGCGTTATAGTCATGTGATTAGGGCTTGACGAATAAGGGAAGGTTACGCAATGACCCAAAAGCCCCAATCTCAGCAGCCACGCCTCCGTTTTCAAATGTCTCTGTTTCCCCCATCCACACCGAGCCTCTCCAGCGTTTCCAAAATGCTCCGTTTTCAGGGCTCGAAAACTCTGGCGTAGTGTGGACGGATGGTGTACTAATATAAAGGTTTAGCAGATTCCAGTGCCTGTAGCCTCTGACCTGCATGAATCCCCAAATCTCACATTTTGAGCTAAAATAGTGAAATCAGAAAAAAAGTCACCTACACCTTGGATGACCTGAGAGTAAACTAACAGTAAAACCTTTTTTACCTTTTTTTTTTTTTGAATAGGCTTCCTGATACTGTACTAAACAGGAAACATTTCTGGTAAAATAAAGCCATGTCATAAATCACGTGGGAGGTTTTGAATGCTCAGCTATGTCTAAACCTTGATTGCACATTCCTCACAAAGGCCACAGGTGTGTGACTAATGGCCTATCATTGACCATGTGTGTGTTCAGATTGAATGACAATAGCTGCTTAATCGTCTTGTAATGTGTTGAATAGTTTGTGACGCTGTGTTTGCTCTGTGCAGGTGCGGCGGCTCAGGGCAGGGTGTGAAAACACACAGGTGTAAAAAAGGGAATTCCATTGATTGTGTGAAAATGTCCTCCAAAACACTGATCATCAAAACTGGCATCACATGATTTCCCCAGGCCCACGCTGACATCTGCATTCATTGGGATTTCATTGTTGCAGGCTTTTGTGACAAAGACACAGTGTTATGGTTGGTAATCTAACATAAACACAAGAGCATATGCTGCAGCCCCATGTTTGTGGAATTACTGTGCTCCTGTTACTCACCTGAAATACCACCGTCATCTGTTTTGTCTTGGACCACGGTTACACACACACTCACACACACACCTGTGCCGCTGAAGTGACAGATTAACCACCTGTCCCTGTGAGTGGGCGGGAACAGTCTGACTGAGGCAGATTGTGAGTGGGCGCAGAGATGACTGACGCATCCTGTGACCAATCTGTAAACAGATTCTGCACACTGAAAGCTCTGGCGCTGCACTGAGGGTGATACCTGGAGACGGCTTCTGTTAGAGCTGAAATCCCCCATTTGAAATATAATAAAAATATCTAGAGCCAACCATCAATATAATATAATCTATAAATAATTAGAATTCATTCATTCATTCATTTTCTTTTCGGCTTAGTCCCTTTATTAATCCGGGGTCGCCACAGCGGATTGAACCGCCAACTTATCCAGCATTTGTTTTACGCAGCGGATGCCCTTCCAGCCACAACCC
>CAIGQQ010034599.1:1123302-1135819 GCA_903798035.1 Danio albolineatus | reverse complement strand
GCCACAACCCATCTCTGGGAAACACATTCATACATTCTCATTCACACACATACACTATGGACAATTTAGCTTACTCAATTCACCTGTACCGCATGTCTTTGGACTGTGGGGGAAAGCGGAGCACCCTGAGGAAACCCACGCAACCACGGGGAGAACATGCAAACTCCACACAGAAATGCCAACTGGCCTAGCCGGGGATCGAACCAGCGACCTTCTTGCTGTGAGGCGAACGTGCTACTCACTACGCCACCGTGGCGCCCTTAGAATTCATATAATAGAAATAAATTATCAGCAAAAAATACTATTTTAACTCAAAACTGCTTTTAGTGTAAACGCAAAAAAAAGAAAAGACACCCAGGGACTCAAAGTTGCTTCTTTAGATATAACATATATTGACCTGTCACTTTTCTCACAGCTTAAAGACTGATTTCACATGGCCGCCGTTTTAAAAGCGAAAGTAAGGCTGCGATGGGAAGAAACCCAGAAGTATGGCCTGGAGTCACACTGAAACAGCATCCATGATGGTGTATTGTTGTGTACCTGCCTGAATATCTTATCAGCAAAGAGAAAGTGACACATATTTATACTTTCACCGCTTTCCAAGTGTACCTGAATGTCCTTTATGAATGGATAGTGAAAATAAAAAAGGTATATTGGACCTCATTTTCTTTAAGTTTAGTGAAATGGCACAAGTTAGCTAAAGTTTTTTTTCCCCCAAACACACGTTTTAAATGCTATTCATCAAACTTAAGTGAATGAACTGATTCACTAAATTTGACTTGTCACGATAATGAACTTGGGTTCTGAAATTTTAAAAAATGTGCTGTTGAGCGCGTTCTTAAACACTGCTGATTTACCATTGTGTTCACCAGTGCTCAACAGAAATGACTGTGATTGGCCATGAAGGTCATCAGTTCACTAATCTTCACCGATGTTTACCAAGTGCAAACACAAACGAGCGATCTGCTGATGACTTGACTGATCTTCGCGGCTTTTAAATGCTCCAGTGTCAGTGTATCTGTGTTTGCATTTGGTGAAGAGCAGTGAACTGATGACCTTCACGGCCAATCACAGTCATTTCTGTTAAGCACTGGTGAATACTATGGCAAATCAGCGGTGTTTAAGAATGCGCTCAACAGTGGTTAAATGTTAGCAGAAAATTTACATTTTTACCAGGACAACACTACAGACAACACGAGTGTCAGGATTCTGCCGCACTTGTCTTGTTAATTCTTGTTTTGGTGGCAGAGTCCTCACACTAGCTCTGTCTAGTCCTGTGTTGTCATTGTGTCTCTGTAGGAGTGCCAATTGTGGGCGTGTTTGTACCTTGCGCGCTCCCGCTTGATACGGGCGCATGAGGTCTGGGCGTGTTTGCGATTGCGCGCTCTCGTCCTGGAGGTCGTTTGTCTTCGGTGTGCTGTTTCATTCCCAGCGTCTAAGTCTAGTTGGTTACGGTTTCGGGTGGCGCTGGGTTGAAACATGCACGCTGCGTGTGTGAGTGCACGGTAAGATGTTTTCATTTTATCGTGTGCTTGTGTCTTGCGTTTGTCTAAGCACGTGGCCCTGTGTTTACATAGTGGCTGCGTGTTTCCGTTGTCTGTTTTGAGCACGCAGTTAATGAGTTCTCTCATTGGCTGTGTGTTCTTGCTTGTCCCGTTTTATGTGAGCGCATGGCTTGTGGTGTTTTCTTGTGTCATGTGCTCTCCCGTCTATTGTCTTTTCCCTTTACCCAAACCTTGACAACGAGGGTGTGCTACAAAGTACTGCATTGTTTTATCGCTCAGTGAGTTACGTGGGTTGAAGTAAGGAAGCGTCCCCTCTGTGTTTGCCTGGTGCCATGAACTGAAGGAGGACACTTAAGCGTGTTATTTTTAAAGAGATTATGATTTTGTTTGAAGCCTAATATGCTTTTAATTGTTTAAATTAAACTGAACTGAATGATATTAAAGTGATGTTTACACCTGCACTTCGAAATCGAGGCAACAGCTGGAGGTTTGTAGTCCACAGCATGTTGTTGCAATGTTTACAGTGCTGATCCTCTACTTCAGGGTTTCTTCCCACCGCAGCTTCACTTTCGTTTTTTAAAAATAATAGTGTATATATTCCAATTTAGATATGTGATCTCTAACCCAGAATAAAACCTGCTCTGGAGCAGGTTAGCCATGTCTCGTGGGTTATCATGGTGAAAAAACCCATTAAAAATAAACTACAATCTTGAACCTGATAAATAAGTTGGCTCAAACTAAACGTGAACTTACCTGGATAAAAACCCAAACTGTCTTTATGCAACAGGCCTCAGGACAGCAAATGCTCAAACACAAAGAAACATTTTACAAAAGCCTCAATTTACACGGTACAGATAGATGAAGAGAAACACAAACATCGAGCAGATCACAGCACAACAGTTTTAAGGCGCTCTGCGACCTGACGAACAGAAGCCAATAGACACTTACAGGGGTAACACACCGATCCGACAAAACAAACAATGTGTCTTTTGGTGCAGTGTGAATTGCATGTTTTAGGCCTGGTCCTCTCATCTTCCACCATTGTCACTCATTCTTTTGTGATTCTGGAGCTCTCTGTGGCAGTCTTGTAGCATACAGGTAGCACTTATTCAATAAAGCACAGTGAATGTGAATTACACTGATACTGGTGAATCAAGCAAGGGGAATTAAAAACAACAGAGACATATTAAAGTGCCTCTATTAAGGATTTGTGAAAATTACCTTTCATGCTGTGTGTAACACAGTTCTAAAGACCCCTCAAAAGGTATATTTCAAACAAAGTTATTTTTATGTTCTTTCCCACTAAACACATTGTGTTTGATGACGCCTTTTAGACGTTTCTTTTGGACAGTTAAATGTTGAAATGACATCCTGTAAGAATGCAGAATGACAGTTTTTATGGCGTCCTTTTTAGACTAAGACAGCCTTAGATGATTTCAACTAAAACATGAAATCTCTCAAAATCTCAGCAGAGGATAGATAAACAACAGCATCAGCAGCTTAACCAAAGTTACTGATTCTTAAAAAGAAGGGGGTGCCTCAGAGTCATTAAAATATCCATCTCCAAACAGACCTTTAGCCATATCGTAGTGACTTTACCTAGTAATTTTACTGATGAAACCTATTCTGAAAGCAACCTTTTCTGAAATCTAAAATGCAGGATTTACAGGCTAGTTGTCATAAAAGGAAGAATAAGTACTAAAGTGGTAGGATTGTAAATGTGTCACGCTGCTCGTAAGTACCCCTAAACACAACAACGAGAGGAACTATTTTATAAACATCTAGAAAACACCCTTCTCCACTAGAAGTTTTATATTGTTTTCCAATTGCTGTTGATAGACACTGAAGGGTGCCAGTGGTGTCCAGTGTGTGACCCTCTCAGAGTCTTTAAGGTTCATCTGTGAGCAATCGTACCTGTGGCTTGTGTTGTTGTAAGGGATGATGTTCTCCTGTCTGACACCGTGCAATTAAAAAACATATTGGGGGTGGGGGGTGGGGAGGATCATGTCAAAAACGAGGAGAAATTCAAGAATAAATCCATTGATTTAGTTGTCACTGACCAGTGGTAGCTCAAAGGTGTTTAGGAACCAAAACTCTAAGTGTTAGCAAAATTCTACTAGGAAGACTCTAAAACACCGTCATTCATAATAATTATCATTTCAGCCTATAACAGGCCTCGTCCTTACTCTGTGTCTGGCTCTGCCCTGCTTTCATCTTCAGGCAGGATCTGCCAGCTCACCCAGAGACCAGCATCATAGATGGGGCTAAAACCAAAGGACATTATGAAAGGACTGTAACTAAACTTTTATCCACACATTTCACTATGAAATGTTAAAACTGCCTCCTATGTCTTTCTGGTAGAACATCGTATCGGACAGATTTTGTTTGAAATTATGTCATTTGTTCTTTTATTTTGTCTGAAGTATACCAGGGCCTTTAAAACTTTACTTTTAAATCTTAAAGTGCACCATGCATGAAGTTATTGGTTCTCAAAAAGAAAGAGTTGACTCAGAGTCATTAAAATGAGTCAATATCCAAATAGACCTTTAGATGTTTCGTTGTGACGTCTGAGTGAAACATTTCCCTCCACTTAAACCCCCTCCCCTAGGATTGCATCATGTTGTGAAGATGTTGTGATCTGCACTGAGGGAAAATCTGTTTTATCTACTGCCTAAAGACAAGGCTAAGCAAAGCACTGATTACAGTGTAGCTTTAAACAGTATAGCCCCAACCTTGTGCTGTGTTGCCGTTGTTTTACTGATGACCGCTTAAGCAACCTATTCTACAATCTATACTGCAGGATTTACAGGCTGGTTGCCATAACTGAAAGGATCAGTACCAATGAATATAAAGCGGCTTTGTCAGACCTTGACAGAGACTTTGTCAGTAAATAGTTTATTTGGATTTCTTCTTCCTCAGACTCACAACCTGTAAGTGAGATTAAAATGGTGGCCTTCTTGTTTTCTCTAGCATGCAAAATCTGTATTTATTTTCGCAGCTTGTAGGTCAGTGGTTAACCAGCTCAAAGGGATAGTCGTGGCTTTAGGTGACACACTGAGGTCTTGTAAAGTGAAGTGATTGGTCAGTGTAAACAACTGAGCATTATTTACAATATTATTAGCTTTAATCCACAGCCTGGTCAAACAGATATTGGTGAATATGCTAATGTAGTCCAATTGTAGTCTGGTCACCTTTGAGGATGAACATCCAGAGCGAACGTTTAGCTCCAAGGTGGCCATCCCTGTTCCTCTACCTTCCTGCAAAGTTTAGCTGCAACCTTGATCCAACTCACTTGTTTTTGATTTCTAAGTGCACCTTCAGATCCTACTTAGTATGTCATCAGGAGCCATGAATTGTGTTTGTATGTATTAATTTCTAATCTAAAAACCTATCACCATTCACTGCCATTATGAATCACAAAGAACCCGGGCTTCAGATAAAATAAAAAAGTCACCTACATCTTGGATGTACCATACTCTGCTTGCGTCGACACTTAATACGCCGTTCTGACATTCAGACTGGGTCATGACACCAATCAAAACAGATTAATGTTACACTGAACAAATCATATGGAAGTCATTCATTCATTCATTTTCTTTTCGGCTTAGTCCCTTTATTAATCCAGGGTCGCCACAGCGGAATCAACCGCCAACTTATCCAACATATTTTTTACCCAGCGGATGCCCTTCCAGCCACAACCCATCTCTGGGAAACATCCATACACACACATTCACACTCATACACTACAGACAATTTAGCCTATAAAATTCACCTGTACCGCATGTCTTTGGACTTGTGGGGGGAACCGGAGCACCCGAAGGAAACCCACGCAACCACGGGGAGAACATGCAAACTCCACACAGAAATGCCAACTGACCCAGCCAGGGCTCGAACCAGCGACCTTCTTGCTGTGAGGTGAACGTGCTACTCACTACGCCACCGTGGCGCCCTCTTATGGAAGTATCAGGGATTTTTAGGCATAAAAAAATGCATATAAGACGATGAAAGTGAAAGGCCTCTACTGCAACTGTCTTCACTTCTTGCTTGCTCTTGGGGCAATTTACCTTCAGTTTTGTCATTAGCAAGTGAAATGCATGCTCGATCAGATTCAGATCAGGTGATTGACTTGGCATTCCACTTCTTTCCCTTCATGTATGCTTTGGGTCATTGTCCATTTGTACTGTGAAGTGCCGTCCAATGAGTTCTGAAGCATTGGGCTGAAAACGAGCAGATAATATTGCCCGAAACACTTCAGAATTAATCCTGCTGCTTTTTTCAGCAGTCACATCACTAATAAATATAAGAGAACCAGTTCCATTGGCAGCCATACATGCCCATGCTATGACACTAACACCATCATGCTTCACAGCTTAGGATCGTGAGCAGTTCCTTTCCTTCTCCATACCCTTCTCTTCCCATCACTCTGGTACAAGTTGATCTTGGTCTCATCTGTCCATAGGATGTTGTTTCAGAACTGTGAAGGCTCTAATCTGGCCTTCCTGTGTTTGAGGCTCACCAATGGTAACCGTTTTGTTGTAAACCCTCTGTATTCACTCTAGTGAAGTCTTCTCTTTAATGTTGACTTTGACATACTTTTTGGCGTGCTTGACTGATAGTGACAGCTCTTTGGATCTCATCTTGAGAGTTGACAGTAACAGATTCCAAATGCAAACAACTCGCTTGAAATGAACTCTGGACCTTTTATCTGCTCATTGTAATTGGGATAATGAGGCAATAACACACACCTGGCCATGGAACAGCTGAGAAGCCAACCGTTCTATTACTTTTGGTCTCTTAACAAGAGGGAGGCACATATACAAACTGTTATAATTCCTACACCGTTCACCTGATTTGGATGTAAATAGCCTCAAATTAAAGCTGACAGTCTGCAGTTTGCACATCCATTGTGATGTATAGAGCCAAAAATGTTAGAATTGTGTCAATGTCCCAATATTTATGGACCTGACTGTATATTGAGAGCGTATCGAGAGATCAACTTTATTCTATATTTTCAGATTGGGCAGAGCTGAACTTCTATTTTGCCACAAGTTTACGTGCTGTGACTGGTGGAATGGTGAAATTGTAATAGTGTACAGCGTTATGGGTGATGTTAAATGACACAAACGCTGTACATTTATAAAATGAGCATCACACAGGTGAGTGGGCCTGACAAACCACCTGTAGAAACACTTTCTCTCGCTCTCAAAAAACAAAAAAAAATACGCTAGCACTAAATTCTCTGAGTACAAACAAGTTACTTTGTTGAACTAGCACTTCTTGTGTGTATAACCTCTTCTTGTTGAACTGCTGAATGCCTCCTCAATTGTAAGTCACTGTGGACAAAAGCGTCAGCTAAATGTAAATGTAATGTCGTTTTTCAGCACAAATCCAGATATTGAACAGCTGTTTTAAAAATCCATCAACATGGATTTATCATTTGATGTTAAAAGATGTTTTATTTCAGATGAGTGATGGTGTCTATTTTACGCATTTATGGGCAGTCCAAAAAAATTCAGACAAAGAAGAAAATATTTGTGATGTAGCTTATTTCGAATTATCATTAACCAAGAAAAATGCATTTTGTAGTCAGAAATTGTAGCTGACTAAGCCAATGCTAAATAGCTGGAGCAATGAATATGACAGGAACAGCACACATAAATTAAGCTAACAAAATCCACCCTGTCAGCCACTAAATCTATAACTGTCCCGATCACCAGCCATCTTAACAGCTCTCATAAGAACTACAAATCCGCCATGTTTATGGACTACATCTCCATACATGCAACACACTCCTGCTCCAAGTCACCACTGATTGCACACACACCACCTGAGGATCGTTAAGGACTGATTACACACACTATATATTCCACACAGAAACACTCACTGTTGCTGAGTCTTGTTTACTTCATGTGACATTACAACGCGTTTCCTTGGTCTTATGTTCCCGTGTTGCCAACTTCGCTTTGCTAACCTGTTTATCCCTGCCTGCTGCCAGCCTTTTGACTCCTCGCCTGTTCTTGACCACGTCTTAATGCATCTGTTTACTCATTGCTTACCTGACATCTCCAATAAACCTGCATTTGGATCCACAACTCGGTTGTCAGTGTCACATCCCCATGTTACAATAACGCCATCAACGTGACAGGCACTTTTTGTCTTTAGCCTTTCCAGAACTTTGTTGCAGCATGACATCCAACCCACTCAACTCAAGATATATTTACTGAAAAGTTTCTGTGACGCTGACATGTTGAATTCCTCCTGGTATCCAGTGATGCAGAGTTTCCACCGTTGAGCTTATAAATCTGCTTGTAGACAAAACAAGCGCGAAAAAGCTAGGTGAAAACATCCAAGGGTTTTGTTAAGCGCTTACCCCTGAACATGTAATCTGCATGCACACTGATCACATTTTTGTTTTACACAGAAAATAGGGCGACACGGTAGCCCAGTGGTTAGCAGAATTTGCATGTTCTCCCTGTGATAGTGTGCGTTCCTCCGGGTGCTCTGGTTTCCCCCACAGTGTGCTATAGGTGAATTGAATAAACTAAATTGGCTGTTGTGTATGTGTGTGAATGAGAGTGTATAGATGTTTTCCAGTACTGGGTTGCAGCTGGAAGAGCATCCGCTGTGTAAAACATAGGCTGGATAAGTTGGTGGTTCATTCCTCTGATGAATAAAAAGAAAAATGAATGAATGAACAGAGAAAATAATGTACTGTTCTCTGTTTATTACTGTTTAATTGTTCAGAGGTTTGTGTTCTTGCAAATTAGTGACCAACTTTGAGGTGCTGTGTGAACTACCCCTAAAACAGTTTGACATTATGAAGTTATTCAAATAATCATTTTGACGTCATATTCTTGCATAGTAATTAATTTGACTCTTTACGATCACTCTGGCAAACTTCAGACTGCTAAAATAACATTCAAATAATCCAAGATTTAACAATGAATAAATTGTTTTATAAAATGCTTCACATTAAGCCCAATAAATGCCTATGTACACTGGTTACATTTGTAGACAATATCCAGTCATGAGAGAAAACAAACATTTTAGGAATCTATTGTTGTTTACTGAGCAAAACCAAATGAAACAACTAATTAGTTTTTCTGAAATCAAATGTAAGCCAGTACATTTAACTTCTCAATAGTCAGGAAGTAATTAAGCGTAACATTCAACCATTAAAACATGGTTTTCTGTTAAGGCCTAGAAGTAAATAACTGGGCATCCCAAAATAAATGTTCATCTTTTCTCGTCAAACTTTTGAAAATACTTGTGTGTATCCTATCTAATATCAGATCTGTATTCTAGTTTCAGGTCTAATAAAATGTGATCGTCTTCAGAAACCTTTTTGTCTTGCTGGTTGAGTCTTCAGTGTCCAATAGTCCTGATTAAAGTAAATGATCTAAATGTATTTATATGTTTTTTTTATATATTCTTGGTAAGGTATAAAACTAAAAAATGTTCATTTAATTCAATATTGTTGGGCCGATATCTCCCATAATTCCGATAAGTAGCCTAAACTGTCTGTCAACAAATGTAGATTTGTAGAATTGTAGAACAACAAAACATTGGTCAGTAGTGTTTTTCCGCCTGGCCTGCTTTACTGAGGGGAAGTGAGTTTTAGGGTGCTTTCGTTTGACGTCATAGTACGGTACGTTTAGCTAGTGTGAACACGTCTTCTGAACTTGGGTGCACACCCGTGAACCGTATCCGAGTCCGCCTGAAAGAGGTGTTCTGGGGTACAGTTCGTGTGAACTCTGGTACAGTTCACTTTTAGTATGAATGCAATCGTACCAAAAGCCAGAAGTGAACTGCCAACTGTACAACAAACTTTAGTTTTCATAACGTTCAATTGTGTGTGTGTGTGTGTGTATGTCACCTACCTTGACGACAAGCGGGACTGACCCAGTACAAACAGTGATAATGTCTGCTTGTCTCCTCCAAAATCAGCTTGGACATCGCGTGATGTTCTGAATGTGTATAATATGTTTGCGGCAGATAGACACGAGTCGCTTTCTGTATGTCCAAAACCAAAAGGTTCAGTAAAAGCGAAACGACCGTAATGTGTGTGGAGTTTTTCCATTTTGCCGCTTTGCTTTCGTGGCCGTCACCTGGCAACAGCAGTACACAAACAGCGGCTTGATGACGCAAGCGTACTGGGATTCAGAAGGAAAAAAGACAGTGTGAACACAAACCAACTGAGAAGGTGGCAAGGGGGGACAATCGAACTTGGATACGGTCCAGGCAATTGACCCAAGTGTGAAAGCACCCTTATATTCACTTTGGTTTATTTTTGAACGATGCCAGCCTCCTTATACTGTTTACCATGCTACTCTAAATATTCGCTCTGACATAGCATGTAAGTGTGGCTTAGTAATGAGTGTAAATCCTGCACACCGCCGGCCAACCACTAACCACATTTCTAACTGGCGAATGACATGAACAAGTGGGTTGTCTGCTGTCATGTAACGGTTCGAGTTCTCGATTTCAGGAGGTGCGGCTTTGGAACATAGTCCCTCCCCTGCCGTCCAAAGGTAATATGCTAACCGGTTAGCATTTTGGAAGATCACCTACTGCACCTTTAATGATACATGCATATATCAACACTAGAAATACCATACTATGTGGCTGCACAGTGGCTCTGTGGTAAGCACACTCACAGCAAGAAGGTTGCTGGTTTGAATTCTGGTTGGGCCACGGCATTTCTGTGTGGAGTTCTGTGTGGGTTTCCTCCAGGTTCTTCGGTTTCCCCCACGGTCCAAAGACATGCGCTATAGGTGAATTGGATATACTGTGTGTGTGTAAATGCGAGAGTGTATGGGTGTTTCTCAGTACTGGTTTGCAGCTGGAAGGGCATCCACTGCGTAAACATATGCTGGAATAATTGTTGGTTCATTCCGCTGTGGCGACCCCTAATAAATAAGGGACTAAGCTGAAGGAAAATTAATGCATGAATGAATGAATACATGAAATACTATCATGATGAAAGAGCTGCTGAGAAGAAAGTCTAAAGTCATTATTTTTGTTTTATGTTCGCACTAAAATATTCCCGTCATTTATAATCTGATTGTGACTGAAGACACATTCTGAGGATGTTTGAACCCTCATCTACAGAGGATGAGGGAGCTCTCAGATTTAACCTACTTTTCTTTGTATTCCAAAGATAAATGAATAAATGAACGAGGTTTGGAGCGACCGGACGGTGAGTAATAAAGAACATCATTTTCAGTTTTGAGTGAACAAACAGACACTCAATCTAAAGGAAGTCTAATATGGAGTAGCCGAACATGTCAAGAAAACATTTGTGATTAATCGGGTTTCTAAAAGTTAAACTGGTGTTAACTCTCCCCAGCAACAGATGTAAAACCATGAAAATCTCTGAAAGGTGAGATTTTTAATCATCTAAATTGGAGAGGAGTTGAACATGAGTAAAGGACGAGCTGTCTGGCAAAGACCAGATGTCCTATGAGTCAGATGAGCAAATGAGAGCTGTGAAAAGTGGAAAAAAGAGGTAGAAAAGAGAGAAACTGGTAGATTGAGAGAGCTAAGGAAGGAAGGAAGGGGAAGAGAAGGTGACTAAGTTGAGACACCATGTGGAGGCAGAAGCTCCACTGATGATTCACCGCGAGAAGGAGAACAGCGGCTGCTGCCCCCCAGCGGCCATCTTGTATATACGCACATACACACGAACATAAACACTGTCAGGCTCTGCTCGTTTTCTCTACCGTTTTTATTCAGATGAGTGAAACACTTTCAGTTACAAAAATGACTTTAAATGAACAACACTGTACAATGAACAAGCGAGTTATTTGTCAACTATTTTTTGGTTTCAGAGATAATTACACCGAAAGGCTAACCTGTGACCATAGGGAGGAAAAGAGAGACACAGAGAAAAGAAAAGAAGGACTGCTCAACTCAAGGGAGAGGAAAGAGGAACGATGGAAAGGGTAAAAAACATGACAAGGTACACCAACAAGCAAAACAGACGCACGCACATATCCACACCGCCAAAACAATCGCATTTCTGACCAGAGTGTAAAATACGTTCACGCGCGCGAACATATGCAGTGACGCACCCGCGCGCGCTCTTTTACGCACAGAGTGAGCAGTGAAAATAAATCTGGGAGAACATTCAGGGGACAGAGTCAAAGCATAAAAATCATCACAGACATACCAAGTCTTTTCTGTATGATCACCATCATCATCACCATGTAGATTTTTTTCCCCAAAGAATTAATAATTAAAAATATACATTTAGTTTATTATCTGCTTTGGATAGTTGAGGTTATACCTTCAGAAACTGGGTTGCTAGGTGACCAGAGACAAAATAAAACAGCTGAGGATGCGGTGTTCGTGGAGCTCTTTGGTTTAACTAGACGTGTTTAAGTTCTTTGCTATTCTTAAAAATCTTTTAAACACCTTTGGACTGAAGCTGGTATATTTTTCATCTTCTGTTTTTACGAGTAATGCACAGACAAAGCTAGCATAAAACAACCAGAAAGAAAAATGAGGATGAAAATAGCCTACTCATATTTGCAGTTCTATCAGTCAGGCCTTTTTCAGATGCTAAGATTTATCTTTTCTTTTCGGTACTTTTACACTCTTCTCCGATTGTTATTAACTAATTTATAAAGTGAACGCCAATGCGAGTCAAACTGAAGGATTGTGAGCAGGGTTTTAGGGAGTGTGTGTTGTGTTCGCCCTCAGACTGGCGTGTTGCTTTGGTATCATTTCTCTGGAGATTCACGCCACTGAGAGACTTGCACTTTGAACACGCTCCCTTACGCTGCTGTTAACTTGCATATCAACGTCGTAAAGTTAAAATATCAGAAACTGTGCCCGACTCTGACGGTAAGAACGAAAGCTGGAGAAAAGGTAACGGAAGATTGAAAGGTTCCCATTATATACCTTCAACATCGCTGCACTTTTAGACATAAAATTTGTCACCTAGCAACAACAGTCACCGCTCTTACTCACCTATCTTATACATGCACAGACTATATATATATATATAT
>CAIGQQ010034599.1:1106605-1122902 GCA_903798035.1 Danio albolineatus | reverse complement strand
TATATATATATATATAGGTGTGTGTGAGAGTCTGTTTAGTGACTGTAAAAAGCAATCCCAAGGGCCGAGGCAGTGAACTTGCATGAGTGAAACTTTTAGGGCATTTCACACTTCAGTAGTTAACCCTGGGTCATTAGCCCTGGGTTACATTGACATTGCCTATATTTTACTGTCATTAAGAATTAATCCTGGGTATTTCATACTGTACATTCCAAAATGCTAACTGGCATGTTATGTGTCAGTGTCTTTGATTGGAGTAATTCCTCATTTATTGCAGTGCCAGTTCATACATTGCACTAGAAAAGTTACAATAATTGCATCACACATTTTTATGAACATTATTTTCAAATTGTGAGAATAGAAACTACAAATGTTGAAACTGTTTTTTTTTCCACAGAACTGCATTGTTCACAGTTTTGTTTCGCCTTTCGAATGATGATGTGTTGATTTGTTTCTGGTTCTCTTGGGGATGGTGCAGAAAGCACCACAAGAGGCCCTATTGCAATGCAAAGCCAAAAAAAGTTGTTCAGTCATGACAACTTTTGGGGTGATACCCAGCATTTATTGGCAAGGGTATGAAATTGTAGAACAAGAATACCATATTTAGTCAGCTCAGTCAAAACAATGAAAAGTAGCTGCTTTAAAGAAAGTAACCCCCTGCCTGCAGATCTCTACAGGTGGTGCTGGGCAGGATGAGGGGTAATAATAAGCATTCATAATCACTCGAGATAGCTCACACTACATATGTGCTTATTATTCGAAAGTACTCCTGATAGGCTGGTAGTAATAGGCGATTGTTGGACTTTGCAATGTTTGAAAAGCTCCCAAGTACAATATGAGGTGCTTTCATTGCCTTGAATGTTTGGAAAACCTACAGATTAAATACACTGCTGTGACATACGGAAACCAACCAACCTGTCCCTTGATCTTAGGAAGGACTTGGCACAAGAGCAAAAGGGATTTTACCTGTGTAACTTTGGTTAACTCCAAATAGCTTGAAAGGGCTAACTCTGGTGTAGGCCTTCTGAACCCTGATTAAAAGGCAGTAATAACCCTTTGAAATTGCAAGTGTGAAATGTTCATTTTCCTGGTGTTAAATACAGGGGTTAGAACAATGATATCCCAGGGTTAAGTGCAGTGTGAAACGCCCTTTTTAGACCATACTTTGATCTGAACATGTCTCCTCAGCCCCAACTGGCTAATGCAGCCTGCTTCTCGGTTTAAAATCATTGATCTATTTGGTTTTTCATTAAGAGAGTGAGGTATACGAGGATCTATCTCTCTTCTACACCCCCTGACCAGGAGACAGAACAACAGACACGTTACCAAATAAATACAAAACAAAGCAGAAATAGGACAAAGAGGAGGAGGAGTGAGGCAGAGAGCAGAAGAAGAGAGGAAGATGGAGCACTGATACATTTCCACTATCACACAGTGCATACATTTGACTGCATTTCATCTCCAGGATCCCCAAATCCCTCCATCTTTCCTCTCCTAAAGTTTTTTTGGTTTTGTAGCTGTTTAAAGCTTTCAGGTCAAGGCTCACGGCAGCACTGCGCTCATCTCACGTGTGCGGTAGCCATCGCGACAGTAACCATAGCAACACGATCGCTAACATCAGCAGTGCTAAGACAGGTATGTACACATACAATGCGGGTTCTTTTTGAACCTAATCCTTTCTAAGCCATGGCAGTGCATGCTTTTACTCTGGAAGGTTACTTGAGAGTCGAATGATTGCTACCAAAACACTTGGACAGAAGAAACACAGTGCTGCTTTTTCCCCTGATAGGTTTCCCCTCCACAGGCTCTGTCCAGTAAGGGACAGCTAAGAGGTCAAGTAGACAAGCGTCCACCTCTACGCTGTCGACTAGCAGCCGGTCCGCTTGGACCGACGGTTGCATTTGTCGATGGATTTGGTTTGAAAGGTCGCCTTGGCAAAGGAAGTTTACATTTGAATACAATCTGGTGCCTCAAACACACCCACTACAAAACAGCATTTGGAATATATTAAATAAATAATAATAATAATAATATATAAAAAAAGATTTGTTAAGAAAACTCACAAACGAGCAAGAGGGAGAATAAATAAAGAAATCAAACGTCTTTAAAACGGGGGAGGAAGAAAACCCAAAAACCCAAAACGAGAGATAGTGTGAATTTTTGGTCTAAGTAAATATCAACATTTTTTTATCTTTTCTCAAAGTTTTTCTTCCATACATTAGCAATTAGTAAGCATTATAACATAGATCATTTACTACAAAAATCTATAGAAGCACTAACTGACCCATTCGGACTATACGGTGACGTAGAGAACTGAGTTCATGTATCCATCCCTTCGTTAAACCTGCAGCACTCACCGACTACATGTTTCAGCACGATATAAATACAACGGTAAGGTGGATGAGAGTATGCAAATCCTTGTGTATGTGATATTTGGTTCTCTTTAAAGCATGTTCATACTTGACTTTGGTTCTTTAAATGTACTTGAGCGTGTGTTTATCCTGGTTTCTTATCTGTTGAACTGAATTTTCACAGTATTGTTTCAACCACCTGATTAGAGTCTCTAACACAACTAGATAGGAACAAGTAAGGAACGTAAAAAATGAGATTCCTCTGCAAATACGTGAATACCTTATCCCCAAACGAAAGCACACAAATCTACACACAGCTGAGAAAAGCCCCCACAAAACAGTTAGACGGAACGAAAGACCAAACGTAACAACCCTCCCAACCCCTAAACGAACCCGAAACATCTTCTTCAGATGAGTCCAGTGAGGTCTTCAAAGATCCCACCACCCAGGACCAGGAGGAGTTTGAATGACACGAGGCAGAGGAGACTCCCTTGCTACATGGTTCTGGATGACCTCAGGCCAGAGATGCATGAAGGGATGCGTTTTTGTTTTGTTTTTTTTCTGTACAGTGACTCGTTTTGCTCCTCCATCCATTATTTGGCTTGGTTTTCCATTCAGGAAAGTTTAGCTGGCTCTGAAGTTTTGCTTTGTTTTTTGGCTTGTAGAAGAAGCTGAGAGGATGGGAGCCCCTTGGCTGCATCAGATCCCACATGTTTCCATGCTGCCATGCATGTTTATGAGCGGCCTCGTTGAGGTTTGGGCCCTCGATCTCTTTCTGCATGATGTGAATGAAGAACTGATCATGTATGAATGGATTGCTTTGGTATTCAAAAGGGAGAAAGTGAGCGAGGAGGCATGAAATGAAATGGAATAAGGAATGGTGCAAGCACTCTATTATTAAGAGGGAAATGAGAGTATTTACACTTAAAGTCTGAAAGCTAGAGAGAAGAGCTTGGTCTCACTTTTATTACGACATTCATGTCATCTGACAAACGTGCATCAAGCTATGCAGTGCTAATATGATGAACATCAAAGACCAAATGCCAAAAAATCTCTCTATTTGCTCAAGAAGACATGAAATGATGATGATGATGATATGTACTGAAACATTCAGTAGAGACTGATGGGTAGTCTTCTACTTCTGAAAATAAAAAGACAAGAATAAGGAAGTAGCAGAGAAACACGAGAGCGTTTGTGGCCGAGTCGCTCATACTTTACACTGAAACTATGAATCAAATAAGTTGAGAAAAAAGACCGTGGCGTGATGAGACGATGAGCTCAGAGATGGCTGAATTTTTGTCACTGGGTCTGGTCCTGGACGGCTGGCTATTTACAGGTCCTTTGGATAAAGCTTTTCCATCCGTATTTTTGGTGTTTGTTTTTGGTATTTGAGATTTGGTATGCTTGTATTTTTTGTCATAGTAGTATCTCAAAGTTCCTTTATACTTTTTGGTATCTTGGTACTCCTCGTTTGCTGCAAAGAGTTGCCATAGTTCTACAACACACAGTAAAGTTAGTTCTTTTTGGTGCTCAATGATCTCTTTTTGTCCTGCACTATGCATGTTGTTTGTTTTTTTTGTTCTTCATTTTTTTTGACATATTTGGCTGCGCCCTGCTAAGCCTTGTGGTGTATTTTTGGTTTCGTTTACCCTTGTCTCCCCTTCCTTCCTCCGTCCACTCCATCTCTCCATCTCTCCCCTCTTCTACTCTGTATATTTTTGGCATCGGTAGAGTGGGAGAGCTGAAGAGAGTGAGTGTGAACGAGAGGAAATGGAAGGGAGCGAGGGGCTCAAGAGATGCTTTGGTTGACAGGTAAGGTTTCACCTCCTCCTTCTCCTCCTGTGATTGGCCTTGGACAAAATCACTCGATTTTAGCTCCTCCAATCGAGTGCGGGCTGTGTAGCAGTTCGCCGGAAGAGTAGGAAGAGGCAGGGCTTGAACAAGGAGAGGGGCTCATCCCGCCTGTGACAGGAAATGAGGTTTTGCCAACAGCTGAACCGCCCAATCCCATTCCAGGGCCTGTTGCCAAGGGCAACAAAGAGGAGTGGTTGAGGAAGAGAGAAGAGGGGAGACCAGCTCCTTGGGCCCCAGAACCACCAAGTAACACCTTGCTGCTGCCCTCAAGACTGGAAATGGGGAGCTGGCCACCACTGGCTGCTAGAGCTGTGGAAGAGACATGGTATTAATCATCTTACATGTGCTAAGATAAACAGGAAGCACTAGTACTGATGAGCTGATGAAGGGATGTGAGAATAGAAGCAGTAGGATGTAAACAAACACTCAAACACAGAGGACAGAGTAACACATGACTGATATGAGGTGGCACTCCGCCCATGACTGATACAAGAGTCTCTCTCTCCACCCCTTTCACACAAACCTTGGATAGTAGCAAGTGGGTTGCTGCCAAGAAGAGCTTGGTTCAATCCTGTGTTAACTTCCCTCACCGTATTCCTGACTCACACAAACAAATAACCAGCCCACAAGACACACAGACACAAACAGGAAACAGAAGGGAATACAGGGGAAAGAAAGGGGAAGAGAAAACATTTAGAAGCATAGTTAAGAGCTGGAAAAACAGTGCACGATGACAAATCTTTGCAGAAAACGAGGCTTTTGTCATACAGTGCAGGCAACATGCCACCAGTACTTTTGAAAATAATAAAGTCTTCATACACACACTGATCTAAAGATCATTTTCAATCAGCAAGAATGCAATAAAATGACTAAAAATGAAAGCATACACATATACTTTGGTACCAAATATATTTTTCTATTCTGTTTTCAACATTTAATGAGCAGCAAATCTGTAACCTAGAGTAGTGTATCTAAAACATTACAGAACACTGAAGACTGGAGTAATTGCTGCTGATGATTCCATGATGATTCTATTCTGATACATAAACAACATTTATTTTAACCTGCAACAATATTTTATAATATCACTGTTATATTAACAAAGTTAATTTAGCAAATGACCAAAATAGTTGACCATATTGGCCTATAATTAACAATGACAAATATGCTTATGTGAGTGTGTTTGTGTGTGTGTGTGTGTGTGTGTGTAAGAACACAGACTCTGCTCATTGTATTCACCTCAAACTTGCAGCAAAGTCAGTGATGTAGTTTGAAACGTCACCATTCTTTTTATGCCATGAACTGTGGATGAAAAAGCAAACTCACACATTTGCACACACACAAACTACGAGTATACATTTGCTGAGCCACAAGAAGTCAAAGGGGGTGAGTTTGAGTGCGTGATAAAGAGATCAGCTCACCCTGTGCTCAGATTTAGTGTACTGTGAGTTGGAGGGGCGGGACTGGAATCACCACGGGGAGGCGGGGTTACAGGAGATGGGGTGGAGCTTAAGGAGGGCCCACTTGGCGTCATTGAGCAAACTGATGACATGGTAGTCACTGACAGAGAGATTCCAAGAGAGTGAGTATTCATCACAAATATTAAAACACAATCATATGCATCTATCATAGCAAATCTTCCTACCTGCTGTACTGAGGCTGCTCACTGTCTGTGGTGGTCCCTGACTGGACATCTGTAAGGAAGATGCGGATATGATGTCAAAAAGGAAACATGATGGACAGAGAGTATTAGTGAAAATAGAGGAATAGGAGAGAAAATGGTCTAATGCTAAAAAAAACCGCCTTGAGTTCTATTTGTGCATAGAAGTTGCTTAGAATCCTGTGTTTGAAATACATGCAACATTCCTTTGAAGGTTTTACAATTAGTATTGTATTATGACTACAGCGATGTTTCCATCCAAATATTTTCATATGCAATTTGTATATGTGCATAAAAAATGCTTAATAGAAATGTTAAGATAAAAATCGTATGCGCACAACTGAGCAGCATAAACATTTTACCGATAAGAGTGTGCATAAATAAATTAATAAATTAATAAATTCCAGCTTACACATCAAAAAAGTCATGTCATTTTTGTTTTGACAGATCTTATAATAACAAAAATAGGCACAACGGAATGGCATTATTGGACAAAAAACAATGGACCAACCATATCGCACAATATCTGAAATGTTTTGTCATTCTAAGATGCCTAAGCCAAAGTATGTCATTAAAGTGGTTTGGTATTATTACCTCCCGGAACGATCTATAGAGTGGCTGCATTTCATTGAGTGTCTCGCACCTCTAAAGACCACTGAGCATTCATCACATTTCATTCTTAATCTTCTGAGGTGTAAACAATATATAAGAAAATCTATGGCCCACAGTCGCTTCTTCTTAATCAGCAAATTATATTTATTATTGTAATATTTGGAACTAGTTCATCAGGAAGGGATGATATTGTTCTCTTTGACTCATTGGATGGAAACTGCTTTATTCACAAATGTTTTGTGACGTGTTCCAGTTTTTTACATAATCTTATTCACATTTTTGGATGGAAACAGAGCTAATGACAGTGAACTTGCTGTATACAGGACTTATAAGAGAATTCATTTGGATCATTCCATGTTAAAATGCAAAGCAACGCAGGATGGGTGAAACCAAGTTCAGGGGTGAAAAGGATAAGTGGTGTTGGGATTGATTATTACTGTCTGCTCATGCAGGAGACTCTAGGGTGATTTGAACAGGGCAAGGGGGCAAGCCGGGTCGTACCATGTGCGGGCTGTAGCAGGGGGGTTTGTGCGAGGTGGGCTGGGGTTGGCTGGGCAAGGGAGGGGTGGCACTGGAGGGATTAATACGTTTCTCTTTCTGTCGGCGGTTGCAGAACCAGACGCGGATCACCTCCTTCTCCATGTTGAGCTTCTCTGAAATGAGCAGGATCTCCTCTGAGGTAGGCTTCTGGTTCTGAATGGACAAAACACAGTGTATTTGGAAGTTAAGAATGGGATTATGTGAGAACATTCAGTGTTTGAACATTCATGTGGTTCATTCCAGCCTGATCTCACGAGAAAACGTAAGCATTTTACCTTTTGGCAGTTTAGTGGCTAATTCGTACGAATTCAGTCGTACAAACATTTACGATTTAAAAAAGGAGGCATGGCACCTAACCCCACCCCTAAACCCAACCGTCACTGGGTGATGAGCAAATCGTACTAAATTGTACGAATTAGATCGTACGAATTCCTACGAATTAGCCACTAAATAAAAAGTTACGAATTGCCGTGAGTTTGCGTTGTTTATTCATGACATTTGTTTACATTTTTGGAGTCATTATGTTTTTTTCAATATAGTTTACATTATTCCCATGTCAGTCGAAACCATATATGAAATAAAAATTAGAAATGTTATTGTTGTCGCTGTGAGGTGCCACGGTGGCGTAGTGAGTAGCACGTTCGCCTCACAGCAAGAAGGTCGCTGGTTCGAGCCTCGGCTGGGTCAGTTGGCATTTGTGTGTGGAGTTTGCATGTTCTCCCTGTGGTTGTGTGGGTTTCCTCCGGGTGCTCCGGTTTCCCCCACAAGTCCAAAGACGTGGTATAGGTGAATTGGGTAGGCTAAATTGACCGTAGTGTATGAGTGTGTATGGATGTTTCCCAGAGATGGGTTGCAACTGGAGGGGCATCCGCTGCGTAAAACAAATGCTGGATAAGTTGGCGGTTCATTCCGCTGTGGCGACCCCAGATTAATAAAGGGACTAACCAAAAAGAAAATAAATGAATGAATTGTTGTCACTGTGTTGAAAGTTATAAACCAGATCTCTACAGTCCAAAACCTTAATTAAAACAAATCCATATGAAAACAATAATTCTGAGACTTTTGAAGTGACATAAGCTCCTGTAAAAAAACTAAAATGAGGCTGGTCTCATGTGTTGTTTTTTGATCAACGTTTGTAAGTGAATCAGCCAAAATTAAGTCTTTTCATCATCTCGCTTCTGAAGACTTGGATTTAATTGCTTGATTCATCTCTTTATGAAAGTAACTTTCACATTTGATCAAAATATCTTCATTTGTGTTGAAGATGAAAAAAGCTTACGCGTATGGAATGACACTAGAGTAAATGTAGTAAAAGCAGCCTTGGTTTGCATTTAAGACTTCCTTAAAAGCACTGAAATATTTTACTGACCCCAAAACCTTTATACGGTTGTGTAAAGTTTGTAATGGTTATGAAATCACATGTTCTGACCGCTAAAAAGCTGCGTTCCAGAGCGACGCGGACATTGGTCTCAATGCTGGTGCGTTTCTTCCTGCGGCGGCCAGGCAAACCCTCAAACCCCAGCGAGGAAGAAGAGAGAGAACTGGGACTTGGCAGAGTACTGTCCATCGACATTGTTTCTGAGGAAACATTAAAAAATACTTTATTGCTATTGTTAAGCAGACTACAACATGGTGGATATTTATGTGTTTGAAAGTAGCAGTATAATAATTCAACGGTCACCTGCATCAGTGAGCCACTTCTCCAACAGAGGTTTGAGTTTGCACATGTTCTTGAAGCTGAGATTGAGCGCCTCAAATCGAGAGATAGTGGTCTGACTGAAATCATTCCCATACAGCTTCCCCATGGCCAGTCCCACATCACCCTGTGGAGGAAAGCAGAGACCAAACATCAATCATTAATTACCATGAAATTCAAGCGTCTTTAGTGTGCATATCCTTGTATATGTGCGTTTACAGAGACACAACTTTGTATAATGACATAGGTATGCCCTAGCTCAGGGGTGGACAACCCTGTTCCTGGAGAGCCACAATCCTGAAGATTTCAGTTGCAATCCATATCAAACACACCTGCCTGTAATTATCAAGTGCTGTTCAGGTCCTAATTAATTGGTTCAGGTGTGTTTGATCAGGGTTGTGGCTCTCCAGAAACAGGGTTGGCCACCCCTTCCCTAGCTGTACTCTATTAAGCTGGTTTTGTGTCCCTGTAATTCAAAACGCATAATAATTATATTACATTACGCATAATACATTACGCCTTTGGAGTGTCCATGTAAACCATGTATACGAGTGTATGTGTGTACCTGTGTAAAGCCCAGTTTGATCCTCCTCTGCTTAAATGTGCGAGCAAACTGCTCCAGTTCCTCAAGGTCACTGGGCTCCTCAGGGTGAGAGGTGACTGTGGTCACTGTGTTCAGGCTGCTCTCTGCAAGCTTCTCTCTCTGACACACAACACAAACAAAACTCAAATATTACTGTCAGGCTTAGTTTCGATACAACACAAAACGCAGAATTTGTTTGTTTCTGAAAGTGTGTTTGAGGTTTGTTGGAATTGGACAATTTTTGAAAAAATCTGAAATCTGGAAGTTAAAAAACCCTGAAATATTTACAGTATAAAATGTACAACATGTATTCATGAAACATGATCTTTCTACTCAAATGATTTTTGGTATTGTAAAATTTCTTTTGGTTATCGTCCAAAATAAACTAGTGTGACATAAGAGGTCTCTGTGCAGGCTCTGTACCTGTGCTTGAAGACTAAGTCTGGGTGGAGCGGCCAGCAGGCTTCCTTGGTTTTGCTGAGGTAGAGGAATTAGATTTGGTGTCGATAGCAGCCCTGAAACATAGACAGTCATTACATTTATGTTCATTAAAATAAATAAAATTTTATAAACGTTTTTGCTTGAAAAACGATAAAAAGTCAAATGAAATAATATCTTTAAAAAAACTTTTATTAAAAAGGACCAAGTCCTAGGGCCTATCATATGTGGCATCAGGTGCGACCCAGTGTTTATTCCTAGTTTCATCACACAGCAGATATCATTTTCACATCTTGCATCACATTGTTTTAAGGTACCCTATAAAGAAAATATTGATAGGCATAGTCAAATAATAAAGGTTCAGTAAATAGAAAGGTATTATGGGTTTTTGAAAATTACTTTCTGTGCAGTGTGTAAAACAGCTCTAAACATCCACCTGAGGTTTAAATCTGAATGATTTGTTGTTTGTACGGATCTTTTGCCTGTTCATATTGACGTTGACATGAGACAATACAGAATCTGGTAAAACATGATGTGACACGAGGTGTGTGTGATTGATTATGACTGTAAATGAGTAAACTTTAATGAGTGCACATTCTGATGATTAATACAATAGCCTACCCTGCAACGGGGGATTCGTCGGCCATTTGTTAAAGGAAGAATCAGCGAAGACTATTGATATATGGGACTTTGTCAGAGCTTGGCATGAACTTTATCAGTATACAGTTCATGGACCAGTTTCTTCCTTCAGTTCACAAGTGTATGTAAGTGTGATTAAATTGGTCGCCTCCTTGTTTTCTTCAGCTTGCAAAATATGTATTTAATTGTGTTTTATTGCTTGTTTTTCCACATGGCTTGTACTGTATCTGGTTAACTCTTTATACTCACATATTGCATCTAAAACCACATTGAAAACATGATGCATACCGCTTTCTTTACCGATTTAAATACGTTTGTGAACTTGCGATCTTCTGCCGCTCGTCAGCCAATGTCAGCTACTCCTACACACGTGCGGCTGTTAAGTTTCAAAGTAGTTCAGCTTTTCCCACTGTGTGGATTAATACTGAATGTGTGTTGTTGTTATTACTTATGGTTAGGCCCACACGGAATCTGCGCGCGCAGAATTCCGCAGATTTTTAGCCCATCATTGATTCTGTTTATTTACTTGTGTAAATGTGTGTACATTAATATTTATTCAGTTTTTAAATTAATTTCAGTAATAATATTGACTAATATAAAAATGTTCATATAATTTATTTACAATACAGTTTGTAAAGTACTATTTTCTGTCTTTTAGTAGATATTTTATATGAGAGACTTGCTTTGTTTACCAAATAAAGTGGATCTAATTGGATTCACATTGTAAACATTAAATAAAAGCTAAAAAGGTATTACTTTTTATTTCATATATTAAGGTTTTAGTTATGATACTCCCAAAATCCCATAATTCCACATAATTTTAGCAAAACTCTGCACAGAAACAGCAAAAAATTTCCGCAGATTCCATCTGGCCCTACTTATGGTTAAGAATAGAGCAATGTGCTGCTGTTTAACTGCACTCCTGCTTTGGCCTCACACATATACTAACAAATGAATCACTGAAAAAATCAAATGGGAGTTGCTGGGATAATTAGGTAAAAATAAATGCATATTATAAGTGCTTTTTTTTTTTTACCTTGCATGCATATCAGCCTGTTGCTGGAGACCCTCAAAAGCAAAATATGACCTTTTATAATGCATAGTACATATATATTATACTGTCCGACTGTTTTTCACGTCCTCAAAAAGCAAAAGTGGACAAGGGGCACCTGAGCTGTACTGTGCCCTTTAGACAATGTACTTAGACTGTTAGAATAGAGCCTTTTGATAATAATTAAAAATATCAATATATGTTGTAGATATTGATACAATCACTATATATGACACCACTTCTGGAATGTCTGATTTGCTTTCAGTGAAAAAGACAAATGACCTGATGCTGGAAATGTAGTGAAGACACAATGAGAGTACAAATAGAAATTGTGCAGTACCTTGCTGGCCTTGCTGTGTTTGTGGTAAGAGAAACTGTGCGGGTGAAGGCAGAGTGTGTCCTGGAACGAGGACTAACTGCTGCAGCTGCAGTAACTGCTGAATGTCCTGAAAGAGAGAAAAGAAACATGACGGTTTCACTCTTACGAATGTCACAATCCCGACTGTCAATGTTGAAGGTCTGAGGAAAGAGTTCACAACTAATAAGCAAGATGTTTGTATATTACATTTTCTGTTACTTTGTACATGGTATTTTTGAAATGTCTGCCTCTCATGCTGTAGGTGGGCAGTGGAGGACAGTAGCTTAATATTTTTCCAAAAATTTAAATTCTGTCATCATTTACGTTCCCTCATGTAGTTTTAAATCTTTATGAGTTTACTCCTCTGGTGAACATGAAAGAAGGTATTTTGAGAATGCTGGTCGATGGTACACATCAGCCCCTTTCACACAGTGATACCGGTAAATATCGGGAAAATTACCAGAATGACTTTATCGGTAAATAAAAAAGAAACACTGTTCATCCAGGCGAGGACGTTCCGGAATTTTCCCGGAAAAAACTTTCACACAACTATTCCAAAATAACGGTAAATTCTGGCATCACCAGAAATGGCCTCTAAAAGGCTGCGCTTTTATTTGTAAACATAGAAGTGGTTGGGCTTTTGTTGATGGCTTCACATTTATTTAAAGCTTTAGCATTCATGCAGCTGCTTTGTCCCAGAAACATCCTAAGGCAGAAGCGGAACCGCAGCTAAATGTTTACAGATTTGACTATTTTACAAATTCTGTGGATGGATTAGCGTTCACGCAGCACAACATTCCAGCAAATTACCGGTAATGTTACAACTTCTCTTTCCGGAAAATTGTCGAAACTAATTTACCGATATTTTCAAAAAGGGCCTCTTCACACATACAGACCTTTCCTAAAAATTGCCGGTAATTTTCCGGAAAGGTCTGTATGTATGAAAGGGGCTGTTGACTTACATAGGTGGAGTAAATTACTATGGAAGTCAATGGGTCCCAGCAAAAAGTATTTTTCAAAATATATTCTGTCCTGTTCAGCAAAAGAAAGAAACTCAGACAGGTTTAAAATAAATAAAGGGTGAGCAAATGATGACAGAATTGTAATCCCTTTAAGTATATTTTAGCACTTTATCCAAGTATTTTTCTTTTGAAAACAAAAAAAACTTTTAAAATGTTCACTGCACTGCTTTCCATAAAGCATATTGTTTCTGATTCTTTTGAAAAATTCCCACCCACTCCATTTGTGTATGAGCTGATTGTTTTTAAATAAACTGCGATCCGATCAGAGTGAATGTCCCAGTTATTGATTCATCAATTCAAATGATTCAGTCAGAGTGAGTCTTCAGTGAACAACTCACTGATTCAAATGTTCTACTATATATTTAAGCACTAGCCCATATAGTATGTTTGCACACTTGAACTGTCAATAATTATCAGTTGAATTTATTAGCATACTAAGTTATAATTATTATTATTATTATTAGCATATTAAGTACAATTAATTAATAAATAATAAGTTTTAATTGTCAAATGCTTTCTTGCAAATAAATTTGGTATTTTTAATAGTTATGTGAACCAAGTAATCTTGTACTATAGGGCAGTGGTTCTCAAACTGTGGTACGCGTACCACGGAGGAATCTGTGAATAATTAAAGTAAAAAAAATGAACACACTTTTAAGCCTGTGACATGTACGATAACATTGATATGATCAGTAAATTTATTTTAATAGGCTAAACATTTAATTTAAGTGGCTGACAATAATAAATATTCTTAATTAGAAGAATTAATCTGCCTCTTTTTGAACTGTGCAGTGCTGTAGCTGCTTAATGAGCTACTGTACTTCAATACCAGTTATTATGGTGGTACTTGGAGAGGCAATTATTTTCTGAGGTGGTACTTGGTGAAAAAAGCTTGAGAACCACTGCTATAGGGTATATGCCGAAGTATGCTAAAAGAATTAATTTGTCAGTAACCTGGGTCAAGCACTTCCGGTGAACTGTATGCCATTGCAAAATCTGTGCGTTTAAGGTCTGTTTACTTAAAAAATCAGTGATCTCCACTGTCTGAGTGATATCCGATAAAAAGTGGGTCTCAGATTAGAAGCACTGCATTAAATTACATTTCTCCCCACCATGTCTTTAAAATATGAACATTTATTTTACCCCAGTATATTCAATGGAGCTTCTGAGCTAGCCTGCCACTTCTGACAGGCGTGTGTGTGTAAACGGCTTACACTTAAGCAACTAAATGAATGCCGAAGTCTATTCAACTGATTATATTTTAATTACAATACAACATCGATTCTGTAAAAGGAACCGTATAAAATGGAAAAAATTCCCATTAACCTTTCACCGGACGTTTATCAGTATGGGAAGAAGCACTAGCTCGGCATATACCCTATTAGTCAAGCGCATTTGAAAAAAGTACTACTTAATACTTTCACTTTAATCAGAGTATCAGGTACTTGATTGGCTGATGAGCTTCTGTTCTCTAATTGGCTGTACCTGGGCAGTGAGCTGGATTGGCTGAGAAAGAGGGAGCTGGTGAGGAGGAGGGGGAGGAGGAGGTGGGACGGGGGCGGCAGCGGCTTGTTCTTGTGTGCTCTGCGATTGGCCCTGTGATTGCGGCTGAGCTGCCTGCTGATTGGCCTGCTGCTGGGCCTGCTGTTGGGCCTGCTGTTGATTGGCTGCGTGGGCCACATGTGACTGCTGCACAGCTGCGGCGAGGAGCTGTGCCTGCTGTAAGAGCAGCTGCTGCTGTGCAGGCAGAAGTGCAGTCAACTAGAGAGAGATAGAGAGAGAGAAAAAAGAGGGAAAATATGGTGAAAATAAGAGTTAGAAGAGTGGATGAAAGAAAGCACATTTAAAGCAAGCAAGCACAAGCAGGAACCCACACAGGCTGATGTAAAGAGAAGCGTGTGTCTGTGTGTTTGTCTTACGCCTGCGAGCTGTCCTCCTGTCAGCATCAGCTGTGTGTGGGTAAGAGCCGTCTGAGCGGGTGTAGCAGTGGTGGGAGACATTTCACCACAATCCTCCACCTTCGCCTGACACACAGAGAATGACTGATGATCAATTCATGGGTCATGGTGAGGGAGGATTAAAATAGGGTGAGGAAAAGATGAACTTGAATCAAACTTGGTTTAACCATTAAAGTGACAGTTCAACCAAAACTGAAAATTCTGTCATCATTTACTCATCATTCACTTGTCACAGACATGTTTAAGCGTCTTTCTTCTGTTGAACACAAAAATGCTGAAAAAGATTAACTATTGACATTCATAGCATTTGTCTTTCCTACTTTGATTGATTGTCAATGGTTACAGATTTCTAACATTTTTTAAAATAGCTTCTTTTGCGTTCAACGAAATAAGAAAGTCGTAAAAGTGTGTAATCACTTGAGGGTGAGTAAATAGTGAGTAAAATGAAATTTTGGGTAATCTATCCATTTAACCCTTTCATATAATCATTGTTAAGTAATTGTAGAAAAAAATCATATTTGCACTCAGCAAAAATGTATATTATGAAAAACCAACATCGAAATAATACATGTTGCTCTGAAAAAAGTTCAAGCTAAATTGATTCATATAATAATGTATATAATGTTTCATATATATTCATTTATTCATTTTCTTTTCGGCTTAGTCCCTTTATTAAACAGGGGTCACCACAGCGGAATGAACCGCCAACTTATCCAGCATATGTTTATAGAACATCTTTGGACTTGTGGGGAAAACCGGAGCACCTGGAGGAAAACCACGTGAACACGGGGAGAACATGCAAACTCCACACAGAAATGCCAACTGGTCCAGCTACCTTCTTGCTGTGAGGTGACAGCACTAGCCACTGTGCCACCGCTCCATCCGTTTAATATATATTCAAGTCTTTAATAATTTTAGTCTTAACATTTAAAATTTTTGTAAATTATTGATTGTAATTAAAGTAATTGTAAATTCATAAAGAAAAAAATCAGTGATGTGTCTTTATTATTTTTGAAAAGTGTATGCATCACTTCTGGTTCATTTTGGGGGTTAAATAGGTAATAATAACATTCACTCACCTTGATGCTGCTGCTCAATGTGGGTGAAATGGAGAAAGGGTTGATTTTCATTGGCTGAACCTGTTGGAGGGAAGTACAAAAAATATGATTACATTTTTAATCATGCTGAAATCAGATGAAGGATAACACTGTTATCAAAGCCTTACCTGATTATTTGAATCTGAGCCATTTCTTTCTGAGTCTGAGAAACAGTGAGAGAAAGCACAATAATGTACAATAGTTCATTTAGTCAATTTAAGTTAGTTATAACATTGATACAAATATAACAAAACATATTACATGATACATATTAAAATTAAACACATTATGATTAGGCTTCATTTATTTTCAGTACTTAATGCAATATTACTAACAATAAACAATAAGATATTCTTTTTATGAATTAGGGTGTTTATATATATATATATATATATATATATATATATATATATGTATATGTATATGTATATGTATATG
>CAIGQQ010034599.1:1069736-1089675 GCA_903798035.1 Danio albolineatus | reverse complement strand
ACACACACACACACACACACACACACACACACACACACACACACACAGACACAGACACACACAAACACACACACACACGCACACACACAGAAAACATAACACAGAATGAAGACTGGGCCTGTGAATTGTGTGAACACCAAAGAGATATGTTCCCAGTTTGTGTGTGTGTGTGTTCAGATCCCAGTGGGACGTCACACTCTGGGATGAGTCCTGTGTCACCTGTAATCTCCCCCTTCACAGAATTCCTCATTTTTAAATCAGAGTTTGGCAAAGCAAAAATCTCACCTCAACACTCACCCCTTCTTGCCCTCTCTCTCACACCTCGACCAAACAAAACCACACCGTCATGATGAGGAAAACGCTTTCTAAAACCTCCCTGCCTATCCCAGAGCACACACACTATTCCATAAATATTAATTCTCCATTACCTAGCTGAAAATGTCTGACCTGCAGAGACTAAACTTTGACCTTGGGGCATTTCAAGTTGCATCTGCACATCTCCTCTGTCCTTATGGAGTGAGTTAGAATGACATTGGTCTAGTGCACATATTCTAGAAATTGAGCCTTGCTGTTCATGTGGAAAATGGAGATTCAAATCTGGCCGGCAATAAACCCTGATCTCAGTCTTTTGAGTGATTTTCTCTCCTCTCTCTTTCTCTCTCTCTCTGTGTCTCAGTACAAAGTAATATAATATTAAGCATACATTTTCTTTATAATTGACTGTATACTTAAAGAAAATAGAATACAATAAAATAAAAAAAAATACTAAAATAATAAAACATATTCAGATCTTGCCTGCAACATGCTCTGATCTCAGTTTCCAAATTCCCTCTTTAACATATATAATTGTATTTCGATATAATTAAAATATTAAAATAAAAATATTAAAGTAAATCTACATAAAATCATATAAAATTTATTTATTAAATTAAAATATCATTTGCTATTTTAATGACTTCTAATTTGACTCTTGTAACAGCTTTCGTGCAAATAAATTGTATACATATAATAAACTGTAATAAATTATTTTTACATTTTAAAATATTTATAATACTTTATATATTTAAGGGTTAGTTCACTCAAAAATGAAAGTTCTGCCATCATTTACTAAAGATTTTCATATCATTAATATCATCTCTCTCCATAAAAGTGAAATAATATGAGTTCATGTTTGCAGATTTGGATCAACTACAACAATCTCTGGCGTGATTGCTCTGTTTATCAAAGTAAATAAGTGTAAGTGTTTAAACCCCGCATGGTGCACTCCAAACAAGCAGACTGAAGCTTCTGGAAAAAGTTATCTCAGTCTGCTTAAATGAACTACTATGCACTTTGAATGGAATATGAATGAAATACAGACCAAAGGCATCTAAACAGATTAAAAACATGACATGATGTTACAAGATGTGCATTATTTTGCAGGTTTGGTAGTTCTCTCCCTGAAATGACAGTATGCATGCCATAAGCAAACCTGGACCAAATCATTTCATCCACACTACAAGATTCCAATCTGCAAGTGTGAACAAACCCCTGAAAGTTTTTACATCCATCTTTTTAAGTCATAAGCCCCTTTCGCACAGTAGAGGTACATTTCTTTAAACTTACGGCAACAATATTTTTAAAATGCACTGTTTACACAGGCACGATCCATAATTTTTCCAGCACTATTCACACACCCATACCAAAATACCAGCTAATTCTGACATAATGATAGATAAATGACCTCTAAATGGCTGCGCTTGTATTTGTAAACATTAAGAGGAACAGATTTTTTTGTTAATGGCTTCATTTTATTTTAAACGTTCGCATTTATGCTGTGGCTTTTGTCCCATAGACCAGGGATGTACAAACTTTGTCCTGGAGGGCCGGTGTCCTGCAAAGTTTAATTCCAACTCCTATTAGTCACACCTGGGCTAGTTATTCAACTTTGTACTAGGCTTTCTAGAAACATCCTTGCCATAGACAAACCAAAATAGTATAGGAATTTTTTTTTTAAAAAGCTTAAAAAAAAAAAAAGGAAAAAAAAAATATGGCTACACTGCCTGATCTTACGAGGAAAGTATTGTACATTTTGTCAGTTTAATTCTCATAAGCAAGTCGTATTTATTTGTATAAGTGATATCAAATGAATTCATACAAATTAGTCAATAATTCAAAAAGTTATGAATTACGGTGAGATTGAGTTGGGCTACACACACTCTAAAAAATTTTATCCGTAAAAAAAGGGGAAAATGTACTGGCAGCTTATTACACAGATTGTTTTACCGTAAATTAAAAACGGAAAACTTGTGTTAATTGAAAACGGAAAACTTCTGTTAATTGTAAACGGAAAACTTCTGTTCATTCATTTTCTTTTTTCGGCTTAGTCCCTTTATTAATCCGGGGTCGCCACAGCGGAATGAACCGCCGAAAACTTCTGTTAATTGACAGTAAATTAAAAATGGAAAACCTCCGTTAATTGACAGTGTCCACATTAAAAAACAAAAAAAATATCTTTTTTTTTTGACGGTTAAACTACTGTAAAATGACGAAACATTTTATATTAATTTAAGGGTTTTCTATATTAAAAACGGTTATTTTCTGTATTTTTAAGGGTATACCAACAGTAAAAAAGTGGAGATATTCTGTGTTTTAATAGTATACCTGCAATAAAAAAAACAGACAGATTCTGTGTTTTAATGGGATACCTACACTCTCAGAAATAAAGGTATGCGAGCTGTCACTGGGGTGGTACCTTTTCAAAAGGTACACATTTGTACCTTAAGGGTCAATAATAATACCTCAAGGGTACATATTAGTACCTAAAAAGTACAAAAGTGTTCCTCTTTGGTTTTTTAGGTTTTTAGGTACTAATATATACTTTCGAGGTACCAGTATGGACCCTTTAAGTACAAATGTGTACCTTTTGAAAAGGTATCACCCCAGTGACAGCTCTCGTACCTTTATTTCTGAGAGTGTACTGTAAAAAAGAGGCCCATCTTAGTATTTTAATATTATATCTACTGTGAAAAAACAAACAGATTCTGTGTTTTAATGGTATAGCTACTGTAAAAAAATCACTGTTTTACTAATTTAATGCTATTCAAGCAGCATAGAAATGGCAAATGGTAAGGATATACATATATAAATCTGAGAAAATAGACTATTTATGGTTTACCCATAGTAAAACAAAACATTTCTTCCATACTGTATGTGTAGAGAAGCAGTAAATAGTTTGTTAACTGTGCACTTACAATGATTAGTAAAAAAACTACTTTGCAATTAAAACAGATTCTTTAATGAATGCAAATCATTTGAATTCCAAATAGCTAGTTACACACACACACTAATACATATTAACATGTGAATCATACAGTGAGAGGTCTTGGCAAATAATTCATTCATTCATTTTCTTCTCGGCTTAGTCCCTTCATCAATCCGGGGCCGCCACAGCGGAATGAACCGCCAACTTATCCAGCATTTGTTTTACGCAGCGGATGCCCTTCCAGCCACAACCCATCTCTGGGAAACACATCCATACATTCTCATTCACACTCATACACTACGGACAATTTAGCTTACCCAATTCACCTGTACCGCATGTCTTTGGACTGTGGGGGAAACCGGAGCACCCGGAGGAAACCCACGCAACCACGGGGAGAACATGCAAACTCCACACAGAAATGCCAACTGGCCCTGCCGGGGATCGAACCAGCGACCTTCTTGCTGTGAGGCGAACGTGCTAACCACTCGGCCACCGTGGCGCCCGTCTTGGCAAATAATCTCATAGCAAATTAGTTTTAAATGTTAGCTTTAAGATGATTGAGATGAATTTTGTGGACATATGGAAAAGTATTGTGAACAACTCTGATGAAGAGATGTGGACAGAACACTTTTGCAAGAGAGTTATGTTTGACTACTGAAATGTCAATAAAAGTCAGTTTGTTAAACTGTAGAGTTGAATTTTCAACATCAAAAGTTGACAGAGATCAAGATTCTGTAACGCAATTCACAACCACGAATAAACTGACGAACACTAAATTAACCGTTAATTAACAGATATTTTTTAAAGTAAGTGTTTTTTAAAGTAAGTGTTGTCTGATTAATCAGCAAAACGTGTCTGGACTCTTGACAAAGGTCTTAAAGTCTTTTCAGAAACAGCATAGGGGTAAATGTATCATTGGCATCAGAATGTTCTGATTGGCTGGAGTAGACGTCGCATGTCAGCGTGTTCTGAACTTGTGTGTGCTCAAACTAGCAATTTTCCCTCTGCGTTCAAACACAGCAGAATTCCGGCAATTTAGTGGTAACTTCTCGTTCAGCAAAATTGCGGGTACGAATTTTCCAAGATGTTAAAAAAGGGCCTGTTCACACATGATCACTTTATGGCAATTTACCAGTAATTTCCGGAAAAGCCTGTGTGTGTGAAAGGGACTGTAGAGTTGTTATGTAGGCACAGTGTGATCCTCCGATGAGAATCAGATCACACGTTTTTAACCTGTCGAACACTAAAAAGTCTCTCTCCACAAGAACCACGTGGGAATAGTTGAACAGACTCGGACGCGGCACAATCGAGCAGCATGTTTACACATGTGAGTCAATCGCTCCCACAGCAATCGATGGAGAGAGAGAGAGAAAGAGAGAGAACAGGTTACCTTTGGTCATTAAGACGGGGAATCCCAGACTTAGGGTGGTTAGGGGTTCATTGATAGAGAGAGAGCAGACAATTATCTGTATTGATTAAAGCGAGGCTCACAGTGAAGAACAGAGCTCACTATGTGTCGATCAATAGAAAGGAGAGAGAGACAGAGAGAGAGAGAGAGAGAGAATTGTTTGGGGGAAGAGGGTCAATAGGGTGGGAACAATATAGGGACAAAATCAAGTGTGAAAATGAGAAAGAGTAAAATAGTAATGAAACATAAGCGCATGATAGAAAAAAACGATGTAAACCAGCAAGTGTAAAAGATTCAAATAAAAGACAAAACAAGCATTAAATAAGGCAAAACTATAAAATCTATAAATTCCATATTTTGCCTGTAAAAAAAACTTTTCCTTTGGAAAATTATACATTTATTATTACATGTTTATATATGTTTTGCACTTTATAGATATATAACTATCATTATTACAGTAATAAGAATGACGATGCGGTGGCGAAGTTGCCTCACAGCAAGAAAGTGGCTGGTTCAAGCCTCAGCTGGGTCAGTTGGGATTTTCTGTGGAGTTTGCATGTTCTCCCCATGTTAGCGTGGGTTTCCTCCGGGTGCTCCGGTTTCCCCCACAGTCCAAAGACATGTGGTACAGGTGAATTGGGTAAGCTAAATTGTCTGCAGTGTATGAGTGTGAATGAGTGTGTATGGATGTTTCCCACTGATGGGTTGCAGCTGGAAGGGTATCCACTGCATAAAACATATGCTGGATAAGTTGGCGGTTCATTCCGCTGTGGCGACCCCAGATTAATAAAGGGACTAAGCTGAAAAAAAAAATGAAAGAATTAATAAATATAAAATCTTAAAATGGGAAATTGCCAAATAAATCTTTTGCCAGGTGAATGTTACAAAATACAAAAATAAATATAAATATATATATATATAAACAAAATTAATCAATAATATATATGAATATATTGTATTATATATCAATACATTCATATTATTATAAGTAAACATTTAACCAGGTAATTTATTTTTACATTTTTATAGGTAAACAAAAAACAGCTGCAAAAATCTTGTTGCAACCTATTTAAATAACTACGATTGTGTTTATTTATGGTATTATTAATAGTTTTATTTGTTTTAAGTTAAATTGCAATAACCTATTTTTTATTGAGAACAACAAAAATGTTTTCAGTTTAATTTAAAAAGTATATTTAATAATATGCATGGTAATTATTACAGGCAATAGAAGTTCAGGTGTTATCTTTATAGGCCTTTATAGCACCTTATTCTACAATGCGCTTGTTTTTGAACTTGCGATTCAGTCGCCTATGGGAGAAATGACTAGGAATAATAAACGTCAGAAAACAGTCAAACTACAAACGAAACGAAACAAAAAGTGTTGGCATGACTATACAGAAAAAGCAGAATAATATAATATAAAAACATCAGTTTGCAACATCAAGCAGCACAACGAGCTGTTTTTAACGTCTAAAAATGAATAGAAGTGAATGAGACCGGAAGTCTCAATCCAAAAAGATTCAAATGGCTGCGCCTGCTCGTACGTGGAGAATAAGGTCAATACCACTAGCCTAACATATTTCACAAAAATAAACGATCAAATTATTACATTTGTCGTAATTCATGTATTATTTTGCCAACAGCAAACAAAGTGAACTAGGACTGCCAATGGTGTCCAAAAAAATCAGATCATAATCAACTGTGCATAATCACCTTTGCTTACAGAGCCTGAATGTGTGAGTTGAGTTTGAATAAATGTTGGGTAGTTCTCTGCCATGAGACCACCTCTTTCTTTCTCTGAAACCCATGAAACACCACAACAAAAGCTTCAAAGAGGAGGAACAGCAAGTGAACTGTGTAGACACAAGCGCTGTAGACAGAGCCACCGCTCGGCCCTTCTCAAAATATTAATCCCCTTTCAGACAAACTTGACCCCCAGCATGCACACACACATACACACACTCACACTCTCTCTCTCTCTTCCGTTCCCATTAGGAGCCCAATGCATATCTACAGACTGTGCTGGTCGTTGCCTGGTAACCGTGACCCTCATCAGTGAACACCAGTAACTACACAGCATTCATTACATCCTCGCTCTCATTTGTTGCTTAGTAATGCAACACTGTCCAAAAGGCACGTATTACTATTATCCCAAACCAAGCTTTGCAATGATCATTTTTTGAAGTACGCTTCTTGTGCTGAAACTTTCAAAACAAAATGAACTTAGGCAAAAAACATTTAAATTGACTGATTATTTAATCATTAATACACACAATGCAACAAAGCAGGCACTAGTTTTATAAACATTCTTACTGATTAAAATGGTTTTTTACGTATAAGCGCCAAATAACTCAAGTATAGCTTATTATTTATGCTTTTTAACATAATAATAAATATATACCGTGCAATTTAAAGTATGTTTAGTTTGTTAATTATATATTTATGCCATAAAGATATATCACAATTATTAATAACTAATATTTATCCCTGAAAATATGAAATTATACAACATTTAAATGATAAAAAAATCTTTATTATTATTATTATTATTATTATTATTATTATTATTATTATTATTATTATTATCATACAGTCAGTGTCAATTAGGGCTGCACAATATATCATTTTAGCATCAATATGTAATGTAAATATGGAATGTGATCATTCGCAATAGACACATCGCAGGATTTACAATGTTGAATCTGGGTTATAGTTTATTATTTGCATGTGTTTTAAGGCCTGCGGTTGTATGAGGATTTTAAAAAGCATTCAGCATAAGACATTTGACAGTTCTTAACTTTAATAAAAAAAATTTTTACTGAATTATTATTACAACTAAAACTATGCAGCATTATTTTACATTTGATTATTCAACTACTGTATACCTGAACACCATAAAACACTGTTTATTTTATTTGCATAATTTTTCTTTATTGCATTTAGCTATGCTTCCAGTTTACTGTTTTTTATGCAAATGCACTACCCTATCACCCCAATCAATCTAAAATGATCAAGTATTTCTAAGTATTATTCCAAATATCTCACCAGATATTTAAGTCATCTGGGGAAATTGTATTGATATCACAATTTATAATTGCAGAAAAGTAAAATATTGCAATGTTAGATTTTTCGAACATTGTGCAGCCCTAGTGTCAATCATTTAGTGCAAATGTTAACAAGAGCTGCTCATGTGAAATTATCACAACAAATATATTTCTAGAATTACAATGCAGCCTTAGAGGTCTGATAATCCTGAAATAACACATGCCGTTCTCTGAAAAGTTCAAAAGTTACAATCAACTGTAATCATTTCACCAATGTAGGTTTTTACTTTACATTTGGTGCTTTCATCTAAAGAGTGCTTCTCATTTATTTTAGAATATTCTGCCATTTTAGGGAGCATGCATTATTTACATTTTATACATTCCTCACATGACAATGAATGACTGTTTGGTTAAATAGTGATCCATGCAAAAAACAATGCATGAAATTCATGCATAAAGAAACATACTTAATACTTTTTTCTTTTTGCACAAATCACTATTTATTTTTCCTGTTGAATGCAAAATAGTGTAATGGAAATAAAGCAATGTAAACAAGGTCACACTTTACAATAATGTTTCATTATTTAATACAGTAAGTTAATAGAGTAAGTTATACTTTTACAACATTTATTTATCATAGTTCAACATTTACTATTGCTTTATTAAAATCCAAGTCCATGCTTGTTAACATAAGTTAATGCAGTAACATGAACTAATGATGAATGAATGTATTTTCATCTACTAATGCTAACTAACATGAACAAATATTGTAATGAATGTATTGTTCATTGTTTGTTCATGTTAGTAAATGCATTAACAAACACTAACTAATGCAACCGTATTGTAAAGTGTTTCCGTAAATATTGTGTAATGCCTTTTTATAGAAACCCACCAAAAGACAATCAATAATGAAAACCAAAATAAAAAGTGTAAGGTGGAATAAATAAAAAGTACAAATTCAAACTGGCCTGTAATTCACCTAGAAAAGTCACATTTTCCATAATTAAGCAAAGGCAAATTCTTTGTAAATAATTTTTTTAAACTTACTTAGATAGATCAGATTGCATCATGGGGACAAACCTTACAGCCTAGATGAGGCAAGGTTAAGTGAAGGAGCACGCAAACACACCCACGCACACTGATAAAAGACCTGCTTAATATGAATCAGATCTCCACGGATACGGCAAGGACACAGAGTCTGCATGCATTGTAATGTACCAGAGTAAATACTTATATACATGCATATACTATAGCGCAAACAAACAATCAAATAATCAGAGAAGGGCTGGAAATTTTAAACAGAGATTATAAATACAACAGAAGTGTCTAAGGCGCTCAATGGGTTTAACATACTAAAGCTTTAAAGGGGTGAAAAAGATTAAAAACAGGAGGATTCAGGTGTATGGTTATGTATGCATGACATCACATGTCCCCTCCCCCAGCCCTTGGGAGTGGGTGCCTTGGAAACAGTCGCTAAGGGAACAGACGACTAAGAGAGAGAGAGAGAAAGAGAGAGAGAGAGAAGGTGAAAAAGAGCAAAAGGAATAAAAGAGAATAAGAAAGCATCCTGTTCGTGCAAAGGAAAAAAGAAGGAGGAAAGCATACAAGAAGATACATAAAGCTGAGTATAGAGTAATTTTTTGAAGATTGTAAACAACCCTGCATGAGTCACGTTAAATAGAGTTCCTTCCATGTTTTAATGCAGGTTAGGTTAACTAAATGAGACGTTACGACATTCTGAATGTGAGATTTGTACATTATTTAAGGCAGCAGTGTCATACATCGAGGCCTGGAGAGCAGCCTGTGCACCTGTTCACTTATTTTACACATCCCATCTAATACAGAAGAATGACAAAACAAAATGTGAGCTGCAGGCCTTGTGCTATTTCATTTTCTATGAATCTCTATATCTGTAAAACTAACAGACTAACTAATGTGAAAGCTGATTAATATCTCTTTAAATATAGATTTCCTTTTACTGAGGAAATTATTCAATCCTCCAATCATATAGCTTTAATGTAAATTTATGCTGATGTAAAAGTTCACATTTCCATTTATATTCCATATCCTCCCGGAGCCACGTCCACCCGGGCCTAAGACAAGCATCTCCTGTTACATCATTCATGAGCCTCCTTGAATATCAAACTGCTTGAATACTGTATACATCACCCTGAAAACACACACTCTCTGGCAAAGGAGAAACATAAAGGGGTGGAGATTTTCAAGGCCGCTGGGTTTAGAAGACCCCGGTAGCCGTTTCACCTCCTATCCCGATAATAAGCCACCACCTTCATTTCTAATTAAAGTATTAGTCAGGGTTCAGTAGGAGTTAAAGGGACAGTGCATCCGAAAATGAAAAAAAAAAAAAATCAGTCATTGTTTATACACCCTCATCTTGTTTAAAACTGCGGATTCTTTCTTCTGGGGATCATACTCTGCAAGAATGGGTTTCTTACTTAGATTTTTAGTCTTGGTTTTAGTCCAGATATCTAAAAGTTCTTACACCAAGAAGCATTTTCTAGACAAGCAAAAAATATCGTCTTTTTTTCAGAAATAATATGTCAAAATATTCTTGTTTTTCCCTTTGACATAAGATTATTTTGCTTATTTCACTGGCTGTAAAATTGCTTGTTTTGAGGAGAAATGCGTTTAATTCTGACATTATTTATGAAAATAACACAATATTTTTTGCTTGTCTTGAAAATGTTTCTTGATTTAAGAATTTTTAGAATTTTGTACTACAAAAAGACAAAAAAAATCTAAATAATACAAGGATTTTTCTGCAGTGTAAAGAAAACATTGTGAAAAATTGTAGTGGTTTTCATTGACATCCATTATATATATTTTTGTTTATACAGTGAAAGACTTTTTGGTTACTACTTTTTGTTCTTGTAAGCTACACAGAAGAAAGTCAGGTTTGGAACAACACAAAGTAAATAAATCATCAAATATATTTTTTTATTTTGGGGGTGATCAAGGTTATAATGAAAAAGGTTATATCTTACAATGGATAAAATGGAGCCAGTTTATGAAGGATTTGGAGTAGATTTACACAGTATTTTTTTTAAACGGAAAAGCTTTTCCTCTGCATTTCTGTAAAATTTCACTTATGCCCCGTGATTAAGATCACAAAAGCATCCAGCAATATTGTTGCAGAAGCATTAATAAACTATAGCAGCACAAGCATAGCCCTGTAGCCTGCCTTTTTTGGTTGTCAGGTACTTTTCAAAAGTTGCCTTTTTCAGGCCCTCAGACAAATTGGTTATGTAAATGAAAACACATAAAAGGTTTTCAGTTTACAACCATTAGAGGAAACATCAGGTCATACAATATTGGCAGAAAAGTGACCAATTGTATCATTTCATGCAATTCCTTTGTGCGAAAATATAAAAGTGTTAAAAAAGGGTGATGAATCTTTAACCTAAAACTACCCCTCATTTGGTGATGAGAAAACATTAATGAAACGTTTGAATTCATGTGAATTTGTCACTAAACCAAAACCTATGAAATTGCAGGAACATTGCCTTGAAATATGAAGCTTATCATTTTAACATTTAAGTCTTGTATTTAAGCTGTAAACTTGTTGATTTTATTTATTTTTGTAGGGTTGTTTTAGGAAGTTTAATGATATGTTATAACGTTAATGCGGTTCATTCCTACATTTTCCTTCAGCTTTATTTCCTTCAGCCTATTTATCAGAGGTTGCCACAGCGGTTGCCTACTATTCCGCCATATGTTTTACACAGTGGATGCCCTTCCAGCCGTAACCCAGTACTGGGAAACACCCATACACTTTCACATTTACACACACATACTAATACAATATGACCAACTTTGTTTTACACAATTCACTATAGCGCATGTCTTTGGACTGTGGGAGAAACCGGAGCACCCAGAGGAAACCCACGTCACGTGACGTTTATAAAGCTGTAAAATTTATTTTACTCTCAATCTACAAATCATGTCAATGTCTTGAGGTTCTACCACTGTAACCGTGAATATTGGAATGATTATAGACCAACTGCATTCGTTTCCATTGAAAGTGCCTCACTACAGACTATAGTTTTGCCTTTTTTTGACAAAAATTGATAAAATAAACACTATAAAGAATATTAACTTATACTGACTCTAAAATATTGCTTTAAACTGACATTTAAATGCAAGATTCAAACACACACCAGTTATATTAAAAGCAGTTTAACTAATGCCCTGTTTAAACTATGCATTCAAATCCATCTCGTCAATTGCATTGGAATTTTTAGAGATTGTTCTCTTTTATAAACATTTACAGTACTGAACTGCTCATTACAACGCACAGGTACTTTGAAAGAAGAAGAATGAAGAATGTTAAAGGGGACCTACTTTGCTGTAAAATAAGTCTCTATGTGTCTATGTGATGTTACATGTCAAAACACCCCACAAACAATTTATTTTCTGAAACGGCCCCTTTTAAGCTTTGATCATAATTATGCCATTTTGGTAACTGTTGCTTTAAATTCAAATGAGATTGTGCTCCCAGTCCCCTTTAGAAAAAAGGGCAGAACAATAAATGCCTACGTGTCAGCATAATAGCAGAAAACAAGACTACTCCTATGCTAATAAGGACGAGATGATCAGTAATGGGCAGGACTTACCTCCTGTTGACATGTACAAAGGGAGAATGTCAATTAAAGTCTTTCTGTTTTTATGAAGTGTGATTCTAAAAAAATTAAATTAATAAATGTTTGCTGTTAGAAGCTGGTTATATACACGGACTGTTGCCACACAACTGTTTTAACAACTTATAAAAGTGATCTTTGCAAAAAGATCCCCTTTTTAATGTTTTATTTAATCCATCTCATGAGAAAATGTAACTATTTATGTCTTGTCAGAAAAATGGCTAATTCAAACAATCTCACTAGTATTAATGTAAATGATTGTTAAAATGAGGCATGCTTCCAATCCCCACCCCTAACTCTAACCCTCATTGGAAGATACTGAAATGTATAAATGAGATTGTACAACACAATATGAATTAGCCACTAAATTAAAGTTACGAATTGCTGTGAGATTGCATTGGTTTCATAAGTGAGTGGAAATGCAAGCAAATAAAAAGGATTTGGATGGAAACTATAGTTTCAGTCTTATTCTATAACTGTTGGTTTACTCAGCACCAACATATGAATACCTTGTTTTGTGTGCTTTCTCATAACACGTCTAATAAAGGTCACATGTTCGTTGGTATGGAGAGCACAGTAGGTGATCTTTTGAGGCTGTTTGAATGCATTCGGCCACATTAGCATTAACACTATGGAGGCAATCTGCACAGCAAAAACATCAGTGTACATTTAACTCAATTTGAGTTTAACTTAACACTCCTTGGGTGTGCATATGACTCCCTCCATTTTGGAGTTAAAATAACACTTTCTGAAGTGTGGAATTTTTACATTACTCACAGGGTCATTTTAACACAGTAAGCGTTTATTCTTACATAGAACTGGAGGGTGTGTGTTACCCTTCAAAGTGTTTATATATTACCTTTCCTACATTATCATTTGGTGTGTGTGTGTGTGACAGAAAACAGCGATCAAATGTGTTGAAAATAGTTTTAATTTATTAAATGTTCATTCATCTTTTCAGAAATAATTTCAATACATTCAATTCATGTTTCAAGTTTAAGTAAAACTGGTTTGATCGCTGTTTGTCCGAAAGAACTGGTTCGAGTCAAAAAAACTGGACTTCCCATCACTAGTGGGAAATACTCTGCATATTGGGTTAAAAGTTTAACACTGAAAAATAAAACCTCTTAAACATGCGCTCCTTCACAGTGGTGGATTAAAAATGTACTCTGGTTTTAACACTGAACAACACCAAAAAAAAAATCACACTGTCTATTTAACACTTGAATTTTTGCTGTGTGGTTAATACGTTTTTAACTACCTCAGGAAGTGGTCAAGATCAAATCATTTCAGACGTCATTTACAACTGTATTTAATGTTGTCAACTTATGGTCGGAATAATGAAAATCGAATAAATAATGCAAGTAAACACGGCTTAAACACACTGAAAACAAGAAACTTATAACAGACTTCCCCAGGCTATTTAATAGACGCTATATGACTTTCCCCCTTAACTTTCGGAGTTGTTTCGCATCGCATGAGGCGTTAAGGTTCGTTAAAACTTACAAAAGTGGCAGATGCTGCTATCAGCTGCAACACAGCTGGGTACAAAACATCCAACTAGTTCCAGGACCATCCAAATGTGAATTTACAGATGCTTATCCAGCCGAACACCAGCCAATGTTGTGGGCGCCTGAGATAGAGAGAGCCAGGAATCCCAAACCGACATCTTCTCATTTATACTGATAGGGCTAGTGTATCCGACTCCACAATACTATAGCAGCATTGTGAGTAAATGCTAGGCTACCCCCACTTTCTACCCGCTAGGCTGAGTCTTTAACCTTGACCTCTCGTGCCTCTGCCTCCAGTAATGAAGTCAACCCCCCCGCACGTCCCCCCCCCACGTCTATCTGCCCCCAGCTCTGCTGTCCAGCGCTCCTCTCATTCATAGTAAACACTATTGATTTTTCAGCACACAGAGTAAAAAAAGCCATGAATTTTAATGCTACTATCTGTCCCTCGCTCTGCCTCCCTCTCTTCTTCTGTCATCCTTTCCTCTCATGCGTTTTCCCTCTATCCCTTCATCCCATCTTCTCCTATTTGAGATGTGAGGGAGGGCAGGAGTTGAAGCAAGAGTGTGTTTGTTGGCTATAAACTTTGGGTATACGTGAATGATGTGTGTGTGTGTGTGTGTGTGTGTGCGTGTTCTAGTCTCTTTCACCCTCTGTGACTGAGACCGATTGATTTTGCTATAAGCAGCGTTGAGGCTATGACAGGCCAGCAGCGACAGACAGAGGAGCTCATCAACGTCCAATGAACACAGGAAAAAAATCTCCTTAAAAATCCCTCCATCATGCTATAGCCGGACCAGACGAGAGAGAGAGAAAGAGAAGGACAGAGGGCTAAAGATAAGCCTTTATAAAGAAACCCCATTAAACACCCCGTACCGTAACATCACAACAATAAAGAGAGAATAGACAAACAGGTCAGACCGCGTTTGCGAGGGACTCACATTGAAATCACATTATCGTGTGGAATGGATGTGTAAGTAAGGGATAATGTACCGACAGATGGATATAAGTGCAAAATAAAGGTCATTATGAAGGCAGACAACTGGGTATATATATGAAATACGATATATCGAATAAATATAATATTAATGAAATACCAAGTCAAGGTTTAGTAATCTTCTTGAGAGTTTCAGTCTCTAAACAAAGCAGTTTGATCTATAGTTTAGTTTATAGTTAAGCGCCATCTAGCTGGTGTACAAATAAAAACAGTGTTGTGTTGCGTGTGCCATCCATTCACAATGTAGATCAACTTTATTAGATAGTGCCATAGTATTGTCCCACACTATTTTTCCGATTTACAAAATTTGCATTTATACTAATGCATTAAGCAGAGGCTTTGGAACATGATTTAGAGTCTATTTATACCAATTATTCAACAATCCACTACAAAACTATTAGCAGTTACAGGATGAACAACATATAGCACAAATGCAGTAACATTCGTATTAAAAAGACAACCAAAAATTGAAATGTGTAATTGTGCACTGTCATTTCAGTTTGTTTCTTCCATTTAACACAAAGGAAGAGAATTGTGCCTTTCTTTTTATTATTTGTAACCAAATCATTTAAAGATGTGCTATTTCGCTGTCCACATCAAATCGAATAAAAAAGGATTTTATATTTAACAAAATTGATTTTAAATTCAAAGCATAATGTTTAGAGACCATTTTTAGGCATGTAAACAAAAACAATGGTCCCAATCTATTTCATGATTTACATTTTTAATTTCTACAGCTTACGAGAATCCAAAAATAGCCACATATTGATAAATAATGTCATGGTAGCTGTTTTAACATTAAGTTATGATTGAATTGCCTCTTGGTACAGTTATGAAATAGTTTGACAACAAGCAGGAAATTTTCAAAGGCCAATGACAATTACAGTGAGAAATTAGACTGTAAATTGAAATATCAATTAAAATATTAATTAAATATAGTTTATCATGGCGCCACGGTGGCGTAGTGAGTAGCACAATCGCCTCACAGCAAGAAAGTCCCTGGTTCGAGCCTCGGCTGGGTCAGTTGGCATTTCTGTGTGGAGTTTGCATGTTCTCTCTGTGGTTGCATGGGTTTCCTCCGGGTGCTCCGGTTTCCCCCACAAGACATGTGGTATAGGTGAATTGGGTAGGCTAAATTGTCCGTAGTGTATGAGTGTGTATGGATATTTCCCAGTAATGGGTTGCAGCTGAAAGGGCATACGCTGCGTAAAACATATGCTGGATAAGTTGGCGGTTCATTCCACTGTGGCGACCCCAGATTAATAAAGGGACTAAGCCGAAAAGAAAATGAATGAAGGCTTATTCTTATAAGGAATCATGGTAACTTTTAATATATATTAAACTATAAATTGACAAAATAAAAAAATAAAAAACATTTGAAAAAGTTCAAATAGGTAGTTTGAAGTATGGGGCAAAGAATAAAGAAGTAAAATGACAGTAAACTAGAGGGGTAAAATTTTTGACTACTTTTTGCTATGGTATGAAAGCAGCACCATAGTGCAATATTTAGTATAACACCACCACGGACATATCAGAACACTGAATTGAATATTTACAAGAGCTCCTCATACAATCTGCAGTTGGGTGCATTTTACAGCTATAATCATTTCTGCTATGCTGCCTAATCTTGAGTACGTCACCTCAGATACCATCCACACAAAACGCATTCATTCAAGCGTGATCCCTCCAGCATTCCTGCTTTAATGTCCATCTGCATCATCAGATGCCGGACACCAGGCGAGCTCGCATGGGCTGATGGTAATAAACTCCCATTGCAAATTGCTTTCGGGGAATACAATTAACCCGTCAAAGCATGTACGAGCGAGGCTGTCAAATTAAAGCCTGTGTTTTGATGCACTGTTTTAATGCACGCGGATGGAGTTTGCTCTTACAGAAGTGATGAGAACATGCTACATAATGGATATAAAGTTGGAGTAATCTGATGCAATAGGCGTTTTATGTACTCAGGTGCAGAGTACAAATTGGCAAGCCACGTATTGATCGATAAAGCCGGATTGAAGGAAACCCTGTTAACAGCAGCCTGTCTGGGGAGTCGGGCTCCATCCCTCCCTTCTCTCCATCTTAATTTGATTGATGATCATACTTGTCACTCAAGGCAGCATGTGGCCAATTACAAGATTTGTACGGCTAGTGGCTGGTGGTTTCGGCTTGTGTTGTCAGTTAAAAATACTGTGCGGTTGCAAATGGCCTTTTTGGGGTAAAATTGCATTTAATACCTTGTTTTACTACAGTTTAAAAGGTTTTCTGTGCCTTTACTGGACAGTTCAATCACACGTTGAACACACCGATACTAAAATGTAAGCCTTTCTTTCTTCTGTGAAATATTAACAGATTTTGAGAAATGTCTTCAATAGATGTCAATGGGCAACAACAACAATGGCAAGCAAGATTCTTCACAATATCTTATTTTGTGCTCCACAGATGAAGGAAAGTGCAGGTTTGCAGTTTTTGTGTGTGTGTAGTAAATGTATTCAGTAAAAAAAGTCAGAATGCATAAAAGATATGCTGAACAAAAGAAAAGGGCATGAATAAGGAATGCTGGAAAAAAGAAAGGTCGCTTCTTTCACTTTTAACCTATATTTCAATACTTTTATTTCCAAAACATTAAGTGTGTGTGTGTGTGTGTGTGTGTGTGTGTGTGTGTGTGTATATATATATATATATATATACTGGGTGCATTGAAAATAAAATCATCATATATTATTAATATTATTAATACTATTATTATTATTATTGTTGTTGTTGTTGGTGTTGTTATTATTATTATTATTATTATTAAAATAAGCTTACAATGTAAGAATGGGCCACTAATGTAATATAAATTAACCTCAATTTACTAAATCAAGTAATTTAAAATTGTATCAATATGATTTATCTGTAACTAATTAAAAATACTAAATATTGGCATTATTAATGATCAAATATTTATACCACACATCCTCAAAGCCATCGAAAGAAAGGGGAAAAAAGACATTTGCCAAGCCCTACATGAGAACGGGAGACCTTGATCGCTATAAATCTTAAATGAAATGGAGGAAGAGAACAGATTTAGGTCTCGGGCTTGTTCATGAGGAGTGAAGGACATAATCAAAGAGCAAGCTTTTATTACACATTCTCTATTATCGAAATTTCTGCTCTTACACACACACACAGAGACATAAACAGCAGCTGCTGAGAGGACAAATTGCGCTGGTTTACACCCATTTTTCATCTTATAGCATCAGATTTATGGAATCAGATTTATGTTACAGAGTCAGATTTGATTTCATCCCAAATTTTTGTAAAATATGAACAAACTCAACAGCCGAAGATTCAAATTTAAAGTGAAACATGTAACCCAACTGTCAGATTTGTCCACATATTAATATCCCAAATGTGATATAGTAATCCCTTATTTTTTTAAGCGTGTGAGATATTCCAGCATCAGTCGATTCATCTTTTTTTAATCCCACACTGTAATGTGAATATCTCTCAATACATCCGTTTGTCAGTAAGAACATGTACCTGCCATGTCAAATATCAATACGCTCATTTGTCTGTTCACACTCATCCTTCAGTCTGTCCATCCTAAAGCTCTGGGTGGCTCTCGCTCCCTTTCCAACACAAACACACGCACAAATAGACATGTGCAGGCGGATAATCACGGTAAATGAACACAGCAGTGCTGAATCTGTGTGAGTGCTGCTGTACTGGTAGGGGGTGTATTGACTAGGTGCTTTCTCTCACAGATGTGTTGATTAAGGGCCTGTCTGAACACTTCTACTTTTGTGCCATCGTGAAGCCACCGCCACCTCCACTGTGTGTTTTCATAGGAGAATAGAGAGATGGAGGCAGAAAGACAGATTATTAATGAAACCATGTGCATGTTCTGAAGGACAGCTTGCAAGTATAAGGTTCTGTATATCGGTCAAGGATAGTGTTCTGTTGAAATGTAATGCTGCACCACAGCGGTCGTGATTTCATTTGCCTTGTTTTCAGACAAATGCCTATCCATGGTACATATTCCAAAATAAGCATACATAATTTAAAGGGGTAGTTCACCCAAAACTCACTGTCATTATTTACTCACCTTTCATTTGTTCCAAACATGTTTTTGTCTCGACCCCAAAGAAAGACATATTGAAGAAAGTAGAAAATCTGTAGCTATTGACTGCCATATTTGTTTTTCCTTCAATGAATGTCAATATTAGTTGGTCTTAAAAATATCTTCTTTTGTCTTTAATAGAAAGAAAGAAAATGTAACTGTTTTGGAACGAGTCACGTGTGAGTAAATGATGGCAGAATAATTTTTTTGTGTGTGTGAACTATCATTTAAGCTTTCATACAAGTTTAATGTGCCTCTACAAACAGGATTGATAACACTGGTGTAAGGAGTGTTCATTGAGGCCCGGTTTACACTAGTGCGTTTTCATTTTAAAACGCATAAGTTTTGCTACGGTTACGCCATCCGTCCACACTACGCCAGAGTTTTCGAGCCGCGAAAACGAAGCGTTTTGGAAACGCTGGAGAGGCCGTTTTCATTCTAAAACGTTGCTGCTCTATCTCAGTGTGGATGGAGGGAAAGGGAGACATTTGAAAACGGAGGCGTGGCTGCTGAGATTCGCTACGTGATTAGGGCTTTTGGGTCATTGCGTATCCTTCCCTTATTCGTCAAGCGCACATGACTATAACGTCACCGGAAGACGGCAGACCAGCCTTCACTGTATACACTGTATTTTCGATAGCCATGGATGTTTTATATTCATTTGTTACTTTAAGTAACAACTCGACCTCGTCGTCTGTCTGCAAAAAGGCCTCTCTTGCTTTCTTTGACATCGCGTTCATCGTTCAACCAGCGTTTGTTGACTAACAAACAAATGCTGAGCGAGACACATGCGTCCTGTTTATACTTGAACGCGCATGCCCAGAGTGCGCAAATGGTCACGTGATATACGTTTTTGGTGGAGTAGTGTGGACGGAGATCTGTTCAGAAACGCTGGGTGAAGCGCTAGTGTGGACGCGGATCATTTTCATGCTAAAACGCCGTTTTAAAACTAAAACGCACTAGTGTAAA
>CAIGQQ010034599.1:1023481-1069336 GCA_903798035.1 Danio albolineatus | reverse complement strand
TTTTTATACAAAATTATTAACTCTCATGTGAAATCTTTTTGAAATATTTACTAAATTTAACAGATAAGGAAATTTTCATTGTATTTCCTATGTTTTTTCTTCTGGGGAATTTCTCATTTTTAGTTTGGCCAGAATAAAAGCAGTTTTTAATATTTTTTATTGATATGTACCTTTTTAAGATTTTAATATTTAGATTAATTATTAATTATTATAAATAATCATTAAATTATTTTTTCGATTGGCTACATAACAAACGACAGTTGTCTAATAACTTTTCTAATTAACCTAACTTGTGTATAGTTAACATAACAACATGGTTCGTTCTTTAATTTGCACTTTAACCTGATTACTAGTATCTTGCGAAATAAGTACAGAATAATATTATGCACTGTCACCATGGCAAAACCAATATAAGTTAGTTATTAAAACTATTGTTTAAAAATATCTTGAAAAAACTTTCTCTCCATTAAGCAACAATTCGTAAATCTTTTTAAAGGTTTAAATTTCTCAGGAGGGCTAATAATTTTAGTAACACTTTATTTTGATGGTCCATTTGAGTATTAGTAGACTGTCTACTTAATATCTGTTAATACTGACATTCAACAGACATTTAACTGACTATAAGAAACTTTGCAAGTACATGTCAACTAACACTAACCCTACCCCTAACCCCAACCTAACATCAATCCTAACAGTCTACTTATAATCTAATGAGATTTAGTTGCAATGTAACTTAAATTCAACAAACGGACCATCAAAATAAAGTGTGACCATAATTTTGACTCCATCTGTATATATGTATATCGAAATAGATCAAAAATGTCTTTCAAAATTGTCCTAAGAGAAGAATGAGTGTTGTTCAATAGTTTTATGACAAATTTGATGCCAGGCTTTGATCCACTTCGAATGTTGACTATTGTATATTAACAATGACTGGATATCTGCATTTAATAATAATTTAGACGATTGTCTTTTAGTGTTTTAGCATGTTTTATAACAATTCACTTGCATTTTATAAATCAACAATGACTCCAGTTTCAGCTAAAAAAGTTTTTCAGTGTTAAAAAAAAATTTAATGTTCATGTGGGCGGCACGGTGGCTCAGTGGTTAGCACTGTTGCCTCACAGGAAGATGTTCGCGTGTTCTCCCCGTGTTCATGTGGATTTCCTCCAGGTGCTCCAGTTGCCCCTACAGTCCAAAGACATGCGGTCTAGGTGAACTGAATAAACTAAAATGGCCATAGTGTATGAGTGCATGTGTGAATGAATGCATGAGTGTTTCCCACTGGTTTGCAGCTGGAAGAGCATCCGCTGCATAAAACATATGCTGGAATAGTTGGCGGTTCATTCTGCTGTCGTGACCCCGGAAAGAAAAAGGGACTAAGCCGAAAGAAAATGTATGAATGAATAAATGTTCATGTTTGCATGAACTACCCCTTTAAATAGTTATTTTTCTGTTGATATGCTAATATAGGAGATAACAGAATGATTTTCTTTTGTTTCATATGCCACCACATCAGATATTACTTATCTTTTCCCTCTTTTTCTTGCTCCGTCAATATACTCTCATCCTCCAGGACCTGCCTGCTACTATAACACACATAAAACTTTAATGGAGCTGTTAATGGCAATAATTCCCGAGACCACTTACAAGAATAGGTCTTGATTATCTCTATCTCTACCTCTCTCCATGTCTAGATCCACTATGTAATGGGAATAGGGTGTAATAGCTGCATATATTAGTAAATGGACAATAGTTAAATAGGTTCTGCTCTCTCTGATGGTGATTAAACAGGTTTGATGAGATCCGCATTATTCTGTTCATTCTAATGGCATTTGACAAAATGAAATTAATGAGCCTGCTTCCAGACTGTGCTTAAGTTTAGCTGACTCCTAAGCTTGTGTTTTCGTTAATCCAAAATATTTAAACTAACAGAATTTGTGAATGATATTTTTTTCATAAATATATATATGTGCCACCCACCAATATGCCTTTAATAATCTATGTCAGATATATAAAAATCAAAGTTTACAGCCTTGCTTTTCCGTCATTACTAATTAGCAAGACAACTGCATGCATACAAGCTGAATCTAGAGCTCAAGATCACCTCTCCCGCTCAAACTCGGTTTTCCATACACATTCCCATTTTTCACTGTCATCTGCACCTACTTTCCTTTAGTGGTCCACAGCTTTTTCTTTTTTCTGCCTTCTTTTTTTTATCTTCTTTTGACACTCGCTATTTTTCAGTGAAAGGGGCATGAAACTCCTCCTCCTCTCCCCTGGCCCTGTTAATCTCTGAGGGGAAGAGGCTCATTATCCTTCCTCTTAACCATTCTGTATCATTCTTCAGACTCAAAGCCAAAGAAAACCTGTAAGACTCTGAGGCACGCAAATGGAGAAGTGGTAAAAATCAAACAGATAGAGAACAATGCAACCCCACTAATCACTGAAGGTAAAACGAGGCAGTCTAATTAATAACCTGCACATAATTTTTCATTCTAAATGCATATATAGTATAATAAAAAAAAAAAAAACAAAAAAAAAACAAGCTAGGTTTTTAAGCTGATAAAAAAATCCCCAAATCAGATGCACAACTTGTTCATGAGTATTTTCAGTGTATATTTTAATTAAATTAAGATTTAAAAGAAATGTTACATTTCTAATAAAGAAAAAAAAAATATTGTGGCATATCTTGTACCCTGTAACTTTTAAAATAAACATTTAATAATAAGAATAATAATAAAATAAAACTGTATTTGTAAAAGTACATCATGCATTCCAAAGATCTCAATGAATATTTCAACACATATAAGCTTAAAATGCATGGGAAAAAAATAACTATGAAAATACTGTTTACAATATAGACTTAGATGGAGCATAGCGTTTCACAGCAAACAAGACATTAATTTCCCCATATTTAAACCACATTAGGCTAATAGAAAACACATCATGCATAATCTGAAATGCACAGATAATAAATTCCACATAGAAATACTGCATTTTTCATTGTGTTCTCAGTGGACTGCCACATGTCCAGTAAACATAAGATCAGCTTGCTTATGCAGTTATGCCTCTTCAATTCAGACTACACCCATCTCCTCCTACTCCACCCCCGCCCTCTTTCTCCATCCCCGCTTCCTTCTGTTTTCATCCTCATGTGCCTCCGAACAACCGGCAACTTCCCGCAATGGAAAAATAACGGAAAGAGTCGTCCGTTTCTCTTCGGTCGTCTTTAATTGCCGATGACAATGTGAAAATCACATTATAGGTCCACCATGTGCATAATCATTAAATAAAAAGCCGACCAAACACGTGCATCTGTCTACCTGACCACTATTCTACAGCCTACATCTATATTCGTAAGACAAACATTAGATGTTTAAATAGCATAAATGCTGGTTTCTCTGTTCTCTGTAGCTGCTCTGATTCTCTCCTCTCTCCCCTCGATCCGCCGGCCCCGGAATCGATCCTGCCGAGATCGATAAGTTGGCATGAATATTCCCAGCTCACCGCGAGTTTAGTTCGGGGGAGACGGAGGCAGAGGCAGAGGCGAGAGGAGGAGACGGACGGAGACGGAGCCCTGTACGAACTAAGTCTAATCTGACGGAAATATATACAGGAAACAACCCCGAACTGAGCCGCATTTTAACAGTGCAGGTTCTACAGTAAACAAACTTGAAGGTTGGACTAAACCTAAATGTTGGAAAGGGCGGCAAAGCCAGCGCGCGACATATGACAGAAAACGCCAAATGTGGATGCTTCGTTCCCGCGGTGGATACAGTGAGAAGGAGGCTGAGGGCGATGGAGATGGGATGCTTAGCCGGATTTTGGTAATAAAGGAAAGAATAGGTGCTTGTTGTGGAAGAAAGCCTTACCGGAGTGAGAGCGGAGAGCCAGCGGGGACTTGAGACGCCAGGCGTGGAGGTCGGAGGCAGTTCTCGGCAAGACAAACGGCACCGGCAAAGGAACAAACATGATCCGTCTTCTTGTCTGGTTCTTTTCAGATGTTCTGTTTGCTGTTGATTTAAGTTTTTCTTTGCAATTTTAGCAGTTGTGGCTTTTTCGCACTTGGCTAATTCATTTGGTTTCGTCGGTGGTCCGGGCGTTTCTGACACAAACGGGTTATTCACAGAATAGCGCAGTTACATTTTATAAAGCCACTTATTCGTTTGTAGTGTACTTTGGATCAACATGCATAGATACGCAGACGCGACTGTATTTTGCCAGCGCGCGCGCACACACAGGCGGATAGACGGATTGAAACAAGACAAACGTTGGTTATCCCAGTATTACTTTCACGTTTGTCTGTTCGTTTTGGTATTAAGCTACAGTATTTGGTATGTCTGTTCGATCTGCTTGCCGATCATATACGTATCTGTCACTCAAAGGCATGTATTTACTATGTTTGCGAGCGTATATAACTGCATATCTCGGTTCTCAACTATAGTGTTATTCGGTCCTTGTCGATACCGAACACTGTATATGTTCAGCTGGCCTGCTTCTCTTCTTGCTCGCAGTCGCTTTAACTTTGGTTATCTGCTTGTGAAATAAACTGACGATTCTACATTTGTTCTAACAATGAAATAAAAACACACCTATACTGTATAACGTACAAAAGACAGCGAATATATTGTTATTACTTGGAAATGTGGTGCATTTTTGGTGAATTTATTTGGTCTAGCTCTTCTATAGCTTTCTTCCTTGTTCTAGCAGCTACAGGCTACACATTCATTTGCACAAAGTCACTAAACGTGGTTAAAACCGTCTGCTTGTTTTTGCTCGTTTAAATGAAATATCTATAGAAAAATAAGGCAACTCAACGTGTTCGCCGGATTCGCCCCTCCCCCCACGCACCTTGTCACACGTCAGTAATTAAAACGCAATCAATCGATACATGACTAAATAAGGCAAACAAATAAATAAAGCACGAAAACATCAGGGGGAAAAGAGCTCGTTACGTCGCTGGTTTTTAAGATCACTTGCCTATATTTCCGTCCATCCGCCTGCGTGTTTTGCTCTGTCTGCCTGTTCTCGTTATTTGGGAACCCCAATAGCTTATTCGTGCACGCTCTCCTCCCATACGCTCGCGCGCTCTGATTCCGCGCTGCCCGCAACATTGAAGCGCGAGCGGAGCCGTTACAACTCTCACATCACCAGCACCCCCCCCCCCCCCACCTTCTCTCTCTCTCTCTCTCTCTCTCCTGTACCCCAGTGAAAGGTAAAATCACACACTGATACGGACATCTCTGTCAAACAACACGGATACACCCATAGTATATTGTTAGTGCCAATAGCTAAACCAGTGGACACACACAATTTTAACATTAAGCATTAAGCTACTGGTTAATATACTTTGAATAAATGCTTGCCATAATATAACACTCAAAAATTTAAATTCTGCCCCAGCATTAATGCATGTCCTTGATTTGCAAAACATGAATATATTTTTAGGAAAGCGGTTCTATGTGTAACTGGTTTGGAACCAGTGATGTCCAAATTATTGGCCAATTAACTTTTAATCAACTCACTAACTGTCATTTATGTGTTTATAACAACACATAATGGTTGCATAAACCATTTTAATGTTATTTTGATATTCAAAGTTATTTTGGTTCAATTCATCCCCTTTAGGTCAGTGGAACCTTCTTTTGTTCCTCAGAAAGTTCTTTGTGGAGAAACGGTTCTTTTTTATTATTAAAATGTTCTTCGAAGTAAAGAAAATGTTCTTTAAAACTCCTTTCATGAAATCCAAAATGGTTCTTCCATGGCATCACTGCCGAAACCCCTTTCGGAACCGTTAATTGTTGAGTGCAATATTAGACAATATTAAATGTTTGTCAAAAATATGCTGCCTGAATGTATTTATTATATGATTACTTTTTACTATGCAACATTTGTAAATGTGCAGCTTTGGACATTGCTTAGATTTTCCTCATATCTGAATACTAAAGCCACAAGCTATTATTTACAGTTCTAGAAACTTTGATGCTGGATTTATCTGCTTATTATTCACTCTGAAGAAATTCTTTATTGCAGTTATTGGTTGAATGAAGAATCTTGTAAAACCTTTCATTTGCACAAAGGACCTACAGTATCCTTAAAAATAAAAAAAGTTTCTAAATATCCATTTTCACAGTGATGCCATAGATTAATCTTTTTGGTTTCCCAAAAGAAGCTTTCACTGAAAAATAGCTTTCCACCTATTCTTGGTGTGAAGAACGTTTTCATAAACTAAAGAACCATTTATTTAAAATTCGTCACATTGATTAGTGGAATAGTTAACTCAAAAATAATAAAATGACCCACTTAATACTCGACCTGAAGGGACTCCAAACCATTATTATTTTTATAGATTTTTTTTTTGTTTTTTTTGTTGAACAAAAAAAGCAGGTATTTTAAATGTTGAAAAAACTGGTAGCCATTGAAACAAATATTATGAAAGCCAATAGCTACTGGTTTCCAACATTTACTGAAATATCTTCTTTATGTATAACAGAAGAAAGAAACTCAAACAGGTTTGGATCAAGTGACAGATGAGTAAATGAAAATTGTAATTTTTGGATAAACGGTCACTTTAAATTGAAAATATGCAGACATGGATAACCATGTATTTGTTTTAGGCATCTGTGATTTACTTATTTTTCCCAGAGATGGGTTGCAGCTGGAAGGGCATCCGCTGCGTAAAAAACATGCTGGATAAGTTGGCGGTTCATTTCGCTGTGGCGACCCCAGATTAATAAAGGGACTAAGCCGACAAGAAGATGAATAAATGAATGAATGATTCACTTATTGTCACACAGACTGCTTATTCACCAATAAACATTGTTAACCAATAAATAAAATACAGAAGAAACTTTGATTTTAAGACTCCACATGGAGAATCCCAACAGCACACGTTCAAACAAACTGTAACTGTGCCAAACACTCTTAAACACCTTCACATTCATCAGCTCATCAATATACAGTACACCTTAAATACGTGTTACAAATTTTAGTAGAAACATTAAAAAATGTACACTATTGGGGTGTGTCCAGGAACAGGGGTAGGAAACACTGTGCTGAAAATCTCGACATGCCAGCAAACCTCCCGGGGGCCTTAATCAGTGAGCGCTCACCGCTTCTCTCTCCTACCGCCAATTCATCACGCCCTGTCAATTACAAGCCATGCTGCGGCGCACTTACACACAAGATTATTGTCAATATAGATTTTTAAATAGAAAAATCTATACGCTAAACACTCCAATCGATAGTAGTAAATCGATTCCACTAGGCAGCAAAACTCTCTGTGAGCTCAGGCTCAGAAGTCTTGGCAGTGACCGACGTTGAGCTCACATTTACATTTGGGATTTCACTGTTAGTGTGATGTTGTGTCATTTTATCATGTTAATAAAAGTACCACTTCCATTGCAGTTACAGATAACGTGTGTAAAAAAATGTTTAGGGGGGAGTTGTATCCCCGTCTGTAACAAAACACATCCAATCCTTGTTTTGTTCAAAAAAAGGATGTGTTTTATTGTCCCTGTCCTTCTCTTGCATCTCACTATTGACAGATGACATCCACAGGTCAAGTGAAAGAGATGAAAAGAAGTGACCGGTTGTCCCTCGCGCACCCCCTCGACGTGCTGAGGTAACGGGGCGTTCGGGCCCCTCCCTCCACTACTCCTTTCAGACAAAAGCAATTATTTCTTGTAGAATATAGTGTGGTTGTGCGCATCTAAGAGAAGGAAAGAGGGACTGGAGGGAAAGAGAGAGTGCGAAATTGAGGGAAAGGAAAATAAGATGGTGTTGGAAGGATAGGGAGCTAACACCTCTTTCCTAGCGGTGCTCACTGCTTCCGCACATAGCCGTTGTTTATGTGGCTTCCCGGAGTAACAGGAAAGCAGTTTCTCAGTCACATACGCATTTAAAGATGTAAATTTAAACCTAAATGAAAAATGTTGTCATCATTTACATAATATCATGTCATTCAAGATACAAGTTAAGTTATTTTCAATCAAAAGAGAGTTTTTTAGAAGTCTGTTGAACAAAAGTCTGAAGCTTTAAAATATTTCTAAAGAGATCAAAAATGTCCAAATGAATCAAACGGTTTACTTGAAGTCTTCTAAAGAGACGTCATTGCTTTAGATTACAAATATAAATAATTTCAAGTTTATTTTCCCCACAAAATTAATCAGGAGTATAAATGATGTAGGAACAAGATACCAACTACTCACTGGTTCTTAAGCAAACACAAAGGTACCATGCTATAATAAACGTCATTGGTTCTCTCGATTTCAGCAAGCAGTTTTAAAAATGTAGTTTTAATAGTTTTAAAAATGTGTACTTTCACTTTCCCCTAAGTCAGGGCTGCTCAACCCTGTTCCTGGAGATCTACCTTCTTGCAAAGTTCAGCTCCAACCCTGATCAAACACACCTGAACCAATTAAACATGACCTGAACAGCACTTGATAATTACAGGCAGCTGTGTTTGATATCGGTTGCAACTGAAATCTGCAGAAAGGTAGATCTCCAGGAACAGGGTTGAGCACCCCAGCCTTAAGTACATTTTTGTGCAGTATTGGTACTTTTACTCCTCTACTTTCCTTCAACCTGCAGTCACTACTTATTTTTTTTTCTGTCTATGGTGATTAGAAAAATCAGTCCTGTGATTCCTGTCCAGTCAAATCGCACATAGAAGGTAAATCGCATCATACTGAACTACCTCAAGACATTTTTAGGCGCTTTATAATTGCAGCAAACTGTTTGGAAGCATTGAAAGTGTCCAAGAAGATGTTCAGAATCTTTACATGCATTGATCCAGAGACTGTTTAGATGCATGTCACTGATGAGAAAATGACGAATGTTTACTGTATGATGACCAAAATGGCCTCAAACACCCAGCAGGCACAAGACTTTAACATGATGTCAGATTGACGTTGTCCCCCAAAGTCGTAGGGGCGTTATATTTTGTTTAAAAATGAAAATCGGGTTGACATCAGAACCCAACGTCAGGCCGACATCAATGTCCAACATCCAACCTACAGTATAATCAACCAAATATCAACATCTAATGATGTTACAGCTTGACGTTGTGTGGACGTTACCACTATGACGTCTATCAGACGTTGGATTTTGGTTTCCATACCTGAAGAATAAATGCCAGTCAATATGACGTTGGTTTAACAAAACCAAAATCAACCAAATATCAACATCATTTGACGTCGTTATTGGACATCCAAATAATGTTGTCCTTAGACGCTGGCTAGACATTGAATTTTGGTCACCTGACATCACAACCTAAATCTAACCTAATATTAACGGCTTATGACGTTGTGTGCCTGCTGGGCAATAACTAAATGCACTACAGAATATTACGTTTACACACATCCACAAATTAGATGTAAATGCATCATCTTGTAATACTCACTACTCTTGAGTACTTTTGAAAGGGCTACTTTTTACTCATACTTTGAGTAATATTTATAACAGGTACTTTTAGTCTACTTGCACTACATTTTTAGTCACATTTTTAGTACTTCAGGAATGATATTTCAGTACTCTTTCCACCACTGGAGCTAGCCAAATAGTAATGCTATGAGCATTGTTGATCAGGATTTGATGAACAAAAGTGTCAATTATAAATAAGTTAACCATGTTTTCAGAACACTGAACTGCTTTTTTTAAACACATAAATGTTTGTTCGATCTCTAAACAGTTGTTTTGAAAAATCGGAGAGACTCACTCAGGTTTGATTAAAAATATAACTACTTATATTTACAAGATGAACACATTTCTTATGTGTTTGGAGACAAGGGTGAGTAAATAATGACAGAACCGTCATCTTGGGCAGAACTAACTCTGTGTTCAGTGTGTGAAGGTACACAAATTAATCACAGCAAAGCAAACAGTAGACCTGATACACTTAAAGCCACAGCATGTAATTTTCACAACTGGAGGGAGCATATTCACAACAAACAAAAGCAAGGATTGATGATGCTGCGAGTGTGGAATCATGGGAGTTGCTGTCTTCGTTACAATTGACAGGACTCCGGCAGAAATCATGGTCATGGATGAGCTAAAGTATTCAAATTGTATTATCATGTTAGTATGAAGTAGAGTAAGGCTGAAAGCAGCTGCAACAAATCTAGACCTCTGAAGCAATTGCTGATAAGAAATGAGCACAGTGTGGTATGAAAGCAGCAGATTTGTTATTATGCCATAGTTGACTGCTCCTGGTTCATCCAGTTATGATCATGTGAAGAAAAAGCAGTGTAGTTTTATCACACAAAGCATCTCTGATGTTTCCCTGTTTTATTTAAAACAAATCAGAAATTGAGGATAATAATAATAATAATTCCTTACATTTATTAGGAGGCCATGATAGACAGATCTGGTTAAACCCCTACTGTTTTCAAAGAACATTTCGAATACCTCGGTTTAACATCTCATCCGAAAGACAATGCTCACTGAGCCGTATAGAGTCCCCGTCGCTATACTGGGGCATTATGACCCACACAGACCGCAGGTTGGGCGCCCCCTGCTGGCCTCACTAACACCACTTCCGGCAACAACCTAGCTTTCCCATGTGGTCTCCCATCCAGGTACTGACCTGCTTAGCTTCAGTGGGTGACCATGTGAGAGTTGCAGAGAGCTAGCTGCTGGGATGAATTGTGTTTACAGCCTGGTGACACAGAGCGCAGTCCATATCACTAGTTAAAATTGCCTTTTTCTGTGAACCTAAACATTCTTTGAAATATTTAGCATAATGTAAGATCTGCAAAAATATGTGATCTTACTTTACAAAGCTGTGATTGAACAATTTTTATTTTTATTTTACAAAAGGTGATTGAAAGCATAATACTTTATGGATTTACAGTGTAGTATGGAAATATTACAGTTCAATCTAAAGCAGAGATTCCCAAACTAGGGCCCGCGAGCCAAAGTTGGCCCATGGTAACCTTTGATTTGACCCACCACCCCATCTGACAAGAGAGGAAGAAGTATGGGGTTGATTTCAAGATTGTCAATTGAAATTTAATGTAACCCTTTGTTTGTTGGTTGATTAAAATCTAACTGAAATGAAATGTTTCAATTAAATGGTGTATATTAATTAGATTTTGTTTAAATGTAAATACTGTCACCCGACAATGCAGAGAATTTGGTGAGCAAGTCAAGTCAAAGGCAGATTCTGTTTGACCTGTGTATTCACCATTAAACTCCACTGTGTCGTCAATGTGATTGTTTTAGTTGCGATTAGTTATCGTTTTAAAAGTTGTATTAGTTAATACAATTTAAAGTAATGTTTTCTATTTATTTTGAAAAATTATTAGATAAATTAGCAAATTACTCATGGCGACTTTAACGAAATATAGTTTGGTATATTTACCTTCGGCTCACGGCTCTCAATGATATTTGGCTTTTGGCCCTTCATACAAAAAAGTTTGGGCACCCCTGATCTAAAGTTATGCTTGGACGTTTGGTGAATACATCCGTGAGAATCATGGAGAAAAGGGAATATCGATCCTTAGAATATTTCTATGAGCAATCAGATCTTGATGGAGCTATTAAAATATTAGCTGACCCCTCGCATAGTTTATTTTGTGAGTACAAGTTACTGCCTTCCGGTAGATGATACAGGCTGCCTGTGTGCAGATACAATCGTTTTAAGAAATATTTTTTACCTACGTCAATTAGACTTTTAAATAAGCAATATTTGTGTTAATGAAGAATGTTTGTGTTGTTTTGTGTTGTCTGTTTTGTTCGGTGTATACAAATGTAGGACTATAGTCCAAGACAAATTTCCTCACTGTGGACAATAATGTAATTTTAAGTAAGCAGGCAAGTGAGCAAAATATATAACAATTTTTCTAGGGGTTTTTAGAAACTTAATGAACTAAAAGAAAGAAAGTTCAACCTCCCAAAAGGAGCTTCTGAAACAGTTCTACACCTCCATCACTGAATCAGTCATCTGCACTTTAATAACTGTCTGGTTTAGCTCAACTACCAAATCTGACTTTCGAAGACTACGTCGAATAGATTGGACTGCTGAGCGAATCATTGGTACAACCCTCCCTACTCTCCAAGAACTGTACTTATCTACAGCGAGCAGAAGGGCCGCCAAAATCACTCACACCCAGCACACTGCCTTTTTGAACTGTTACCTTCTGGTCGACACTACAGAGCACTGCGCACCAGAACAGCCCGACACAGAAACAGTTTCTTCCCTCAGGCAATCCATCTCATATACACTTGAAGAGTTTCGTTGCAAAACGAGATATAACCATTTTGAGAAATGTTGTTTATTTGACATTATTATTGAAGACATCAACAGTCAACTTTATTCACAATTTCTGTACATTAAACTATTTCTTGAGCTCAGTCAAGGCCAGGGACACATATTCTTCAAATAAAAGATATTTTTTATTGAATTTAATAAAATAAATAAGTCAAAAAGCATGCCAAAATGCAACATATTTAACATAACATTGTCAAACATCTTAAATTGATTCAAATTACTAAAAATCTATATAGAACAGTACGTACAAAGATTGAGTATTATTAATAATATTCTGAGTTAATTAGTTAGTTTTGGCCAGAACGTACACAATATAACATAACATAACTTTTTCTTTCTTTTTTTTTTTGCTGGGGCACCAATGGCTTTAAGCAGGAATCACTGTGGCATTTGAAGAAAACTTTTGGATCATCAGTTTGGAAAATTAACAATAATTTATCAATAGATCGTAAATATTCATAATATTCAAAAACATAATGCTATAATAGACATAATGTGACTATGGCGTGTGCCAGTAATCCAGGGCAGTCCCTGAATGAAAAGCTTGGATAAAAACCGGCTGAGCTGTCAGCGCAAACAAACTGCAGGATGTTTATCGTTTCAACCATTCTTAAACAGCTTCGGACTAATTGTGATTAGTTATAATATAGATAAGAAAGATTAAGTTAGTTAAATAAACGACTTGTAGCTCATTACAGAAAAAGTGGACGCTCCTTCCACACTGCAGCTGAAAACCAAACCTGTATGATCAGAGCGGGCGGAGCCGCGACGGCACAGATTCTGTTTCACCCAGTCCACGGACACAAGTTTGCCTCGTCCCGTCATATTTAATGACTTATTTCACTGTAATAATAATAATGTTATTATTATTATTATTGTTATTATTATGCAGCTGGAATGACCGGCTCCAATCCGTCATCAAAATCCATGAGGTAAGCTCGACTCTGAAGCTTTGATTCTCTGACTGACAGACGGATGTAGCCTGTGACTGACAGCTCACCTACAGTATAAACAATTAAATGGTAAACGTTTTTAGTTAGCCTAGTGAATCCTCTTTTTAAAAACATATGTTTTTTTGTTTTGATATTATCGTTAAATCAATGAGCAAACTCGGAGCACTTCGTCGGCGGTGACTCTCCTCCCAGGGGATGCTAAGCTCGCGCATATAGCCTAGCTGTTCTATAACAGTTCTATAACTGTTATATCGCATTTTGCAAAGAAACTGGTCTGGCGGATATCGCGTTTTGTGAAAAAATACATTTTGTAGTAGGCCTAAAATGTTCATTCTTAAATTGTGTTGATGGCAGCAATTCACACATAGATAAGGGAACATCTGAACAGTGATTTCCAATCATAAAATCCAAATGTCAAAAAATGGCGTTTATCGCGTTTTGCAACGAAACTCTTCACTTGATGATAATAATCGTGGAACCAACATCACTACTTGCAATACACTTTTCACACACAAATATACTTATTTAACAACACACTTTACATGCCAACTTGCGCATAACAGCTGCACATATAACGTTGTATATAGTAATATACCTGTACATACACTTGTCAATTTGTATATCTGCATTTAACATTTACTTCTATTCTTTGAATATTTATTAACTGTTTTTTGTCCTGTCTCTGTAATTCTGTTGCACTTGATTCCCGAAAACAAATTCCTCGTATGTGTGAACATACCTGGCAATAAAGCTCTTTCTGATTCTTCTAAACCTGTTTATTGTGCATTTGATGCTTTTATTCGACCTCATGATGTTCCACCTTGTCTTTCTTTCTGCTTTTTTTTTGTTCATACAAAATATATCTGATAATGTCTTCAAGGCAAAACTGAAAAATTGAATAATATGTCCTTAATGTTATTCAGTTATCATGTCAGCAAATCAGAATTCAATTCTACAACAGCAGCTTCATCCCAACCTAGAAATGCTCTTCATGCATTGACTGTAGTGAAGCTTGTGAATCTTCCACACTGACAGCACTGTAAACCCTGACCAAACGGCTGCCTGTCATTTTGCTTATTGCTTCAGCTCCTATTAATTATTCAGATGAGATCACAAGAATCCTTAAAACCCAGTTTAGCCGTTAGCATCTGCCTGTCTGCCAGAGAGCGGTGACAGCTTTAGCGCTGAGATCTTCAAATGACTCCGCATGAGCGTGGAATGAAGCGCATGCATGATTAATGACGCTGTGTTTGTTATTGATGATTAAACTGTCACGTCTTGACAACTGCAGAAATATTCCACACTTATGTGCACAGGAAATAATAAATTCTCTTAGGCTATAACACACATTATCCAGACAGAGACATATAGCGGAGTGGAAAGTGTGATTAATATAATGGTGGAAAAGAGCAGGCTGTGGGAATGCATGTATGAATGGAGAAGAAAGGAATAAGCAGTTTTCTATATGTGTGTGTTTGTAATGGCCGCCGCTAAACAATGATGCCACGTTGACAGATGAGCAAGTCCGATTAGATTCTCTTTCATCAACAAAATGTGAGTCTAATCAATAAAATCTCACCGCTTCTTCCAGACAACACATTGCGTTTCTTTCATCTCACTCTCCGTTTCTTGTCATCATGTATACAGACACATGAAAAGAGCTCAGAAAGAATTAATTAAAGACTCTTTTTGCATTGTATCTACTATAATAGTGCACAGAGCAAACTAATCTCATACATCTAGTGTTGTCACGAATCACAATTAGCATTTTCAAGGTAAACCGTGGTAAAAAAAAAATTCTGATGGTTAGTATATTACGGTTTAAAATATTCAGTTTGACTGATCACAGCAATTTTTGAAAACTCACAGTAAATCCTGGGACATTGTAATTAGCTCTTGTCCAGACAGTCCATTCGTTTTCCTTCGCCTTAGTCACTTATTTATCAGGGGTCACCACAGCGCAATGAACCACCAACTATTCTGGCTTTTTTCTTTACTTCCAGTTGCAACCCAGTACTAGGAAACACCCATACACATAAGCACTCAGATATTACAGCCAAATTAGTTCATCCAATTGACTTATAGCACATGTCTTTAGACTGTGGAAGAAACCTGAGCACCCGGGGGAAACCCACACGAACATGGGGGGAACATGCAAACTCCACACAGAAATGGCAACTGGCCCAGCTGGGACTCGAACCAGTGACATTCTTGCTGTGAGGCGACTGCGCTAACCGCTGAGCCACCGTGCTGCCTATAGTTAATAAGTATATTAAAATCCTTTTATTTAGTGTGTGGTGCACATTATTGAGCATAAACAAAATTAAATCGTGAATCAATATCACTCCCTAAATCACAACGGGATATTTTGGTCAAACACCTTTTTAGCTTTTATTAATCTTTAAATCGAATGGAATATGGACATACAGTGCTCAGCATATAGTACACCCCATTTTGAAAATTAATATTTTTTATCAATTTCCCAGTGAATATGGGTGATATATATTGGTGCATTTTAACTAAATAGATTTATTAAACAGATACATTTATTAAAATAACATTTTAGTCACAGAACATCTTTTGAAATGGAAAGATTATACATTCAAATTCATGCAAAATATTGGGAAAAACTACAACATTTCAACAAAATTGTATAGATTTTTTGTTTCTCTTGATTTTTGCCATTTTTTAAAAGGCTATTTAATATTTTTCCCTAACATATCAGTTTAAGTTACTAATTTTTGAACCATTGTTGTAAGTTATTTTGTTAGATAAGCTCCAGATTTGGCTTCAGTACTGACTAAACTAATGTATATGCACAAATATATTATTGTAAAGCATCCTATAAAAAATATTCATTTAAATGAGACATTTGTAAGGGGTGAACCTATACATGCTGAGCACTGTTATTTAATGCGTTAATACAAGAAAACTCTAGTTGTATAATTTTTTCACATATTTCAAATTTATCATTGTTAAACTTTTTTTTTTTATTTTGGAGACAATGAGCTCTATTTTAACGATCTAGGCGCAAAGTCTAAAGCTTATGGGGGGAAAAGAGTTAAGGGCGTGTCCGAATCCACTTTTGCTATTTTAAAGACAGAAACATACAGTTTGCACTGCGGCACACAGTCTAACAGGGTTGTGCTTATTATCTTAATGAGTTCTGGGTGTGTTTTGAGCATAATATGCATTAAGCAATCAGAATCTCATCTGCCATTCCCTTTAAGAGTCAGTTACACCACACCATGGCACATTTACTATTTACACAATGAACTTTGTAAGTGGAAAAACTGAATGGACAAACTAAATGCCTCACTTTAGCAAGAAAACAGTTTAACTCCTCCATTTGCCCTCTTTACTTTATCTTTATTTTTACTTTACTCCTTTACACTCGTGGATAAGGAAACAGTGTTGTACGCAGTCCACTGAAAACATCCATCAGCCTACATATTTAATTTAGTTTGCTAAGCACCAAGATAAGTTTCAAAACTATCTCTAAATTCAATTCTAACTTCCAGAAAACTAATAAATGAACAATAATAAACGAAGTGTGGCCAAAAAACTGAGATATATCCAAACACGTCATATTCTTATGGTATTATGGTGATGCATACATCTCCGAAACCACACAGATGGACAAATCTAAACTTGTTTTTATTAAAACAAAGATAAACATGCATATAATAAATAATACTAATAAAAATAACAACATTATACGAATGCAAATTGTCAAGAATAAACTGAAAAAAGCCCCCTGGACATGAAGGCATGGAGGTAGTAGTTTTTATATCTATGTAAATAATAAATTTTGTAACATTTTCATCTTTTATTCTCATATGTAAAGATATTTGTGTATTGCTGCACATCCTGTATGTATTAAACGTTTGAACCTGCATTGGCGCATAACTAACTGCGTTGGACTTTAGACCAGCTTTTATTTGATCAATGGCAGGGTCTATTTCAGTTTCTCAAAATAGCAGTGTACCAACAATGTGCCTTAACACACCTCCTTTACAGACCGGCACACCCATGAGTCCACAAAGTAGCGAAAAATGATTTGCTATTTAAACAATGTGGGGCAAAATGTGTAAAGTTGCACTGGTCTGAAAATAGCAATAAACCGCACCAAACACGTATTGTATCTTAATGCGCCGGGTGTATATAGGGCCCAATGACATAAATACACAAAAATACATTTGCTGGCTGTTGGTCCAAATTGATTAAGCATAACGTATCATGTAAAGTCACATGTTGCTCTGCTATTATCATGAGGAATTGTGTAATTGGTTTTAGTTTACATTATTTTCTTTAATTCAGAGAAACTGCTGTAAAAAAACGTCAAACAGTTACTGTAAATTGTACCACTTTACAATAAAACTTAAAAAGGTCTTATTGAGATGAATAGTTGGCGATTGGATGGATGTCAGGTGGCTTTACTTGGACAGAGGAAAATAAAGATCTGTTTAGATAATTAAAAAATTATAAGACATTATTTCAGTGAATTTAAGACTTTTTAAGGCCTGAAATTTTGTTTTTGAACTATTTAAGACCCTGCAGGGACCCTGAGAATGGTTAACTATGTGTCATATAGGTCATTTTAACAAAGTCATGATAGTATTAATAAAAGTGATACATGTGGTCACTACAGTATAATCGTAACATGAAATTTTCATATTATAACATCTCTACATGCACCAACTCAGTGTTTATATAAGTGGACATACACATTTATGGCATGTGCAAACAGATGGACAGCCGTGCACACGCACACACGCATTTTGCTTTTATTTTAGAGCAGAAAGGCAGATCCATCTAAAGCCTCTGTTCCTTCCTCTCTCGTTGTCTCTTTTATTAGTTTTTATGAACTCCCTCTCCCCTTTTCTCCTTCTCTGTCTCTGTCAGTACTCTCAATAATCAATGCTGATATATTGCCAATATCCCAGCCGGTCCCCGGTGCCATCCCTCACTGCTCTCCCTTTATTGTGGGAGATTGGTCCAAAAATAATGATATTTATTAGATATATTTATTATCCTCGGCAGTGCTGCAGTGCTCATGTGCGAGCGTGTAAAACTGCAATATACTCCTCCGAAAAGCCGCGACTCTCAAATGCGAAAACATTTTGTAACAGTCGCTTGAAGGAGGCGTTGGTACATTGATCAGGACTGAGGCACTAAATTTGATTTCCTCATTTCTTTTTACTTTTGACTGCATCACTTTTATGTTTTTCAGCAGATATGTAATTTAGGGCTGCTTTAGCTCGCGTGGCGTGAAGAAAGATTTACCGAGGAAAGCTACAGCTTCGTGGCTCAGTCCTAAAGCAGAACCCCGCGAGCCCACCTCAACCCCCTCCCCAAACCCAAGGCCTCCAGACGTTAATCTACACCTCCCTTCCTCATCACTTCTCCTATCGATTTCCTCTTTCTCTCTTCCTCCCTCTCTTTCTCTCTCTAGGACACAGCAGGTGCTGCTAACTCATTGGTCAGCAGAGGCAAATGGGAATCTGGCCACAATGGAGAACCGTGCAGCCACAGAACAAGAAGAAAAAGACTACAAACAAATGCATAACTGAACAAATACGTGGCTGGATGATATACTAAAAAGTCATGATCAAGACAAGTAGAAGCACACAACGGAATACCAGGCACAGAACAAATAGAAAAAGAATACAAATCCATAAATAAATGAATCAATATTTCAGTCTACAAAAAAAAGATAAAGTCAAGGTTAATAAAACAATTTGTTCTTGCACTTATGTTGGTTTCAAATAATTTTGAAAAACAAGTTTAAGATGCACCACATATTTAGGACTTTTTTATATACAAAATTAATTCTCTGATATTTTAAAAGCGCAATATAATTTAGAAAAGCTTACTAAGTGACATCATTGGTCATTTTAAATCATGTCAGACTCTTGATTAAGAAATGAGTTGTTCTTGTATTTATGCTGGTTTGAAAGAGTTGAACCTCATTATATTTTATAACATAAACAACTCTTATTTTAAAATGCAAAATTGTCTATCTGAAGTCTTAGCTTAAACTTTTCGAGCTCACACTTGAAACCATATAAGATATGCATATGATTTGTAGTTGGTCAAGATAAGTTCAGTCTAAGATAAACAAATGGAAATTTGTTTCTGTATTATTCTCAAAAATAATATATTTACAAACTAAAATTCATATAGCCACAACACAATTAACATTTACAAAAATCCAATTCGTAAATTCAAAATACGACTCAAAAATACAAAAATCCAATTCAAAATTTCAAAACATGTTTCAAAAGTATGCAAATCCAATTCATAAATTCAAAACACGATTAAAAGAATACAAAAATCCAATTCGTACATTTTAAATATGATTTAAGCATATGCAAGTTCAATTCATTTGGTGAAAATATTTTTGATTTTTACTTGTGAATTCACAAATTGTGTGTTTACAAATTGAATTTTATAAATGTGAATTTTGTGCTAAATTTTATTTTGTAAATGTATTATTTTTGAGACTGATCTAGCTCCATACATGTGGGTCAGTGAAAACTTGACTTAAAAAATCAAAATATCTCGCTATCAGCAACACCAGTAGTCATTAACTGCAACATATTGCTCATTTCTGTGCACAGTGGGATTCAGTGCACCAATAGACCCAAATAACACAAGTTCTTTTTCATTGTTTGATTATGAGCAAAAAGTATTTTGCAGAAATAAACTCTTAATGAACCCCCCCCCTGTGGGAAAAAAAGCCTTAAAGGGATATACTTCATTCATGTATGTTGTCATCATTTACTCACCCTTTACATGTTTCAAACATTTATGAGTTTCTTTTTTTTCTATTAAACCCAAGAGAAGATGTTTTGAAGAAAGTTGGAAACTTAACCATTGACTTCTATAGTATTTGTTTTCCCTTTGGAAGTCAATGGTTACAGATTTTCAGCTTCTTTCAAAATATTTTACTGTGTGTTCAACAGAAGAAAGAATCTCATAAAGGTTTGAACCACTTGTGGAAGAGTAAATAATGTAATAAGATTTCATTTTAAGTGAACTATCAGTTTCAATTTATTAATTGAATCAAATTAACTTTTTTAGTCATCTAAATTTACATCAATCAAACTGACAAAACAAATGAAGGGTTCAGATGCAAATCTCTTAGGGCCATTTAAAACATTCTTCTAGATAATTCATTGACTGCACTTTTCTAAAAGCAAATTGTCAAGAATATTCCCAGAAATCAATCCAACATGCTACCATGCAAAGTGCCACCATGGACAATATGTTCTGGACGTGTCCATCCCTAAGACCATTTTGGCCTGTGCTGTTTGAGGCCTTTTTCTTATATATGTGAAAAGGAGATCAAGCTAGATGCACTAGCTTTCTCTTCTTTGCTGGCCCGAAGTCTTATACTTCTTCAGTGGAAGTCAACTAAACCACCAACACATACTAATTGGGTAGAAAATGTCATGGCATATCAAAAAACTCAAATATTGCTCTTAGACCTGTCATATTTTGAGACAGATTTATTCCAAATACTTGAATTGCAAGCTCCAATAACCACCTTCCCCACCACCAACCCGCCCCTAAATCAATTTATTTAATTTATTTTCATTATTGACCTTGTATTATCTACATTTTTTTATCTACTTGTTTTTGGTTTGAGCTGCAGTGTTAAGATCTTCAGTTTGTTATGACTGTTAAACAGTTTTTTGGAAAAAATATATAAATAAAACTAATAAAACTAAAATGTTCATTTAAACAATTTTTTTTCATGGGCTCCTGTGTGTAGGTTCAGTAAATTCACATTTATGGCAAAGAATATTTTTATTTCATTCCTTTAAAGTGAAACAGCTAAACAGTAGGCTGAGAAAAATGTTCAATTTAGAAGAAATTTTAGATGACGCTTCAAATAATAAATTAAACTTCGTATAAGTTAAAAAAATGATGAAACCTAAATAATTTATTAAATTCAGTTAAAGTAACATAAAAACATTTGTCGCCATATTTCATGCCATATAATATTTTACAGAAATTAACAATTAGACGACTGAAAAAGATCTGTACACTTTTCTCTCAAAACTAGATAAACAAGAACACGATAGCGGTGCAAAAATAGTATAAAAAATCGAATGCAGTAATATAGTGTTATCAGCCTGATATCACGAAGAAACGTAACTATACGTTTTGTCAGTTAGTAGCTAATTCGTATGAATTTGTACTAGTTCAGTCATATGAAAATGTACAATATTAAAAAGGAGGCGTGGCATCAAACTCCGCCCCTAAACCCAACAGTCATTGGAGGATAACTAAATTGTACTAAATTGTACCAATGAGATTGTACGAATTAGCCACTAAATCAAAAAGTTACGATTTGCTTTGAGTTCGAGTTATATTGTTATAATATACAGTATTATATGGATGTGGATATACTTGTACAAGCAATTCACTGGCATCACGATGTTGACTGATGAGGTCACTGTTTTGACAATGAAATATATTTGAAGTATATCTATAGACTACATCAATCTAATGTGAATTCGTATTTCTTTGTTTGACACATTAACATTCCAGTACAGAACAGCTCTTTCACCATTGTCTTGAACGCTGTATACACATTAGGTTTCCAGCGTCATTGAAGTGTGTGTGAACGTCACAGCCTTTTGATTTTCCCTGTCAAAAATACACAATCCTTCACACGAGGGGTCTTGATGTTTAAGCTTTGTGTCAGAACACCTTTGGGAGATTTATTGGCCTTGACACACAGCATGTTTCCTAAATATGCTGACGTGGCAGTGATTTGGTAAATTCGTATGCAGTACTTATGATTGTTTGAATATTATCTTTCATGTACTGTAGTGTGATATAGTTGTCTCAGAAGTGTGGAAAGTGTCAAATAGTAAAGTGGAGGAGAAATTGATTTATTGCCTCAGTAGAACTATCACAGTCAGTTGAGCATCTGACCAATCAGAGACTCTTGAAAAGAACATGTTCAGAGAGATCAGATCCTAAGTATTATAGAAATTATATGATTTATTCGAATATGTGATGCGACATTATATATTATTACAAAATAAAGTGTTTTTAAACCTTGGATGAATGTAAAAACATTGCAGGAGGCCTATTAAGTTAACCAAGTAGCTAACTAAGTAAATGTATTATAATTTTCAAAATAATATACAAAAATGTCATCCTTTCAAAAATGTAACAGTGTCTTGAGGTTGAATACAAAATTATTAGCCCTACTGTACAAATGTTGTATTCTTCTTTAAATATTTCTCTAATGATGTTTAACAGTTTTTTTCTGAAGAAGTCTTACTTGTTTTATCTTAGCTGAAATATAAAATAAATACTTTTTTAATGTAAATATTGCAAAGATGCTAATATTAGCTCCTTATAAAATAATTTTTCTTGATTTACTACAGAACAAACCACTGTTGTCTAATGACTTGCCTAATTAACCTAACTTGCTAAATTAACTTAATTAACCACTCAAAAAATAAAAAGTTTATCATTAATTGATTGTAACCCTTTGATTATATTTAAATTAGTCCGTTTTTTTTAAAATGCCATACTTACAGTCAATCATACTTACAATCAATTCCTTAGAATCAATCAGAATGTGTTAAAATCGATACTATATATACTATTAAGATTTAATCAGTTAAAAAAAATATGAATATGGTATAAATATATCTATCTGTAGAAAATCCAAAAGTACAATTCTATGAGATTGTTTTATTTTTATATGTTTATATGTTTGTTTATATGTTTTATTTAATATTCGGAGGCATAATTGATGCAACTCCATACACAATAGATTAAATCCAATGTGTGTTAAATTAATGATAAACAATTTATTGAGATTATTAAACAAATTTTGTTATTATTTGTTTCATTAACTGCATGTTTAGCAAACAAATATCAATCAAAGTTCATTAGTTCAATTATGTTAAAAGTTTTCCCAGAGATGGGTTGCGGCTGGAAGGGCATCCGCTGCGTTAAACAAATGCTGGATAAGTTGGCGGTTCATTCAGCTGTGGCGACCCCGGATTAATAAAGAGACTAAGCCGAAAAGAAAATTAATGAATGAATGAATGTTAAAAGTTTGTAATCCAACTGGATGGAAATATCTATATGCAATCTTATTTCGTCACCTTAAAATTATAAGGTTCTACCTGACATTTTTGGCCAAATTGAGTTATTGACATATTCTAATTAATTGAGAACTTATTTACATTTTTGCAAAGTTGTTTACATTAAGACTTTTTAAAAAAACAAACAAAAACAAATGTTACACACATACTGTTATCTATGGGATGCAAAAACTTTGAAGCTCAATATCTCAAAATCATTCAGAACGCAGATAGAACCTTAAAACTCCAAGGTGATGATTTGTTAGGCCTACATGTTTTGAGTGTAGTTCAGCCTTTAAATTGCACTTTAAAACTGAAGGCAAAGACAAAAGTAATACATGATTAAAAATTAGTTATAAAAATGATCATGTTTAAAAATGTGTTAAACAGCTAGGGATGATAATTTTTACTTCAACTGTATATCTATAGATTTAAAAGTAAAACTTAGTGGTAACAAACCATTACAGAATAAGCAATGTCACAGACCCAAAAGAATACTGTTATACGGTAACAATGAGAATCAGGGCATTGTGGGGACTGAAGAAAAATTAAATACAAGGATCAAACAATCTCTCACATAGATCATATCATTTCAAGCAGATATCATCCTGCATATGAAGACACTGAAAAGAGATGAAAGCAAACCAAGAGAACTGGTGAGACAAACCAATCTTATCAATCCAGATTAGCACATTGTCTCCGGAAAAACAGAAAAAAGGGAATTAGATTAAATAACGCTACAAAAAGAATTCTCATTTCAAACCAAATGAAAATTCTCCACTTTTGAAGAGGACTATAGGCAGAGAGAAAAAAAGAAAAGAAATGTGCTCTGTCTCTGGCAGTGACTACGAGCACATCACGGCGAATGGACAAGATCAGTTCTATTCCCCATGAATACACACTATTTTAGAGGAGACACTGGCCACACACTCGCATTTGGTCAGGAAAGGTCTCCCAGCCTTTTCATCAGTGGTAACCCTCAGCTGTGTCCAATCACTCAGAAAATAAAGCGAAAAAAGCCCCGTTCTTTTTCTTTATATAGATATCCCATCACCTCCCTTTCCATCTCGCTGACTATTTCTCATTCCTTCTTGGTGATCCTGTGAGCCGACAGATGTTGATTATTCTATAAATTCTCTGTTTATCTATTTATCTGTCCACCCTTCTATTGACTCATCACTTCCATTTCGGTGGCGTTGTGTGCGGATAAACAGTCCATACGAGGGAACGAGAGGAAGAGAGAGAGCAAGAGAGATTTAAGCCTGAGATCAATGGGAAGTTTCAAAATCAATGCACTAACAACCAGGAAATCAATGAGCTCTAATGAGGATGCCAGTTGCTTCTGTCAAAACAATTAAGAGGTGAAGAAATGTTTAATGAGGGGCATGAGGGAGAGCGAGAAAATGAAAAAGACGGCAAAAAATAAACCACTTGAGGACGTGCTATTCGATTAATCAACAAAAACAGGTTCACGGTTAGCGTTTGACACGATTGATGCCATGTTTGATGCATGACAAATTAGAAATATCTTTCTAAAACGCTCATGAGCTTTCGCCATTAGGATGAAAACTGCGCAATCTACTGCATTTTGATGGAGTCTGTCCTGAATGTACTGTGACTGAGGGAGGAGGATGGAAAAAAGGGGCTAATTTGGGGTCAATCAATCAATACCACCCACAGTCTCTCTCTCTCTTGTCTTGTTCATTGTTGAAGGCAATCAATAAAAAATCCCACAGCTTGTCGATTGGTGAACATACAACTAATCACATACTCACACACACTGACAAAGCCGCAATTAACCTATTGATTGAGAAGATGTGCAAACACGAGTACACGCGTCCATACAAATACTTGTGGGAATGATGTCAGTTAAGGCTAATTTCCTTGTTGTCAACCGCGTGCATCCCTCTGCAGCTCAAAGAGCGTTTAGATAACGTATTCAAGTCGTTTAACACATGCCATTTAAAGCTGTAGTACGAAATGTGTTTGTTTAAAGGTTGTGTCTCAGCACTGCTCCTTCACAAGGATGAGTCTGTGATCATCCAGCCTGATCTCACGAGAAAACGTAGGCATTTCAACGCTACCTCACGGCAATTCGTAACTTTTTATTTAGTGGCTAATTCGTATGAATTTGTATGATGTAATTCGTACAATTTAGTACGATTTGCTCATCAATGACGGTTGTGTTTAGGGGTGAGGTTGGGTGCCACGCCTCCTTTTTAAAATTGTACATTTTCGTATGACTGAACTCGTACGAATTCGAATGAATTAGCCACTAAACTGCTAAACTTTTTAATGTTTAAAAAATGATTTTTAATTTCCTGATCAACTTTTATTGCAGTCTCTGCTTCAACAATGATTGTCACCTCACAAAAGAGAAACAGAAATTCACTCTGTTTCAGCAACTCAGCCTTTCAATCTTTTTGATAGCTCTCAATAGTTTGACGTTTGTCGGTTTTTGACAACATGTTCCCCGACCATTGCATTATATCTTTACATTTAAAAGCAGTCATTAGGATGACTTGTTTATTGAGGTCGGTTAACAAGTTGATGTGCTTTATTTCCTTATTTGGTTAAGAAAGAAGAAAAGGTAAAACATCCTTCAAAATTAATTTCAAAACAGATAGTTTGTCTACTGTGTAACACTTTATTTTGATGGTTCATTTGAGTATTAGTAGACTGTCTACTTAATATTTGTTGATACAGACATTCAACAGACATTTAACTGACTATAAGAAACTTTGCCAGTACATGTCAACTTACACTAACCCTAACCTAACGGTCTACTTATAATCTAATGAGAATTAGTTGAAATGTAACTTAAATGTATAACACAATAACAAGAAAACATTATTTCTTAGCAAAATTAAGAAAATAAACATGGTGCTTTCTGCCTTATTAATGCTCGTGAACTCCTTTCTGAGGTGAGTTACAAAAATCAGCAATTTTTTTAAATGAAAGAATTTAAACTGAAACCAAACTGGTTATTTAACAAGCTGGATCCATGACTCAGTAACGCGAGAGCCTGTGAGACCTGGTGCATAACCCAAACTGGCGGCGTCTGTCTGCTAGACGAACAACTTCGGTGACTTGTTTTTTCTTTTTTCCCATATTTCTCCACCTGTTTCACCCATCCAAAATTGGACTACATCGTCGCAACTGGACTATAATTTTTCATTTTTCATTCTGGATCAACTTGAGGATTCCATCGACGCACATTACAACACACACCGCTGCAACATAGACACACCAGATCAAAACAAAAAAGGTAATCCCCCCCCCAAACTCCAAGAGACCTCGTTCACCATACTCACCATCTTGTTGCACCGAGGTAAGAGATATATTACGCTCGTTGCTCTATCAAAAATAAACTTTCCGGACTCGACACAAGAATGGCAATAATACAAGTCATTTACAAGGAATTCCAAGAACTCTGTCAAAGTTTAGAATTCAGAATCAGAATCAGTTTTATTGCCAAGTGTGCTTCACACACAAGGAATTTGCTTTGGCTACAGAAGCATAAAATGACAAGTGACAACACAGAATAAATACGAAAAAAAGACGATAGACATTAAACAGAGATGCAGTCAGTCCAAATGATCTGGGTGTTGAAATGTATGTACAGATTTGTTATAAATATACAGGTTATAAGGTGCTGTGTGCAAATGCGTAAGAAGAATTGCAATGGATATTGTTATAAGGTGCTGTGTACAGATGCGTATGAAGTATTGCATTGTATATTGTTATAAGGTGCTGTGTACAAATGCATAAGGAGAAGTATTGCATTGTATATTGTTATAAGGTGCTGTGTACAAGTGCGTGTGAGAAAGTATTGCACGTGTATTGCACAATAGGAATATATTTAATTATTAATTTAATTTATTTATATTTTTCCTGTGTCTGGCTGGTTTTGTGCTTGGTGCTCTGTAGCACCGGCCAGACGGTAACAGCTCACTAGACGGTAACAGTTCAAAAACAGATTCAGTCAAGAACAGAGAGACACTCTCACTAAAGAAAATAACTTCTTAAAGGACTCAGTTCACACACTTTTCGCTCAACAAATCGATAACATCTATGAATCCAATAGTCTTTCCAATCGTTTTTGAATCATAAAGGCATTTCCAAACAACTGTATCATTCTTTCTGTTAAACATGACATGACCATGCATAAAAGAATGACATCAAACTGGAATTTCCCACAAAATGGATCTGACAGCTCTTAATTATAAGTTTTACTTTTCTAAGTTTAACACTGCATACAGTCCAATAATTTGTAGTAGTAATATAGTAGTTCAAATTTGCAGCAACTACTGCTTTTGACACACATTTGAGCAATCTTTTTTTGGCGCTTTAGGGATAATCAATCTCCAAAAATTAACATTCCATTATTATTTGCTCACTCAAAGCTTGTGCCCAACCTTTGTGATCCGATCCTGCAAATAAGTATGTTTCAAATGAATTAGCATATTTTGTTTCCCTTTATTTAAGTAAGTATGATATCCTCCTCATTGCCCAGCCCTAAAAATAATAATTATTAGAAACTTCTATAGTTATAAGAACAAGCCACCAGAATGGTTCCCCTTAAGCAATTTTCCAAGTTGCCTTTGCATCATCAATAGAATCCGACAAGATGACGTAAGAAGGCCAACAGCAACATCAAATGTGATAAATTCAATAAAATCAGCAACTGGAAAAATAACAGAGTTGGTGATAATAAAGGAGATGGAATGTAGATGTACAAGTTATTTGATTGAAAGAGCAAAAGCAGGACTTAAGCACCAATGAAATGCTAAGAAAAAAAACACAATGCCACAGACAAAAGCAACCAGTAAATGCTGCAAACATTAGCTCCCTGTATCTTGGAAAACTTAAAAAAAAAAAAACGATTCATATGTCACACATTCACGCAGTCAGTGTACACTTAAATCACTAGTGGCTCCTGTTGTGTTGGTTTAAATATGAACTGGTTCAGTTCCCCCAAATTCATTCATTCATTTTCCTTCGGCTTAGTCCCTTTTTTTTTTTAATCAGGGGTCACCACAGCAAAACGTACCGCCAACTGTTCCGGCATATGTTTTATGCAGCGAATGCAGTTCCAGTCACAACCCAGTACTGGGAAACACCATACACTCTCGCATTCACACAGACACTCTTATACACTACAGTCAATTTAGTCCATCCAATTCACCTGTACGTCTTTAGACTGTGGGGAAAATTAGAGCACCCGGAGGAAACCCACACGGGGAGAACATGCAAACTCCACACAGAAATTCAAACTGCACAGCAAAAAAAATCCAGTGTTAAATACACAGTGTGTTTTATTTTATTTATTTATTTTTTTGGTGTTGTTCAGTGTTATAACCCGGAGTACATTTCAATCCACGAGTATGAATATTCAAGAGTTTTTTTGTGTTTTGTGTTATCCACTAGTGATGGGATTTTTTTTATTTATTTGAACTGGTTCTTTCGGACAAACAGTGAACAAACCAGTATGTTTTACGAGTCTTGATGATATAATAAATTATAAGATATAATAAATTAATTTTCATCAGAAGCAGTATATGCACTCATTAGCTTATATACACATGACCTCTGTGAGTAATGTACAAATTAAATATATTAACACTTTGACACTCCAGTTTGATGTAAGAATAAACTCTTACAGTGTTAAAATGAACTCTGTGAGTAATGTACAAATTAAATATATTTAATGACTTCCTGTAAATTAGTTGCTATGTCATCAAAACTCAAATCCAATACTTTCAAAAACTGCCTTTAGATCGTATTGGTGAAGCACAAAAGAAATTATTTAGCAGAATGTCCTGCCTTCTAGCTGTTTATTAAGCCTAATATCACATCACTGTTTCCAGGTCCAAGCTCCAAAACACAAACAACAAACTAATGAAACCAACAAATAAACACTCACAGTGTACTGTAATATAAGGACCCTAGCCTTTATATCCATACCATAAATAGACAGTGATTCATCTTTTATATATCTATAAAAATGTGAAACAAATAAACAGTGTTTAGACAGTATTCTCAATTGAAACAAGCAGTGGATTGGGAACAGTTTTCATGGTCAAAACTTTGTTACAAGATGACATGAATCATGACAGCCTACTCCAAACAATGAAGCAGAAGCATTATTAATGTAAAGAAATGAGTAAACGTAGTCCAAGCATTTTTAAGAAGCTTTATGAGAGGAACAATCAAAACTGAGGTTTGGTGTGTAAATGAAGACAGAACTTTTATTTTTAGGTGAACAGTGCCTTTAAGACAAGTGTTGCTGTTGTTGTTTTAATCCAGATTTTAGGTGTCCCAGTGGCTCATCCCAAAACTGCTTTTATAAATGCCCTTCATCGTCCTTCAAAACTTCTGCACAAACATGTAGGAGAGTTTGGAAAGAAGCCACAGAGGGCCCAAGGATACAATAAGCAAACAATGAAGTAAAGTTGAAAAGCACATCACTGGCCTGTATGAGAGGATAGTACTGAAGAGGCCACTTCTAAAAAATTGTAAATGTGTGGAGTTCCCCAGAATTATATATTGACTTAGATTTCATTGCTAGATCAGGCAAAAGTTTATTTTTTTTTTCTAAAATTATTTTCAATATCAATTTAAACATACCGACCAACATACCAAGCAACATACCGACCAACCATACAACATACCAACCAGACAATATACTGTACTGTACCAACCAACCAACCAACATACTAACCAATCAATCAAATTAAAAATGATATTATAAAATAAATGGGTGATCAAAAAATATATATTATTATTATTTTATTTTTTTTACATTTTATTATTATTTTCATAAATTGTATTTTTTTATGTCTTTTAAACACAACTGTCTCCTTTGGACTGGAATCTGCTATAACACTTAAGGTGCATGTAGTTTGTCCAGTGTATCTGTGATGTCCACGTCAATTATATAAATAAAATATATTATTGTTAAAACCAATAGAAAAAAAACTAAGAGACAACGACTTTGTCCACATATTTGGTAAAAAAAAAAGAAGAAAAACCTCTTAGACTCCATTATAGCATGCTGTTTCCTCCAGTGAGATTCAGACTGTCCCATTTTGATTTGTGCAAAACTAGATTTATTCATTTTGCAAGCAATATTTGAAACAAATGGGTTTCCCACTGCATTATTTCCTCCATCTCAAAATCAGATTTAGCAGGTCAGTATGAACAACACATCAAAATCATGCAAGAAAACTGCAACAACACATTGTCTCCTAAATTATGAAGTAATCATACTTTTCAAAGTAGCGCACAAACTGTACATCAATCACATGAAAAAAACAAATATGCAGGGTCGCATTTATTCACGTTTAAAAGACTGAGAAATACTTTTTTAAAGCTGATCATTTTGTAAAGCATAATTATTCAAAAAATAGCTTTCATTCCCATGATAAAAGGCAATTATGAGGTGTGCTCTTATAAATTACATTTAGATATACAGTGCTCAGCATAAATGAGGACAGTGAATTTTGAAAATGAATATTTTATCCATTTTTCAGTGAATATATGTCATATATTTTGGTGCATTTGAACAAAACAGATTTATTAAACAGATATGTTTATTAAAATATTATTTTAGTCACCAAACATCTTTAGAAATAGAAAGATAATACATTTAAAATTCAAGCGAAATATCACAAAAATAAATTACAATATACAAACTTTCATCTAAAATGTCTATAATGTTGTTTCTCTTGATTTGCCTTTCTTTTAATTATATTTAATATTTTACCCTAACATATCTATTTCTATGTACAGTTTTTCAGCCCATTAGTGTAATTTTTTTAGTTAGATTAGCTCCAGTTTTGGCTTAAGTAGTGCCTGATCCTATGTATATGCACAAATACTGTACATGTAAAGCATTTACTCATTTTCCTTCAGCGTAGTCACTAATTATCAGGGGTTGCCACAGCGGACTGAACTGCTCCTGGAATTAACTATTCCAGCATATGGTTTAGGCTCTTCCAGCCCCAACCCAGTACTGGGAAACACTCATACACTCTCACATTCACACATGCACTCATACACTACGGTCATCCAGTTCACTAGAGTGAATGTCTTTGGACTGTGAAGAAAACCGGAGCACCCGGAGGAAACCCACGCCAATATGGGGAGAACATGCAAACTCCCATAGAAATGACAACTGGCTTAGCCGAGACCTGAACCAGCAACCTTCTTGCTGTGAGGCGACAGTGTTAACCACTGAGCCACCATGCTGCCTCTGATAGATAATATTAATCTAAGAGATAGATTTGTGAGATGCTAAGCACTGTATATTCAAATAAAATCCTTAAACCTAAAAAAGCATGCAAACTGATTCACACATTTGCTCATATGTGCATTACATGAAAAAAAAACAGTACTAGTGAAAGCAACTGCAATACAGTCACTAGGGCCCACTCATTTTTGCCTAATTTTATCTAAACAAAAAGATGGCACAAACGTCAAAAGAGCTTTGCCGTACACCATGCCGTAATTACTGTAATTACAAGATGATAACACGTGACTGCTCACTCACATCCTTTCACTCACAGTTGTGTGTTTCTATGGCTACACTCTCAATGGCTAAATTAACGTGCAGTAGTCTGGTGGTACAGCAGTCATATGCTACAAATATAGCAGCTCTCAACACATTCACAGTTTATAAGTTATAATTACTACACAGACGTTACTAAAAGCCAAAAACAAAAAGACATATGCTATATCTGACATTTGTCGTCAAAACGTAGTGATTTATACATTGATTTACATTATTAATTATGTTATGTGATTTTTGTATATACATTTTGGGACATCTTGTTGAAAAACAAAAAGGTTTTAAGTCTAACTTGGTTCTATAAAGTTTTATTTTTGAGCCAATCAGCACTTTGAATGCTTACAAGAGGACAAACCAGAATCTTTTCAGAAGCCTAGCTGGGTGATATTACAGTAAGATTCATTTCAAGAGCTCATAAAATGAGCTCTGTTAAAGTAATGAAAGGAAAAAGGAGAGAGGAAAGAAAAGACACATTTTGTTTACAACAAAATCATATAAAATGTTATTTTTTTCATTGTTGGTACAGCATAGTTAAAAAAAAAATCTAATACTTTAAATGTGAAATATTCATACATGCATAAAAAAAACTGTTGAAGCATCTGTCTTAAAATTGAGAAAATGAAGCCTCAAACAACGAATAGACTACAATTTTAATGATGGTAATGTTTAATGTTAGCATGCTACATTTTAGCCACACTAATCTATACACACTCTAAAAAAAAAAGGTTCTTCAGTGGTTCAGAAGTTCTTTGCGATATTTGAGGTGCTATTTAGCACTTTTACTGCAAGAACCTTTAAAGCACCATGAAGGTTCTTCAGTGGTTCTTCAGTGGTTCTTTAAGGTGGTCAGGGTGCTATATAGCACTTTTACTGTGTAAAGAACATTTAAAGCACCATAAAGGTTTTTCAGTGGTTCTTTGGGGTGTTTAAAGTGCTATATAGCACCACTACTACTGGTAAGCACTTGTTCTTATAGCTAATTCTCATAACTTTTATGTCGGTTTTATTTGCGGAAAGGGTAAAGTAACATTATGAGCACCTTAAAATATAGGTGCTATATAGCACCATTTGACAAAAGTACTATAGCACCTATTTTTTTAAGGTGCTGTATAGCACCAAAAAAGGTTCCCCCCTCGTTACGACCAAAGAACCAGTTTTGGTGCTATTTAGCACCTTTTTTTTTTTAGAGTGCAGAGAAATGACATAGGAAAAGTAAAGTACAGGAAAGACAGGAAAGTAATACTAATGTTTCCTGAAACAATGAGTTTAAATACCCACCTTATTCCTACCTAAAATTAACATCCTCACTGGGTAAACTATATGACTTTTATACTTAACTTGAAGGCGCAATCTGTAATTGTTTTACTAAAATATCCAAAAAGTCATGTACATACATTATCTAAATGTTTGGAAGAATGTTAAAATCCAGATAAATAAGATGTCTTAACTTGCTTGTGTCACTATGGTAGAAATGACATTACAAACAGAGACGTTTATAGAAAACATTGAAACACCACAGATGATTTAATATGTTGTGCATTTTATAAGACTGCACATTGAATCATTATAACAGAAGCTTAAACGCATTTATATGATAAAACAGTAAAAGCTTCTTCCCATGTGATCACAAGCAGAAGAAAAGGAAGTTGTTGACTGGGGCATAATAAAAACTCTGCTCTTTTTGTGCCATGTCACACTCGCTTCTGGCAACCTCCATCTATGTAAGTCACAACAACTGTTGGTGACCGGATTTGGGCATGGCGAGCAATGCAACATAGCTGAGAATTATTCAACTTTATGAAAATTTTGCTAATTCAATTCACCTATAGAATGTCTTTGGAATTGTGGGGGAAACCAGAGCACCCAAAGGAAACCCAGGAAGAACATGCAAACTCCACACAGAAATGCCAACTGACCCAGCTGGGACTCGAACCAGCAACCTTCTTGCTGTGAGGAGATTGTGCTACCCCTGCCTTGATTATCTTCGTAATTAACTAATTTATGTACTGATTCCATTCATATTTAATGTTTTACCTGAACAATGTTTACTTTCAGTAGCACATGAACTAGTGACTTTAATCGCCACCCAGAGCAATAGCCAGCTACAAAGTCGCTGCTAGTGTGAATGAGGCATTACTCACTTCCAAGCAGCAACATTCCACTCTTCCTCATGAAGCTAATACAGAAGCAACTGAAGCTGCAATTCATCGAAATTCCGCTAGGCCTGGCTCCATAATAGAGCACATTTCTATTGACCTCAATGTTGAAATGGCCAACTTTAGAGGCAGAAATGTAGGTGTTTACAGCCTGGTACAAAAACGATTTTGGTGTATATAGCTAATGGCCCGTTTCCACTGAGTGGTACAGTACGGTACGGTACGGGTCGGTACGGGTCACCTTTATCAGGCTTGCGTTTCCACTGCAAAAGGGAACGCAAAACTCTTTTGATGGGCGTGGTGTACGACAGAAAGTTTGTCGACGTCATTTTCGCTCGAGGAAATGTCTACAGTAAAGCTTTATGGGTCGTTCAAAAATCATACGAAAAGCACTTCTCACAAAACAGATGCTTTATTATACACAAAAACATTGGTGTAAAAATGTCATTACTGACTGAACATGATCTGATTATAACTGCAGATCATTGATGCGAAATAGCCTACGGTCCGCGATTATATCAAATAAATAAATAAATGCAGCATATATGAACACACAGCCCCACACAGTCTCCGATGTTACCAAATTACAGGAAAAACTAGACACAGCAGACATTTATGCCTCATTTAGGTTCAAAAACAATACGAAATAGAGCCCCGTCTGTGCAAACCTCTCATCTGTGTCTTTTATCTTCACCAGTACATGTAGCAGCTCCGTCATTATTCTCTCGTTAGAGAGTAACTCCGTCATTCCCAGTTGATAATAATCCAGGTTAAGATCTTTGTTATTTTAAATATTGACGCGCACGCGATCGCAAGCGACAAAGCGAAAGCACTCGCCCTCGCGCTTATGGGCTCGTAACCCGCTCATAACCCATAACAATCTGCTCTTCTCTCAGCTCTGTGGCCGTTCAAGACGACGACAATGTTTGTTTAAGCTCGGGTCGACCATGGCTCGTTATTATATGCTGATATTATTTCAGAGCATTGTCTCTCGGCTGTGTATTAAACATGGCGGGTCTTTTGTTTTCATTCTGCTTGTTGCGTGAGCAAATGACGTATCTCTGTAAGCCAATGGCGTTCAGCTGCGCGTGTAGCTCCGCCTTACGGCTCGCTTTCTGGGTTTCGGTACCCTTTCGAAAGGGTGACCAAAAAGGGGTACAGTACGGTTCGGTTCGGTACGCTTTTGGACAGTGGAAACGGCCTTAAAAGCGTACCGAACCGTACCGTACCGTACCACTCAGTGGAAACGAGCCATAACATTACCCTTCATGACAACTGTGAGGGTGGTCAATTTTTTTATAACTCATCCATTTAATTTTTATTAAGTTATTATAAGTTTGCATAATTAAGGGTGTAGTCACTTGAGTGACAGCTAGGTCTCGCTGCTTGCCTTCACGTCACCTCAGCTGATTCCAGCTGATTCGTTGCTGAACTCGGCATATACATCCTATTTTTGTTTTGTTTTATGTAGCTTTACACAGGCACTTGCTTTTTGGAATTATTTCCTACAAATATCAGATAATATGACATGCAGTGTGCATTTCATTGTGCTCACAAACTATTCAACTTCCATTTCCCAGGTGAGTAAAATTCTTATATGCTTACATAGTATACCAGATCTATAAATGTATTTTTTTTTGTTTAAGATAATTTATCATTTATAATTTTCTTTAGAACTTAAATTCACTTTAGAATCTGACAGATTGATTAGCTGCAGGCTAGAGAACAGTCATCTGAAGCATTGACATATGCCTGGATTTCATAAATAGCCTTGCATTTAACACAGACTATATTTGAAGCATTTGGAACTAATTCAAGTTTTTCTCCTGTAAAAAAAGTCATAAGAACAATAGTTTAATAGCTTAGTGGCTCAGTGTAGTTTTTTAAAAAAAAAAAAGACTAAACACTTTAGTGATATAGTGTACAACCAAGCACAAGTGGTCAGAACACAAACGAGACCCAGGTAATAAAGTATTAAGCGTTTCTCGCAAAGAATAGCTCATCTAAGCAAAATGCTAGCAGTTATCTGAAGTTCCGCACATGCTCCGCCTCTTTGCCCTTGTTTGGTTACCTCTGGTCGGAACGATGACATGCGAACAAAATGACAACGGTTGGCCACGCCCACTTGTAGCTTAATTTGTACTCTTAAAAAACCTATGGGTGACGTCACGGATACTACGTCCATATGTTTTACAGTCTATGCTCACTTCAAACTACCATGATAATAAGTTTTGAATACTTTAGCTCACCTATGAAAATGATTTCTGCAGGAGTCCTGTAGGATGTAATGAAGACGACAACTCCCATGATTACCGCTCAGTTACAGCATGATCAAAACATGCCTTTGTTTGTTGTGAATACTCGCCCTCTAGTGGTGAAAATGACATTCCATGCCTTTAAAAAAGCTGCAAGATTTTGAATCCAAAAAAGCTAATTTTTGTATTTCCTTTTGATACTTTTTAATTCTGATTAAGGCCCCGTTTACACTAGCGCGTTTTAGTTTTAAAACGGCGTTTTAGCATAAAAACGATCTAGCGTTTCACACTAGCGTTTCACCCAGCGTTTCTGAACATATTCACACTACGCCACCAAAAATGTATATCACGTGACCATTCACGCACCCTGCATGTGTCTCGTTCGGCATTCTAAATAGGGCTTATGCCGCTTGAAACGCGAGCAATTAGCGAGTGCTCGAACAGTAGCTTGCCTCTTGCAAATATATGCAGCTGTTGTAGTATAAAAGGCAGAGTTTAACTGCACAATGGCGCCTAAAACGGACAATAGTGCAAACAACGCTCCCATTTCTGTCCATGTTGTTTACAGTGAAGGCTGGTCTGCTGTCTTCCGGGGGCTTTATAGTGTGATAGGGGCTTGATGAATAAGGGAAGGTTACGCTAAAAACGCCGATCGAGTAGCGAATCTCAGCAGCCACGCATTCGTTTTCAGACGTCTTCGTTTTCCCCCATCCACACTGAGACGAAGCAGCAGCGTTCATTTTAGAATGAAATCGGCCTTTCCAGCGTTTCCAAAACACTCAGTTTTTGGGGCTCGAAAACTCAGGCGTAGTGTGGACGGATGGCGTAACCGTAGCAAAACTTATGCGTTTTAAAACGAAAACGCATTAGTGTAAACGGGGCCTAAGTTCATACAGATCCACGGAGCTTTTTAGTCCAAATGAGGACTCAATCCAATAATAAACTGACCATTTGGGTAAGCTACTAAATCCCAACCCAACAAATATACAAGCTCTTCTACTCATGCGTTTTCTTTTGTCCAGTCCTCTGCCTCTACTCTCAGAACAATTCATACTGTGCTTAGTATTAATAAAACGGCATTTTCAATTTTCTAAACAACACTGCAAAAGGACGCAAAGATGATTACAAAGGATTTCTCCATATAAAAAGAAAGAGCCAGGCTAAAAAAAATGGAAATGGAGAGAAAAGCCTTGGAAATGCCTTCCTTTAATGTGTTTGTGTGTGTTCGGGGATGATCACACAAAACAAACAAACAGTACAAATTCCCCTGGGGCCAGACGTTTAAGCAATTTAGGGACAGTCGGTCAGTGAATAAATGAATGTGGACAAAGAAATCTGAACCAGATTACATGTTCTTGATCCCTACAGTGAAACGAGAGGGAAAAAGAAATGAAAAAGAGACATTTGAGGCTGTGGGGAAGCATCCAGAGATCATTTTTCCTCAAATAAGCGTCTGCATCCAGTGCCTTTCATCCCTCTCAGCTGAGAGCCTTGTTTTAAAAGCGGCTCTGCCTTCTTTTGCTCTCTCTCCCCCTTTCACGCTGCACTTTTCTTATGTTTTTGTTTTCTTGGTCATTTTCTTCCTTGTAACAAATGAACGACCCAGAATATCTGGACTTGTGCTGGGGGTAAAATAAGGAGAAAATGTAAGGTTTTCTGGCATACACCCCCACAAAACAACATTCAGTGCGGGTTACTATCATCTGACAATCAGGAATCAGACAACATTCGGTAAAAACAACATTTTTTGGTCATTTTCTTTCTTCTAACAAATAAACAACCCAGAATATCTGGACGTGTGTAGGGGTCAAATAAGACGAACATGTAAGGTTTTCTGCTATACACTACCTCAAAAACAACATTCAGTGTGAGCTACTATCGGCTGACAATCAAGATCAGACAACATTTGGTAAAAACAACATTTTTGTTTTTGATTTTCTTCAAAAAAATTTCTTCCATTTTCTTCCAAAAAATAATGACCCAGAAAATCTGGACTGTGCTAACAGATAAAATAAGAAGTAAATGAAAGATTTTCTGTTGTACAACCCCTCAAAAACAACATTCAGTTAGAGTTATGTCAGCTGACAATCAAGAATCGGAAAACATTCAGTACAGATGATGCAAAACATCTCTAAAGTGCATAATGAAATGTGCAGAGTATATTTTGGTCAGTGCCGATTTTAAAAAAAGGGTGACAAATGACCCAATTTCATTAAATGGATCAATTTCAGAAGTTTTAAGATAAGTTTTAACTCAATAATTGCCAATACTGTTATATCCATTGAAGCAATTAATTTCCTTATTAGTTGTATACGAGTTGCAAAGCTACATTTAAGTTGACTTCTTCAATCAATACTATAAAAAGTTATCATTAGGCCCACAGGGAATCTGCGCGCGCAGAATTCCACAGATTTCCTCAGATTTTTAACCCATCATTGGTTCTGTTTATTTACTGGTGTAAATATATATTTATTCAGTTTTTTAAATTCATTAATTCATTCATTTTCTTTTCGGCTTAGTCCCTTTATTAATCCGGGGTCGCCACAGCGGATTGAACCGCTAACTTATCCAGCATTTGTTTTACGCAGCGGATGCCCTTCCAGCCACAACCCATTTCTGGGAAACACATTCATACATTCTCATTCACACACATACACTATGGACAATTTAGCCTTACCCAATTCACCTGTACCGCATGTCTTTGGACTGTGGGGGAAACCGGAGCACCCGGAGGAAACCCACGCAACCACGGGGAGAACATGCAAACTCCACACAGAAATGCCAACTGGCCTAGCCGGGGATCGAACCAGCGACCTTCTTGCTGTGAGGCGAACGTGCTACTCACTATGCCACCGTGGCGCCCAGTTTTTTTAATTAATTTCAGTAATATTATTGACTAATATGAAAATATTCATATAATTTATTTACAACACAGTTTGTAAAGTACCATTTTCTTTCTTTTAGTAGAGATTTTATAAGAAAGGCCTGCTTTGTTTACCAAATAACGTGGATCTTTTTGGATTCGCATTATAAACATTAAATAAAAGTTAAAATAGAATTACTTTTTATTTCATATATAAATTTTTTTGTAATGATACTCCTAAAATCATTCCGCATAAATCCGCAGATTTTTAACAAAATACTCCGCGGAAGTAGCAAAAAATGCCCACAGATTCTGTCTGGCCCTAGTTATCATTAATGGCATAGACAACTGCAAGTCAACAGTGCTATGTTCAATCCAGAAAAAAGGGTGCTAAAATGATTATGCTTAAAACTATATTAACTTTTTTGCTGTCAATAAGACAATAAGACAAGGAATTACTGTAAAAATTGCTCAGTTATAAACATCACTTCAGAAATATTTTAAAAAGAATTTAATTTCACAGGAGGGCTAATCATTTTGCCTTATATATGGCTGCAATATTATGACAAAAAACAGTTTATTGTTCTAAACTCGTAATTCATATAATGGTTGTTAATGTGGATTACAATGCATAAAATGTTCTTGTGTCATATTTTGGGAGACAAAACATGAAATTACACGATTTTCATCAAACTCCCGTAACAATCATCGAATCTGTTTACAAAGCATAATGAATGAGATCATATCTGCTAATTGTTTTTCTTGTTGAGAGAGATAACAAACGCATTGAATTGAAATGCTCAACAAATGCTCTGTGCTTTCAGTGACAATGACTGAACTCTGATTTGCTACGGCATTCAACAGTAAGAAACACAATTGGTTATAATGCTAAGTGCTGCAGTATGGCTAAAAAGAAACAGTTTTAATGTGCCGATACACTGTAAAACAAATGCAGGCTTTCAACCAATTCATTCATGTCGGCCAGACACATATAGATTCATTTAACTTAATTGTTTTTACAAACTGAAGTGCATTGGACATAAAACAAAAAATGTCCCCAAAAAAATTAGGGTTTTTCAGCTTATTTTAAATTAGTAATTTGAACAAGCAGCAAAACAAAATTGAGTGTATATCTAAATGTTATTCTGTGACTTTACATTGTTCTTTTTGATGCATTGTTAAAACAAGATGCCACTAATTTCAAACATCAGGCTGAAATCTGGACCAAACCTCAGTCAAGCAATAGACCGTCCATTAAAGAGTACTTTAGTTTTGTTAGTACCATAATAGGGCTGCACAATGTATCGTTTCAGCATCGTCTTCGCATTGTGTGCATCTTCAATATCACGCCGCAGGATGTGCAATGTTAAAAGTTGCAAATATATTTCATTTCAGCACTTGATTTGTTGAGAGTAAAGGAGTTTATCATTTGCATGTATTTTTAAGGCCTGTGAGTATATACACATTTCAAGCAAAATAAAAGTATTCAGGCACAAGAAATTATAATACTTACTTACTTATTTTTATTTATATTCATAAATTATTAATATTTACTTAATATTTTTATATATTTTATAGGTTTAACAAAGATTAATTGTGTTTAGTTATTTACACTATGAAGGCTGTCAGGTTATTTTACATATGATTGTTCAATTTTTGTACCAGTTTGTTTGATATATTTTAGGCAGATGTGTTCCACTTCGAAATCTGAAAATCTAAAATAATGGATTCTTTAGCTATTCAAGTCATCTGGTGAAATTGTATTGCTATTGTAATACAGATCACAGAAAAACTAAATATCGCAAAGTCTATTTTTTCCAATATCCATACAGTATAGAAGATACTTTTTCTTGTTCATCTTGCTTATAATCTTTTCTTTCCATATGGTTCTCATCAAGGACATCTTGAAGAACAAACTACAGCTAAAGTATGTATTGTTACATCTGTATTCAACAGATGAGTCTTCTCAGATCATTCATTATTTGTTTGCATGCAGACAAGTTCTAATTTGTGTATATCTATTTAGTGTTTAGTAATTTTATTTAGTAATAAATTACTATTTAGTAATTATTTCTGTGCAGAAGTTTGTAAGGTTTGTGAATTTGTTCACCATTCTAATTTGTGTGTCAGATTTACATTTTGTAGCCATTTCTGAACAGTGCATTTCAGAGAATCTTCTGAATGTGAAAAAAGGTAAATCAACTGTAAATGTAGAAGTACAGTTCTTCAGAAACATTTCTTTACCCATGAACGATTCTTTAGATTATTAAAATGTTCTTCACAGTAAGAAACAACTGGTTCTTTGGAGAAAAAAACGTCATTGAAGGATGTGTAAATGGCCCAAATTATGGCTATAAAAGCTGGCCATTGGTTTTGTCTTTTTTCTGTGACACTTTACAATGGGGTTGTATGCATTTACTAACATGAATGAATAATGAATAACGCATTTATTACAGTATTTGTTCATGTTAGTTAACGTTAGTAAATAATAATACAGCTGCTCATTGTTAGTTTGTTAACTCATAGTGTATTAATGTTAACAAGCATGAATGTGGATGTTAAATACATTAACTAACATTAACTAATGCAACCTTTTTGTAAAGTGGAAGCCTTTTTTAGTTTAGTTTTGTAAAAATATTAAGAATGAGGATTGTAATCATTCAAACTATTTGTATTATCACAATTTTTAAAAAGTAAACATTAAATAGCAATGAGTATGGCCTTTTAATTCGTTTTTTCTTAATTCACTAAATGGTAACACTTTAGTTTAGGTTACAATTCACAGTGTTAACAAGCCATTAAACAAACACTAGCTAAATAAGCTACTAATTAGTGGTTTATTAATAGTCAGTAAAGCAGAAGTTATGTTTGGGTTTTGGGTATTATGGATGCAGAAGGAGATCTTCATAATAGTTAATCTTAATAATAGACAGGTTCATTCATTCATTTTCTTGTCGGCTTAGTCCCTTTATTAATCTGGGGTCGCCACAGCGGAATGATCCGCCAACTTATCCAGCATTTGTTTTACGCAGCGGAAAATAACAGACAGGTAATTAATAATAATATGATTTGTCACCTAAACTAAAGTGTTACCCACTAAATATCCAGCTTGTCTCTACATCCACAATAATAATGATCACTAAAATTAACTTTAATCAAACATTTTATGGGACAAAAAAAAAACTGCGCTCAGCTTAAACGTTTCTGTTCACAAGAGCCGTATTTACTGCATAATAATTTCTTCAGTTTGTTACAGACTTGAGTTTGTAATAAAAGTGCAAAACAAATAAAAGTAACCACAAAACATTCAATTAGCAAAAGTTGGCACAGTCTGTGACAATACCATTTGAACAATACAGGTACTACACTTTAACTAATATCTGTATCTTTAAAGGTACCAGTTTTCATCATCATTTTAAAAAAGGCAAAAATAGTCCCTTTTTAGAAGTACCACCACCAAAAAAAATGTGTAATTGTTTTTCAAAGAATGCATCAAATTCTTAATTTCATTCTAATTCCATTGTTCTTCCCATACCAAATCGCAAACTAAATACAATTTTAATTCCTAAATGAGAGTTAATTCTGCCTGTTCATCCACAACCAAACTTCGAAGTAAGCCAAAATGTCTATAGACCAGAGGAAAACAGAATGTAGTTTCAAAAAGCAGATAACAGAAAATTCTTCACACTTGGGGTGAAAAATTCTCCCTAAAAACCCCCATCAAAGAGGAAATGCCCACTAAACAGCCCATCTGCGACTGATGAGGCAGCAGCACAGGACAGATAAAGGGGTGTCAGCCAGACCTGCTGCTCTGCTTCAGCGAGAGAACACACAGATATACCTTTGGATCAGGCCCACAAGGAGAGAGCGGAGTAATTGTTTAAATGGGTTACAGGACGGGAGTGTTCAGACAAAGAAAAGGAGAAAATGAGGGGGAAATATGGCATCCGCAAAATAATGAAAAGGATTTTAGAAAAAAACTGAATTAGGGAATTTAGAGGAGAAATTATAGATTAGATTAACATGCTTTACATCATTTAACATTAAATTGTGCTTATATAAAATGCATTTAACTGTCATAATTGTAAGTATTGCAAATGCTTTGTTATTACATTATTATTATTATTTTAGTGATTTTTAAGTGAAAAACTAATGTTCAAAATACATTTTGTCAAATTGAAGTTATTAGTCAATAAAACATTTTCTGGAGAAAAAAAAAATGTTTTTCCCATGTCAGAAATAAAGCTTTCTAGGAAATATGTTTATATTCTTCTAATGAAACCATGCAGAATAAAAGAAATAGCTTATTATTAATTCTTTTCATGACTAAGTTTCCAGAACAATATGTATGTCATTTTAACACTGCTATGTAATAAATGTACATGTAGGTTTTATCCATTTGCACTGTTCTTGAGCGATCATGACTTACATTCAAAGTCATTTCAGTTGCTTTTATTCCAGTCAGGTTAGTGCTAATTATCAAATTATTTATTCCTATAATTCTCATGCGAAGACATAATGAAGTCAATAAATAATTAAGCTCTCAGTTTGTCTGGATTCATTGTGTTTTTATGTATAATTTATTTTGTTGTTATGCTCTGTAAACTCATGATGACAGTTCTTCTAGATTTAAAAAAGATTTTTTATTCTGTTTAACTGTCAAATATGGAAAAAAATAGCAAAAAAAAGACACTTTTTTATTTGGAAGCAATGTTTTCACGCTTACAGTATATAACAAATCAACAATTTTTTTCAAACTCATACTGCATACAAATACAAGAAACTGAGAGGGGAACTGACCATTTTCAAGTGATTTCTTTTCCAATATTTGTGTTTCTAGCTTCATGTTGTAATTTGATGTATAACTTAAAATTTCAAAGAATTACTCATTTCAAAGTCATTTAAAAAGAAATGAAAGCATTAAATTCATTAATAACATAGTAGCAAGGTTAGAAACGCAATAACATTCAAACCCTTTAACCTCTTTAAACTCCCTCATGAATTAAATTACACTAATCAAATATAACACAATTTTAGTTGTTGTTTTAGTTTGTCGCTGTTAGTTTTAGTTTTATAAAACAAACCCAGAATGCGGTTTAAAATGCATCATGCAAGCTAAATTGTCTTTTTTAAAAAGCACTTGTTATAATGGAGAAGATTGTGAGCACTGCAATAAGCTTTAACCGGGCACAAAGGGGACAAACAGCCATTTTTGTGAGCTTTTTCATCTTATTTTCCTCAGCCTCGGGCTTGCTTGTATCCTCCCTCTCACTCCTGCATCCTCCCCTGCTCACTGGCTAAGATAAGTAGCCAAACTAAATGAGCTGGACAGCCAGCTCTCTACTGCCGAGCGCAGGTCACAAATAAAACTGCACCCTTGTGATGGGCCCCGAACACCCTCGGTTACCCTACTGGGGTTTCAAGAGTGGCCCTCAGCCCTCATTCCCCACCTGAGGAGGCTAAAAAGCATGGCGCTTAAACTTCAATCTTATGGGTTACAGCGAAAGTTCATCTAGCAGCTGCAGGGAACTGAGGTGAAGATAAAGGTCAAAGGTTAACTTTCTCCTTTATGTAGGTGAGAGAAGCAAATCGAGAATACATTTGGAAATAAAATGGAAGGAAAATAGTGTTTCATAACCAGCTCTGTGTTTATCTTTTTACCCTTTGCCTTTTGGTTCGGCTCTGTCTTTTTTCTCCTTCAACTATCATTTTCTGTATCCCTTCTCAACCTCCCCCATCCCCGTACGACCCCGGGGTCATTCCTAAGGGCAAGGTCGTCCGTCTGGGGCTGAATCTGAACTCTGACCCTGTCGGCTCATCGTGCTCTAAACACACGCGCGCATTCATAAACACCGCGCGTGCTCTTCTGTGTATTATTGTGGTCATCTCGATGCTTTCAACTAACACGCAAGCGGCAACAAAATAGAGATCGGTCACACATTCAAACCAGGAGCAAAAGCCACAATTGCAAAGGTTAGAGCAGCCGGCACAATTTATTAGTTGCTGATATTGAGGTTTCTCTGAGTGCGTTTTACAGCTGCGAACGTGGAAAGGCCAATAATATCTGATTTATTACATCTAAATAAAACAAATGCATTTTAATAAGCCTTTTACAGAAACCTCTAAAATGCCTATGCTACATAATGTTCTTTTGCCTAATAAATGAATAATCAACAGCATATTCTGCCTAGAATAATTCATTTTTGAGGAAACATAATGACAAAATACAAAACTGATCATATCTTGAATATTAAATAATATAGCAGAATAGTATTTCCCTTTCTCTCTCCAAGCAAAATACAAAATAGTAAAATAAAATAGAAACTTAAGTGTTCTTTAATGCTTGGACAGGCCTATATTTACAGCAATAGCCTTCCAGCATTTAGTCGTATGCCTTGATAACATACATTTTGAATTCAACTGCAGGCAGTTTTGTTCTTTTGTGTGAGGAAAATTAGATGGGGCCATAATGCTCCATCTCTGTGCGTTTTAATTGCAGCGGTGGTCGTTTGGCCTTTGACCCGCGGGGTCGGGAGTTATGCTGACAGCTGCTTATGAAAAAACAGGAGATTGATACCGGACACTCAGTATCTTCGGGGCAGTTTTTATAATAATAATAATAATAATAATAATAATAATAATAATAATAATAATAATA